>UESW01004759.1:137365-309667 GCA_900491605.1 Calamus simplicifolius | reverse complement strand
TCCCTTGTCCTGCTGGAGTTAAACTTATTGGGTGTAAATGGGTCTACACCATCAAGCTATGTGCTGATGGATCTATTGAAAGATATAAAGCTCATCTAGTAGCACTCGGGAATAGACAGGAGTATGGGCTTGATTATGAGAAACATTCGCTCTCGTTGCCAAATGACTACTATCCGTACTATCATGGCCATTGCTGTTTCGAAAGGATGGTCGCTTCACCAGATGGATGTGAAGAATGCATTTCTACATGGTGATCTGAATGAAGAAATATTTATGTCTCCTCCTCCTGGCTTGTTTCCTTCCTCTTCTGTTGAGGTTTGTCGCTTAAAGAGATCTCTGTATGGTTTGAAGCAGGCACCGCGGGCATGGTTTGAGAAGTTTCGTACTACTCTACTGGATTTCACTTTTTCTCAGAGTCAGTATGACTCCTCTCTATTCTTTCGGCAGACTAGCCTTGGGATTGTTATACTTCTTGTGTATGTCGATGATATTGTGATTACTGGATCTAATCTCCAGTTAATTGAGCAACTCCAACAGCATCTCAAATCTTCATTTCATATGAAAAATCTTGGTCCACTGAGGTATTTTTTTGGACTGGAGGTTCACCATTACCCAAATAGCATGCTCTTACATCAGCATAAGTACACCCAAGAACTTCTTTCTTTAGCAGGCCTTCAAGACACAAATTCGGTTCTTACACTATGGAGGTCAATTTAAAATTACGTCAGGCGGATGGTGATCTCTTATCTGATCCTTCAATGTATCGGCAGCTGGTGGGCAGTTTGAATTATTTAAACCATTACTCGACCTGATATTTCGTTTGCTGTTCAGCAGGTCAGTCAGTTTATGCAGGCTCCTTGCCAGACACATTTGGCCGCTGTCCGTTGTCTTCTTCGATATCTCAAAGGGACATATGGTCGTGGCTTATTTGTTTCCTCTGAGAATTCTTTACAGTTGAAGGGTTTTAGTGATGCTGACTGGGCTGGTTGTGCGGATACTCGTCGTTCTGTTACGGGTTGGTGTATGTTTCTTGGCAACGCTCTCATTTCTTGGAAGAGTAAGAAGCAGGATCGTGTATCGAAGTCATCCACTGAGTCTGAATATCGGGCTATGTCGTCTGCTTGTTCTGAAATTATAGGCTTCGAAGGTTGTTAGGCGAACTTAGTGTTCCACAGCTTACTCCTACTCCTCTTCATGCGCTAATACTAGTGCTATTCAAATTGCTGCCAATCCTGTTTTTCATGAGCGCACCAAACATATTGAAGTGGATTGTCATTCCATTCGTGAAGCTTTTGCTCATAAGGAGATTACTCTTCCACACATTTCTACTGAACACCAAACTGCTGATGTCTTCATCAAGGCTCTCTCTCATCTCCGACATCATTTCTTAATTGACAAATTGATGCTTCTCAATCGCTGTTAGAATTAACACTAGTCAAGGGAGTAGAAATGGCAGATTCCAAGGCTGATTTGATATGCAAAAATGACAGATTTCATGACTAATTTGGCGAGCCAAAGGACCAGTTAAGCGAAAGTTTTGAATTTAAATTTTAAAATTTAAATTGGCTAACTAAGGGCGTATCAAGGGGAGAACAAAACCTAAATTTGACATATTTTGCTTTGAGATCTATGTGGTAGATAGATGGCTAAGTTTGAAATACTTTGAAACTTATACAGTGGATGACCGAATAGCAGACAAGTATGAAGGTATAGGGTCCTTTCTTTACATAAAGAATACAACGGTCATCCTTTAAGCAACCTTTCTTCCAGTCAAATATGGAAAAGAGAGAAAAACTGCCCAGCATAAGGCAAAGGTAAGCAATGATGCCTCTAGGCTTATAAATAAGGGTGGGGATTGCAACTTGTGCAACTTACCGAGTTCCCAATTCCACCCGATGGATACGAGGACTATTGAAAACTCACATTAACTAGATTTACTTGCCTTTAGATTTGCTTAGAAACATCAGATGGTGGATTATTAGAATATTTTTACTTTTTGTAAAAGAATTAAGTTGATTTTTTTCTTGTTTTATGAATCATAATTTTCTTTTACCCATATCATAATGATGAAGGAAAAGAAGTTCTCTACCTTTCATTTCATTTAGATGACAACGGAAGTTGAATTCAAGTACTTATACTTATATAATAATAACTGACATAATTTAACCTCTGGCTTAGTTTTATATACTAGTCACCATGTTAGCTTTTTTCTGCAATGCTTCTAACATATATGGATATTGGAAAAACGCTTTGTGAATGCGTGCATCATGCTCGGTGATTGATCCATGTGCGCATGTGACTGCGCGTATAGCACGAAAAGAATAAAGATGTCCTTGCGCATGTGCGCACGAATCAATCACCATGTACGGTGCGTATCATGTACCCTGCATGATGCACAACGACTTTTCCATTGATGCCACCATAAATAATTAAAAAGAAGCCCAAAGATTAAAAGGAATGGCATAAAAGAGCTGAAGACATTGAATAGGACTTGAATGGATGGGATTATAGTTCGGTTTTTAATTTTTAATTTTTTTTAAGTACTTAGTTAGACCCATCGAGTTATACGGATAGCCTAAACAAGATAGAATTACGCATAAATTTACAAAAAAAAAAAAGAAGTGATATCCAAAGCTAAATAGATGCTTAATTATATTAAAGATTTCAACAACGTCATTTTTTTCCCTATTGATTATGTGCATATCATTAGTGCATGCATTGCATTTGCATTAGTCTTGTATAGTGACTAACACAAACCCCTGTTTAATTAATGTATTGCATGAAGAGCAACATCCCATGTCTACAATATCAAATGTCAATTGAAAGATGAAAATCCTCAGTTATGTCATGTTAATACAGCGGGCTTTTACCTCATAGTTGTCATTTAGCTTTTGTCTTGTTTTAACTATTAATGGCCATCACATAAATGAGATGATAGGCGTTATGCGAATAGGGTTGCTTTCTCACATGCTTGCATGAACATCTTATGCCTGGAACAAGAGAGAGTTCACATTCAAAAATTTATATGATGCATTTGGAGAGTATTTTGAAATCATTCCGATGATCTTGGATCACCGGTAATTCTAGCTCCAAAATGATATAATCTTAAATAATCAAAGATCACCATATTTTGTATGCAATGGAAATTCAAGATTACTAACCATAAAATACTTAAATTATCCATATTATATTTATATTGTATGATTATAACATATATAATATAATATCATAAACTATAATGTATTAAATTATATCATATATTATAATCGATAAGTTGATATTATATTAGATAAATTATAATATAATATAATAATATCATGTATAGTATATTATATATAAATATTAATAATACAATATGTTTTAATGTAATAAAATATTACAATAATGATAATAATATGTAATAATAAATATATTGCATTACTTTATATCGTAGTATAATAATATAATGATATAACAATATGATAATATAATAATTAATTGTATATACATATTATATATAAATCATTGCTATTATAATATATATATATGTAAATAAGAAGTATTTAGGTCCATAGATTTTAGTCCAAGATCATCAGGGGATGATCTTGGATCACCATTCTTGAGGTCGATATAGGATTACTCCTTTGGAAGACGATCATTATAGGTGGAAGTGATTTTGGATCATCACCACATACGATCATCCTAGTGCAACCAAATGAGGTGATCTCATCAACATTCCACAGATCATTGCATAATGAGGTGATCACATCAACATTCACAGATCATTGCATACCAAGCACTTTCGTAAAGTATCCATACATGGGCTTTTATACTATAATTATCGTTAGCCATCAACATGTTATGACAATTGACCACCATTGTAGAAATAGGATGACAAGTGCTATTTTGCATTGCATGTAAAACACGGCTTTTGTTATGGTACTTGATACAAATTTTTTATTTATTTTTATAATATTCTCTAAATGTTTGATTTATTTTTAGTGCATCAAATTAAGTGAATGGATAATCGATTCAATCAGCAATGTACATTGATTCAATCGATGAATCCAACCTTACAGGGCTCTGTTAATGAGGTAGTTTTGCTCTCAAAAAAGAGAGGAAAGTTTGACCAAATCTAATATACCTTTATGATAGACAAAGAGAGAGGGAGTTGGGTTGGTCGTTGCTAGTGAAGAAGAAAAGAAGCTCTTTGGGGTGGAAAAGGAAAGGACCGAGATTAGAACTTTAAATTTCAAGGAGTTCTAAAATATCGGTTAAATAAAATAATTGATTTATCTGATAAAATATCATAAATAACCCTACTTTAATGAATAAGTTAGATGACTTTAAAAACGAAGGACTACAATGGCAAGCCTCACAAAGCAATAGAGTGCAGTTTTTTTACTATTGTGGTTGTCAAACCTCCTTTTCTTTTGGTTATGTGCATTTTATGCTCTATTAGAGGAGAATGGAGAAGAGGATGAAGAGAAGAGAAAGGAAAGAGAAGGAAGAGTTAACCTCTCATTTTTTTTTAGGAAGAGGAAGGTAAGAAGAAGGATAATTTATATCCATCTTAGATAAAATGGGAGTAGAAAAGAAGAAAAGGTTATATTTTTATAAATCATCAATATAATCTTTTATTGTAAGAGAAATCTAAACTAATTTATAAGGATAAAATTAGAAAGATAGGCAAAAACTATAAAGTATTTCCTCTCCTTCTTTACCCCTAATTCAAGGAGAAAAAAATTAGGTCACTAATTAACTCCCAAAAAATGCTTCTACTCAAGGAACACACCCTTTCTCACCCACAACATGGGATGACACTGGTACTCAACTCAACTCATCTAAGCCTTTTTTTAACTACATGGAGTCGACTACATGAATATGCTTTCTCTACTCTACTTTATTCAGGATTAAGTCCACACTCATATTATAAATAGTTATATCTCTCTTAATTATTTTTATCCATATTAGTTTAGGTCTTTGTTGACCCAATTGAGGATTTTTGATGATTAACAAAACTATTTGAGTATAACATTTGATGTTACTAATGATTTTGATTAAGTTTTCAGTTTATAAGTCTAATTCATGATCAAAATCAAGAAGAAAATCAAGTTCTGGTTTGAATCTAATGTCAAGGTAAGACTGCAGACATTAGAGTCGACACATGGAATCGCAGAGCCGACTCCGAAAACGGCACAGACTTAGAGTCGACTCCGGGACTGTGAGAGCCGACTCTATCAGAAACAACAGAATGTTGGATTTTCAGGCCACGACTTAGAGTCGACTCCCGGACTGTTAGAGTCGACTCCAGAAGAATTTTGTGTCGACCCCAGAAAAGTCAGAGACGACTCCAGATCGAGCGGATTAAATTATTTCGAGTTAGAGCCGACTCCAGAAAAGCCAGAGCCGACTCCAGAATGTCAGACACGGCTCCAGAACTGTCAGAACGACTCTAAACTTTAACTTTATCAATTTTAATCCCAACGGCTATTGTTATTTATGGATCTAATCCTTTTTCACTTGCTTCTAACGGATAGTTTTGCACTATTTATGGATTAATCGAATCTATAAGAAGAGGGTGATTGCATCCCAAAAAAAGAGAAGAAAAATCAAGAAAGAGGCAAAAAGAAAAGAATAGAGAAAATCCTTGAGATCTATCAGAAAAGAAAAGAGGGAAAACCTGTAAGGAAAGATCATACTCATTCCCCAAGAGAAAGAGATTCCAAGCTTTGCTGTTCTACTTAGAAGAAATCTCAAAGAAGGGAGAAGCCCTAGTTTTTCAATCTTCTGAACCTCAAGAGCATATCCAAAGGAAGATCCATTCAAAGGAAGAGAAGGAAGAAGCCACCAAGATCTTCAATCAGGCTTTGGTTCCTAATCTCTTTTATTGTTTCATTATTGTATATTTGCTCATTGAAGGAGCAGTTTGCTTTTGTAAACTCATTATATTGTTTGCTGGGTCAATCTGGTGATTGATTCAGTTGAGGCAGTTAGCCTTGTGCAAGCATTTGCTTGTGTTTTAAGGTTTTGTGCTGGTGAGCCTTGAAAACCAGCTGGGTTCGTTGTGCACCCGGGAAAACAACAAGTTTGAGTTGTGAGCTTGCAAAACAACTCTGCTGTAATCAGTTTGATTATAGTGTGGACCCAAGAGGTACTTGGGAGTGGACGTAGGTGTAGGTACACCGAACCACTATAAAATCTTTGTGTTTGCCGTGATTGTCTCTTTATCTTCAACTCTTCACTTATAGTTGCTTAGTTTTAAATCTGTGAATCTAAGTTTTTATTTCCGCTGGGGGTTATCTATTCAAAAGAGTTTAATTTTTGAAAAACCCAATTCACCCCCCTCTTGGGTTGCTATCTGGACCAACAATTGGTATCAGAGCTAGTGCTCATTTGATTTGATCTAACGATCAAGAGTCAAAGATCCACATGGCAACTCAAGTTGGTTCATCTTTTTCCGAAGGTCAATCTACTAATAGACCACCCTTATTTAATGGTTCTAACTATGGTTATTGGAAAGCTAGAATGAAAATATTCATTCAAGCACTTGACTATGATCTATGGAGTATTATAGTCAATGGACCACACACACCCACTGCTAGAGTTAATGGCATGGAGATTCCTAAACCGGAAACGGAATGGGATGAACATGATAGAAAATTGGCACAACTCAATGCCAAAGCTATGAATGTCTTATACTGCTCATTAGATGCAAATGAATTCAATCGCATATCTATTTGCATTTCTGCTAAGGAAATCTGGGATAGACTTGAAGTTACCCATGAGGGAACAAATCAAGTCAAGGAATCCAAGATTAACATGCTAGTTCATAAATATGAATTGTTTAAAATGGATGCATGTGAATCTATTGCTGATATGTTTACAAGATTTACTGACATAGTTAATGGTTTAAAAAGTCTTGGTAAATCTTATATAATTCTGATCTTGTGAGAAAGGTCTTGCGTTCCTTGCCTAGGACTTGGGAAGCTAAGGTGACGGCAATACAAGAAGCAAAGGATCTAAGTACACTACCCCTAGAAGAACTGTTGGGATCCTTGATGACTCATGAGCTTCAAATCAAGCAACATGTTGATGAAGATGAGTCAAAGAAGAAAAGAATATGGCTCTTAAGATTTCTGAATATATGGAAGAGCCTCATGAATCTGAGGATGAAAGTGATGATGAGGACATGGCACTCATCACAAGAAAATTTAAAAGATTCATGAAGAAGAAGAAGTTTGAAAAGAAAAAGCCCTTTGCAAGAAAAGATGAGGACAAGGGCAAAGAAAGGAAGTTATTTGTTTTGAATGCAAGAAGCCGGGTCACTTTAAATCTGAATGCCCTCAACTAAAGAAAGGCACCCGGAGGTTCAAAAAGAAGGCAATGATGGCCACATGGAGCGATTCGGAAAGTACAAGTTCCGAAGAAGAAGAAAAGAGTGAAATGGCCAATCTATGCTTCATGGCGGACAATGATGAGGTAAGTCCGAGTTTTCTTGATGACTTCACTTTTGATGAATTACATAGTGCTTTTTATGAATTAATGGATGATTTTGCAAACCTAAGTTCAAAGAACAAAGATTTGAAAACTCAAATGCAAAAACTATCATTAGAAAATGAAAAGCATGTTATTGATAAAGAACTTTTAATAAAAGAAAAAGAAAGTTTGAAAAATGAAGTTGATAGACTTAAGCCCATAGTTGATAAATTTACACTAAGCTCTATCAAACTTAATATGATTTTGGAAAATCAAAAGGCTTTTTTGATAAAGCTGGATTAGGATATAATCCACTTAAAAAGCAAAAATCATTGAAAAATATTTTTGTACATGCTGAAAAATCATTAAACATTACTTGTTTTAAATGTGGAACAAAGGACATAAATCATATGTGTAAATTCACATAGAAAGAAAAAGATGATTTGGGTTCCCAAAGGAACAATTTTTTCTAACCATGAAGGACCCAAGAAGGCTTGGGTACCTAAAATTAAGACATAAATATTTTGCAGGAGTGTCTTGCAGCCATCAGACTGAAAAAAAATGGTACTTGACAGTGGTTGCTCAAGACACATGACGGGTGACAAAGATCAATTCATCACCCTTGAATCAAAAAGAGGTGGAGTAGTTACTTTTGGTGATAATGGTCAAGGCCATATCATGGGCATTGGTAAGATTCAAATTACTCCATCTACTCATATTGATAATGTTTTATATGTTGATGGACTTAAACATAATCTAATAAGTATTAGCCAACTGTGTGACAAAGGTTTCAAAGTTCCTTTGAAGCTTCTGTTTGCACTGTTACTAATCCCATTGATAATAGCATTATTCTTGTTGGTAAACGCTATGGCAATGTGTACTTAATTGATTTGAGTAATTTATCTCCAAGTAATCATTGCTTAGTTGCTGATAATGCTAAATGAATGAGATTGGTTGGCTATGGCATCGTAGATTAGGTCATGCAAGCACACACCTAATTTCAAATTATTAAAAATGGATTTAGTTAAAGGTATTCCTAGTCTAAATTTTGAAAATAATCGAATATGTGATGCATGTCAATTTGGAAAACAAACAAGAACTTCTTTCAAATCTAAGAATGTTGTTTCAACTACTAGGCCACTAGAGCTACTACACATGGACCTTTTTGGACCTACTAGAACCACAAGTCTAGGAGGAAAGAAATATG
Source organism: Calamus simplicifolius (assembly GCA_900491605.1). Classification (NCBI taxonomy): domain Eukaryota; kingdom Viridiplantae; phylum Streptophyta; class Magnoliopsida; order Arecales; family Arecaceae; genus Calamus; species Calamus simplicifolius. The sequence continues at coordinate 301,002 of UESW01004759.1, read as the reverse complement.
GTCTAGTGATAGTAGATGATTACTCTAGATTCACTTGGGTAATGTTTTTGGCTCACAAAGATGAGACTTTCTCAATATTCATGAAATTCTTAAGAAAGTCACAAATGAGAAAAACACTACCATAGTGTCTATTAGAAGTGATCATGGAACTGAATTTGAAAATCACTTATTTGAAAAATTTTGTTTTGAAAATGGCATAATCATAATTTTTCTGCACCTAGAACACCACAACAAAATGGAGTTGTAGAAAGGAAGAATAGGACTTTAGAAGACATGGCCCGTACCATGCTATGTGAAAGCCAACTTCCAAAATATTTTGGGCGGAAGCTATTAACACAGCATGTTACATCTAAATAGAGCCCTAATTAGACCTATCCTTAAGAAAACTCCTATGAACTTATGGATCAATAGAAACCAAATTTAAGTTATTTTCATGCATTTGGTTGTAAATGTTTTATTCATAATAATGGTAAATAATCTTAGGAAATTTGATGCAAAGTCTGATGAAGGAATCTTCCTTAGGATATTCACATCTAGTAAAGCATATAGAGTATTTAATAAGAAAAGCTTAGTTGTTGAAGAATCCATTCATATAGTTTTGATGAGTCTTTAGCATCAAGTTCAAAAAATTTGATGATGAGGAAGATACAAACTTTGATTGAAAAAATCTTGAAAAATTAAATGTATCTTCAGATCATGAACCTGAAGTTAAAGATGATGATCACCTAAGGATGATGGTATTGAATACTGTTCATAATGATCAGATCTACCAGAGATTGGAGATATGCTTATAGTCATCCTAAGGAATTGATTATAGGTGATCCATCTCAAGGAATAAGAACTAGATCATCAATGAGAATATTAGTAATCATCTTGCATTTGTATCTCAAATTGAACCTAAAACTATAGAAGAAGCTGAAAAAGATAATAATTGGATGTTAGCAATGCAAGAAGAATTAAACCAATTCACTAGAAATAATGTATGGACCCTTAGTTGAAAGACCTAAAAATCATTCTGTAATAGGATCAAATGGGTTTTTAGAAATAAATTAGATGAAAATGGCATAGTAATTAGAAACAAAGCTAGATTAGTTGCAAAAGGATATAATCAAGAAGAAGGTATTGATTTTGATGAAACCTTTGCACCTGTAGCTAGATTAGAAGCCATTAGGCTATTACTTGCATTTGCATGTCATATGAATTTAACTTATTTCAAATGGATGTTAAAAGTGCATTTTTAAATGGATTATAAATGAAGAAGTTTATGTTGAACAACCACCTGGTTTTGAAGATCATGAATTTCCAAATCACGTCTTCAAACTACACAAAGCACTTTATGGTTTGAAACAAGCACCTAGAGCTTGGTATGATAGATTAAGTAAATTTTTAATTGAAAATGATTTTCAAGAGGAAATGTTGATAAAACATTGTTTTTAAAAAGAAAAGAAAGATTTACTTGTAGTTCAAATTTATGTTGATGACATTATATTTGGTGCTACTAACAATCTTCTATGTCAAGAATTTGCTAAGTTAATGCAGGGAGAATTCGAGATGAGCATGATGGGAGAACTCAACTTCTTCCTTGGACTCAAATCAAACAAAGCAAAGAGGGAATCTTTCATCAACCAAACAAAGTACACAAGAGAAATTCTAAAGAAATTTGGTATGGAATCAATTAAACCCCTCGGAACACCAATGAGTCCCTTCATGCAAGCTGGACAAAGATGAAGAAGGTAAGAAGGTTGATCAAAAATATTATCGAGGTATAATCGGATCCTACTTTATCTTAACTGCAAGTAGACCAGATATATGTTTTCTGTTGCTTATGTGCTAGATTTCAATCTAACCTAAAGAATCACATTTAATTGCTGTTAAAAGAATCTTTAGATACTTAAGTGGAACAAAAATGTAGGTTTATGGTATTCTAGAGACTCAACATTAAATCTGATTGCTTATTCTGATTCTGATTATGCTGGATGTAAGTTAGATAGAAAAAGCACAAGTGGTGCATGCCAATTTTAGGAAGTAACTTAATCTCATGGTTTAGCAAAAAGCAAAATTCGGTTGCATTATCTACTGCTGAAGCAGAATATGTTGCAGCTGGAAGTTGCTGTGCTCAAATCCTATGGATTAAGAGACAACTTGAAGACTATGGTATCACACTTGATAAGACACCTATAAGATGTGATAATACAAGTGCAATCAATCTAACTAAAAATCCAATTCAACATTCAAGAACAAAGCATATTGAAATTAGATATCACTTTATAAGAGAACATGTAACCAATAATGAAATTTGTCTTGATTATGTGAATACTGAAGAACAACTGCAGATATATTTACAAAACCCTTAAGTGAGAGAGATTTTGTTATCTTAGAGGAGAATTAGGAGTTTGTGATCCTTTGGAATAATTTTCTGAAACTCTTAAGGACAACAACTATCTAGATTTCATCAATTTCTTGAAAATCTCGATATTCAATAAGGAAATCTATCTAGATCTTGATTCATTGTTTCCCCAATTGCTAAGGAACATTATCTAGAGTTTGATGATTAATTTGAATAGTTTCAGATCCTTGAAACTTGATTTTTTATCTCTGAAACTGTTAGAGTCGACTCTTCAGTTTGTGGAGTCGACACCTTCTTTTTGATGTTCTGTCTAAGCAATTAGAGCCGACTCTGGCTTCTGTAGAGCCGACTCTAATTCGAGCGCTGACAGATTTCTGGTTCGGAGCCGACACCCAGTTTTCGGGAGTCGACTCTAAGTCGAACTAGGTCAAAATAAAAAGGCGGAGTCGACCCCAAATCATTTCTATCGTCTCCTAAACCTTCCAAGCTTCCAAACCTTTCCAACCCTCCAAATCCCTCAAAACCTTTGATTACTCATTCCAATCGAATCTCAATGGCACCCAAGAGGCGTGCGGTGGTTCGACCGTTCCACGAAGCGCCGTTCAAATCGGAGGCAACCCTCGCCATCTTCCTCTTCGGCCACTCAAGAGATCTCCCCCTTCACCATCTTCTTCAAAAGTCGATCAATTAGCCGGTAAGACCATTACAACTGGAAGGAAAGTCAATTTTTCTTTGAGTTCGGAAGGCTTTGCTATTGGAAGATTTTGAAGAAATGGGATGGGAAAGGTCTGCTCATTGGATATCCCACTACCCGCCCTAGTAAGAGAGTTTTACAATGATTTAAGTAGAGGAGAAGGAGGATTAGTAAGTATTGTAAGAGGAACAAAGTAGTCAATACAGCCGAATTCTTGGAAATTTATTGGAAATGCCCACAATTGGATTATGGAATATCATCATGAAGATAGAAGTGGAGCATTGTCAAGAATGTTAGGGAGAGATGTCCTGAGTTTGAGGAAATTTTGCAAATCAATTAATCTAGAACTCAGGTTACTACACAATATCTGTGGAAGAATTCTTTTTCCAAAATTGGTAGATTTGAGTATGTCTCGGAGCGAGACGTTTTTTGATGGACTGCATACTCACTGGAAGGCCAGTCAATCTTGCTGGCATGATGATTGGATATATGGCAGAGGCTGCTACAAAGAAAAGATCTACACTGCCATATGGTATGGTTTTAACTTTAGTCTTTAGAAGCCAAGGTGTGCTTATTATGGACAATGAACCCTAAGAAATTAAGACACACTGATTATTATAGTGTCTCTACTATTCATCGGATGGGCTTCAGAAAGAAATGGAAACTGGATGAAAGAGGACATGAGGAAAGAGCTGAGGAGATAGAGTTGAGGAAGTCCAGAGTAGAAGACATTCCTGGACCATCTGCTGGACCATCTGCGGGACCTTCTGCTGGACCTTCAGGACCGCTGGACCTCAGAAGCTCCCTCTCCTTCCACATCAGTCAGCAATGCTTCTGGGAGATTCTCTGATGAGCATTGGTCAGTCAGAGCTTTGCTTGCTGAGTATGACAGTCAGAACAATGATATTGTAAATTAAAAGAAGACTTCAATCAACTAAAAGAAGAACTTAATTCGAGACTGACATGATTTCCTTTTCCTTAGCAATTCTGTTGAATCCTTTGGTGCTGATCTTCACAAAATCTTTGAAAGGATGGAAGGCATTGCTGATGGTTCGGATCTTATGTTCATGCAAAGTCAACTGAAGAAGGATATTGACCTTGCAGTCTCAGATTGAAGCTTGTCTTGAAAACTTTAAGAAATCCCAAAAAGATGATGTAATGGAAATCATAGGTCATCTTGAAGAAAATTGTATTCAAACATATTGACCTTTGTATTTAGGATTTCTTGTTTTCTTTCTTAGCATGTATATAGGATTTACCATGTAATAGATCTTGTTTTGGAGTACAATGGTTGAATCACTTTTATTACAAATTTCTTTGATTGAATGCCAATGAATGTCAATCTTTATTATTCGAACCAACATCCTCGCTTTGATAACATTCCTTATTTCTTTTAAAACTCTCCTTATTGCTGATAACAAAAAAGGGGGAGAGATGGTGATAATGCAAAAAAGGAAAAAGAGAATTTTTATGAGATATAATGCAAAAGAAATGAAGAATGATTAGAAAGAAAGAGAGATTTTTTTAAAAAAAATTCAGTTATCTATATAGGGGGAGCTATTCAATGCAGGGGGAGCTTAACAAAAGCTCCATAAAAAGCTGAATCATTTTGATTGATGTCATGTTTTATTTATTTTATTCTTTTAATATTGGCATCAAATCCTTATTAAAAGTTTAAGCTTTAAAATCTAATTCAAATGAATTTTTTAATGCATATACTCAAAGTTTTTGTTATCATCAAAAAGGGGGAGATTGTTGACCCAATTGATGATTTTGATGATTAACAAAACTATTTGAGTATAACATTTGAAGGCTCTAATGATTTTGATTAAGTGTTTCAGATTATAAGTCTATTGAATGATCAAAATCAGGAAGTTAAATCAAGTTCTGGATCGAATCTAATGTCTAGGTAAGATTGCAGACATTAGAGTCGACTGAATCCAGAGCCGACTCCGGCACGGACTTAGAGTCGACTCCGGGACTGTGAGAGCCGACTCTATCAGAAACAACAGAACGTTGATTTTCAGGCCCGACTTAGAGTCGACTCCGGACTGTTAGAGTCGACTCCAGAAAAGTTTCTGTCGACCCCAGAAAAGTCAGAGACGACTCCAGATCGAGCGGATTAAATTATTTCGAGTTAGAGCCGACTCCAGAAAAGTTAGAGTCGACTCCAACCACCTCCAGAACTGTCAGAAACTCTAAACTTTAACTTTATCATTTTAATCCCAAATATTTTATTTGGATCTAATCCTTTTTCACTTGCTTCTAACGGATAGTTTTCACTAAAATGGATTAAAGAATCTATAAAAGAGGGGATTGCATCCCAAAAAAAAGAGAAGAAAAACAAGAAAGAGGCAAAAAGAAAAGAATAGAGAAAATCCTTGAGATCTATCAGAAAAGAAAAGAGGGAAAACCTGTAAGGAAAATCATACTCATTCCCCAAGAGAAAGAGATTCCAAGTTTTGCTGTTCTACTTGAAGAAATCTCAAAGAAGGGAGAAGCCCTAGTTTTTCAATCTTCTCAACCTTCAACTGAGAATCCAAAGGCTTGATCCATTCAAAGGAAGAGAAGAAGAAGCTCAAAAGCCAACCATCTACAAATCAGGCTTTTCTAAACTCTTTTATTTTCATTATTGTATATTTGCTCATTGAAGGAGCAGTTTGCTTTTGTAAACTATTATATTTGTTTGCTAGTTCAATCTGGTGATTGAACAGTGGAGGTAGTTACCTTGTGCAAGCTTGGTGCTTGTGGTTAGGGTTTTTGTGCTGGTGAGCCTTGAAAACCAGCTGGGTTCGTTGTGCGCCCGGAAAAACAACAAGTTTGAGTTGTGAGCTTGTAAAACAACTCTGCTGTAATCAGTTTGATTATAGTGTGGACCCAAGAGGTACTTGGGAGTGGACGTAGGTGTAGGTACACCGAACCACTATAAAATCTATTGTGTTTGCCGTGTTTGTCTCTTTATCTTCAACTCTTCACTTATAGTTGCTTAGTTTTAAATCTGTGAATCTAAGTTTTTATTTCCGCTTGGGGGTTATCTATTCAAAAGAGTTTAATTTTTGAAAAACCCAATTCATCCCCCCTCTTGGGTTGCTATCTGGACCAACAGTCTACCTCTACTATCTCATTACCATGGACAATCAAAAGATCACTCTTTCTAACTAGAGCATCTAAAGTTTTCGTTGTATATGTCAAAACAACTGCAGTTGATTTTCTCTTATTTTATCTTCAATTGAAGCTACTTCTGTTATTTCTTGTATATGTTTATCATTTCTATATAAATACGACACTTACTTTATAGCAACAAAAAAGCAAATGCTTTGTGGTAAAACATTTTTGGTTTGAAATCGTAAACCAAACAAGAGGGGCTACAATACTTTCTTGATAAGTACACTTTCTCTAAGAAAGATCATGCAATCAAACATGACCTTGGGCTTTTTAGAATGGAAGGAGGGGAATAAGTAGCCCTTATTATCCTTTCCTTTTTTTCATTCTTTCCTAAGCACGGGTTTTTGCTAGTTTTTTACTTTTTTTAGACCCCCTCCCCCTCATTTCCTTCCATCCAAATAGGCCCTCAGTATTAAAGGTATTGCAGCATCTTACTAGTGTAGGTTGATTACAATGCTAGTATAGTCTCATTATGCAAATAAATATAAAGTTTGTAATGATGAGGTACATATTAGAGAGGTTATTTAGTTAATTATCATGATAATTTTTCTTGGCGATGGGATCACCAATGATCCAACATCACCTTATTTAGTATGAGATATTTCAACAATCAAGAATCATTGAAAATCATAATTTATTATATTTCCTATACTATGAACATGGAAGGCTATCATACATGAAATACCAATAATACCCTTAACAACTTATCTACATAAGTCATTATAATATTATATTTTATATATTATCATAATATAATACATAAAATTATATTATAATATAAGTTAATAGTGTTATCAATAATACTATAAATATATGTTATATATAGTAATATCACATAATAATAATATAATAATTAATATTATACCAATATAAGATATTTAATAATATATATTTATTACATAATAAATATAATAATGCAATATTATATAATATTTATATTTTAATAATGTATAATATTATATTATTGTAACATAAAGGGGAGAGATCAACAAATACCACAATATATTTAATTCTTTGGGTGGGATTAAAATAACTTCCTAATTTGTGAGAGATCTTGATCCTATAGTGCTTACAAGTCACTACTGAAACAAGAATAAAATAGTTTTATTATCATTCTAAGATCATCGGTAATTTTATTATCATTCTACGATATTTTAAAGATTGTATTCCATATCGAACGCTATGAGACTAATATTAATGAGTGATAGCAGAGAATCCGCATTGAACGGTTCCCCCGAGCAATCCATAGCTCGGCTCCCCCGAGCAAACCATAGCTTGGCTCCTCCGAGCAAACCATAGCTCGGCTTCCCCGAGCAACCCATAGCTCGGCTCCCCCGAGCCATCCATAGCTCGGCTTCCCTGAGCAACCCATAGCTCGGCCTCCCCGAGCCACCCATAGCTCGGCTTCCCTGAGCAACCCGTAGCTCGGCTTCCCCGAGTAACCCGTAGCTCAACACACACCTCCACGAAACCTGGCGCGGGAGAACCCAAGTCTGGTGTAACGGAATCCCAAACGAAGAATTGTATCGAGGAGTGGCCTAGGATCTGCGATGATGACCTAGGACCTACGCAGTCATCAGACCTCAAGCCATCAAGAGCTCTCCCAGCCGTCGATCCCCCAACAGACGAGATACGAATCCCACCGGCCTCATAACAACTTGATTCGAATCATCCCCGTATCCAAACAACCTTTGAACCTTCCAGAAGGCGCTCAAGATTCATGTGATTGCCTATAAGTAAGACACTCCCAGATTCTCTCAGGTACGCACACAAGCCCCCGCACACAGCTCACTCTCACTCTCTCTCTTTCACCGCTCATTCTTCTCCTTCTCCGCCATCGGCGCTCCCTAAGGCTCCCGATTGGCCGCCCCTGGAGGGACTCCCCAGAGAGATCCTTCTCCTTATTTCTGTTGATCGTCGATCCCCCACTGACTTGAGCGTCGGAGGGTCTTCCGCGAGGGCCACCCCTAATGCCTCTCGCGTGAGGACTTCTGTGCAGGTCCACCCAGGAGGAAGCTCGATCATAAGACCGATCACGCCCAAGTCGGAAGACAGATCCCGGCGGCAACAGATTGGCGCTAGAGGAAGGGCCTCAAGTCCCATTAAACTTGAAGAAAGGAGACAAGGATCTCAATCTGGAAGAGAACCTCTCCAATGGCTAATCGGAGAAGGGCAACTTCTGAAGCCCAGGACCAGGTCGCCTCCCATAGACCTGATCCGATGAGCAGTGTGGCGCTGCCGCTGCCACCAGCTGAGACTCCGTTGCCACCAGCGGCCCCAATGACCCAGGACCAGTTTGCCTTACTGGTCCACCAAGTCCAAGCTCTAACCCACTTGATTCAGGGGCGCTTTGAAGCTTTCCGTCCAGCTGCTCCTGCTCTGCATCTTCCTGAGAAGGCCACGACCCCCATTTCCCCAGTAATCTCTTCTTCCGGTCCGCTGGAGCCGCAGACCCCCCTCGTCGTCCTAAGAGAGCTGGGCTAGCCCTGCAAGTGGTCTGCAGCAAGGATCTTTCTAGATCTCGGCGGGCCCGATCCCTCTCTCCGGTGTCCTCTTGCCACGACTCGATGCCGTCTCTGCCTTCTCCCACCTCGGTACTATAGCTCGGCTTCCGTAGCTGCGCTATATACACCAAGGCATTTATGGCCTCATAAAGGCCATGTGCATCTACCTGCTTTAAGGCATTTAATACCCTTTCTCCTTCCATCATTAAGGCATTTATGGGTGCCACGTTGCCCCCTTGGCACCTTTTGCGTGAGGAAGGATGGCGTCATAAAGCCAAGACAAGGAGTTCTTGACTCCATGCTTTCGACGGCCAGCTTTAGCCTCAGCCAGTGGGCCTACTGCACCACCCAGAGAGTTCCCACAGGCGAGACCCCGTTTCGGATGGCCTTCAGTGCGGAAGCTATCATCCCCGTGGAGATAGGACTTCCCTCTCCGCAGGTGCTATCACGCCTCCAGAGTCAAAGAGAAATCTTTCTCGTCCGGCATCTTGTCCTCCGGAGAGCATCCGTCTCCAAATGCTAGAGCAAGGAAAGCTGGCTCCGAACTGGGAAGGCCCCTATCAAGTGACGGAAGTCATCGGACCTGACACCTACAAGCTCCAGGATCTGAACGGGAAATCCATTCCTCAGATGTGGAATTTAGACAACCTCTGCAAATATCATCAGTAGGGTATGCCTTCTACGGGCCTACCTCGTTAATTTTGTTGGCATATTGCTTTTATGATTTATATGGTCACCACAATCACTTCTCCAAAAAATCATAATGAAAAAATGGATGCCACTTGCTAACTCTCAGCATGACCGAGCTGTCTCCTCGACCAGGAAATCTCCGAACCTCAGCTAGGCCGAGTTCTGATCTCCGTATCTCGGTAGGGCCAAGTCCTTATCTCCGAACATCGGCAGGGTCGAGCCTTAATCTCTGAACCTCGGCTGGCTGAGTCCCTGATCTCCGAGCCCAGGTCAAAGCCGGAGTGCATCTCTTATTATCGAAAGCCTCGGCCAGAGCCGGAGTGCATCTCTTATTACCGGAAGCTCTGGCTAGAGCCGAAGTGCGTAAGACCCGGCCAGAGCTGGAGTGCATCTCTTATTATCGGAAGCCCTGGCCAGAGTCGGAGTGCATTTCTTATTATCGGAAGCCTCGGCCAGAGCCGGAGTGCATCTCCTATTTTTTTGAAACCTCGGCCAGGACCGAGTGACATATCAGAACCCTCGGCTAAAAGCCAGAGGAAGTTTGTTATTAATCTTGAAGGCTCGACAACACCAGTAATTCATTATTTGAAGGCTCGGCAACACCGAGTAATTTATTATTTGGAAGCCTCGGTTACAACCAAGTGACATGTTTGGAAGCCTCGGTTACAGCCGAGTAGCAATCTTGGGAAGGCTCAGCAACAACCGAGCAATAAATATAATATTGAAGGCTCGGCAACAACCGAGTAATATATTCCTGAAGACTCGGCAACAACCGAGTAACAAATTTCCTGAAAAAAGTCATATAAATCCTCAGTCGGGCCGAGCGATCTCCGTACCTTGGCAGCACCAAGTAAAATATAATCTTCGACCGGGCCGAGCGATCTCCGAACCTTGGCAGTGCCAAGTAAAATATAATCTTGAAGGCTTGGCTACAACCGAGTAACGGTCTCTGTACCTTGGCAGCACCAAGTAAAATATAATCTTGAAGGCTCGGCTACAACCGAGTAACGATCTCCGAACCTTGGCAGCGCCAAGTAAAATATAATCTTGAAGGCTCGACTACAACCGAGTAACGGTCTCCGTACCTTGGCAGTGCCAAGTAAAATATAATCTTGAAGGCTCGGCTACAACCGAGTAACGGTCTCCGAACCTTGGTAGTGCCAAGTAAAATATAATCTTGAAGGCTCGGCTACAATCGAGTAACGGTCTCCGAACCTTGGCAGCGCCAAGTAAAATATAATCTTGAAGGCTCGGCTACAACCGAGTAACGGTCTCCGAACCTTGGCAGCGCCAAGTAAAATATAATCTTGAAGGCTCGGCTACAACCAAGTAATGGTCTCCGAACCTTGACAGCGCCAAGTAAAATATAATCTTGAAGGCTCGGCTACAACCGAGTAACGGTCTCAACCTTGGCAGCGCCAAGTAAAATATAATCTTGATGGCTCGGCTACCAAGAGTAACGATCTCCGTACCTTGGCAGCGCCAAGTAAAATATAATGTTGAAGGCTCAGTAACACTGAGTAATTTATTATTTGAAGGCTCGGCAACAACCGAGTAATAAATTTCTTGAAGGCTCGGCAACAACGAGTAATAAATTTCTTTAAGGCTCGATAATAACCGAGTAGTTTATTACTTAAGGCTCGGCAACACCGAGTAATTTATTATTTGGAAGCCTCGGTTACCACCAAGTGGCATATTTGGAAGCCTCGGTTACAACCGAGTAGCATCTTGGGAAGGCTCAGCAATACCGAGTAATTTATTATTTGAAGGCTCGCAACACCGAGTAATTTATTATTTGAAGGCTCGGCAACATCGAGTAATTTATTATTTGGAAGGCTCGGTTACAACCGAGTAGCATCTTGGGAAGGCCCGGAAACACTGAGTAATTTATTATTTGAAGGCTCGGCAACACCGAGTAATTTATTATTTTGAAGCCTCGGCTACAACCGAGTAATGGTCTCCGTACCTTGGCAGCGCCAAGTAAAATATAGTCATGAAGACTCGGCAACAATCAAGTAATAAATTTCCTAAAGACTCGGCAACAACCGAGTAATAAATTTCTTGAAGGCTCGGGAGTAACAAATCTGTTGAAATTTATTATTTCAACCGTATAGCATCTTGGGAAGGCTCGGCAACACCGAGTAATTTATTATTTGAAGGCTCGGCAACACCGAGTAATTTATTATTTGAAGCCTCGGTTACAACCGAGTAGCATCTTGGGAAGGCTTGGCAACACCGAGTAATTTATTATTTGAAGGCTCGGCAATACCGAGTAATTTATTATTTTGAAGCCTCGGCTACAACCGAGTAACGGTCTCCGTACCTTGGCAGCGAAGTAAAATATAATCCTGAAGGCTTGACAACAACCGAGTAATAAATTTCCTAAAGACTCGGTAACAACCGAGTAATAAATCTCTTGAAGGCTCGGCAATAACTGAGTAATATATTTCTGAAGGCTCGGCAACGACCGAGTAATAAATTTCCAGAGCCGGAGTGTATCTCTTACTATCAAAAGCCTTGGCCAGAGCCGGAGTGCATCTTTTACTATCAAAAGCCTCGGCCAATCCGAGTGATACAGCACTAAAGCTTCGTCCCAACCGGATAATCTCTTGGATACTCTAGTGCAACTAAAGCGCCTTATTTTACTTCAGCAAGAGGGCCGCCCAGGCCTTTCTCTAACCTACACAGAGATAAACACTTCCTCTACAGAGGATCGAATGACATGTTCCCCAAATAAGATTACACTTCGAACTAAAGAGTGGAGGGCATGTGTTGAGGGGTAAAATCGTCATTACATTATTCATCGCTCACATTGGCAAAGAGGTCGCGCCCAATCCAAATGCCCTGTTTGCCAACTGGCTTGCTGGTGCAACATTCTAGCAACGAGCGTCTCATCATAATGAAGAAAGAGAACAAGAGAGAAAAAGGGCCACGTCATGTGCGTGGGTTCTCCAAAGGGCCCCCTCATTAATATTCGACAGTCAAGTCAATAGGCTGGAGCATTTAATGGTGCAGAAACGGTCATAATGACTTGGCCAGTATTTAATGGAATAAAAAGAAAGGAGAAAGCATGCCTCGATACTCAAGCCCCACTTCATTTAGGCCGAGCCATGCCTCGGCGCTCTCATTCAAGCCAACTCCAACATAGCTCAGCCAACATAGCTCGGCCAGCCTCAAGCCTCAGCCAGCTTCAGCATAGCTCGGCCAACATAGCTCGGTCAGCCTCAGCATCAGCCAGCTTCAGCATAGCTTGGCCATCATAGCTCAGCCAGCCTCAGCCTCGGCCAGCTTCAGCATAGCTCGACCATCATAGCTCGGCCATCATAGCTTGGCCAGCCTCAACCTCAGCCAGCTTCAGCATAGCTCGGCCAACATAGCTCGGCCATCATAGCTCGGCCAGCCTCAGCATCAGCCAGCTTCAGCATAGTTCGGCCAACATGCCTCGGCCAATATACCTCGGCACTCTAGCTCGGTTTCCACAACTGTGCTATGTCCTTCGCACCAACGCAATTATGGCCTCATAAATGCATCCACCTGCTTTAAGGCATTTAATGCCTTATTTCCTTCCATCATTAAGGCATTTATGGCTGCCATGTTAGCCCCCATTGGCACCTTTTGCGCGGGCGTCATGAAGCCAAGACAAGAGTTCTTGACTCTATGCTTCACAGAAGTTCGACTCGGCCGACCACATTATACTTCGGCAGATTCATCCAACCTTATGCCTCGGCAACCGAGCTATTCTTATGCTTCTGCAATCAAGGCCAGACCATTCCTCGGCCATCCGATCCGAGTTACTTCAGACCTCTGCGGAATCTGGCGCGGGAGAGTTCAAATTTACTGCAACAGAATAAGATTACAAACAAGAAATCATGCCAAGATGTGGCCTAGGACCTACAATAGTGGCCTATGGACCACGCAACCACTGAGTCTCGAGCCATCGCCAGCTCTCCCCGCCTCCCAGCCGTCGATCCTCTAACTAACCAGATACGGATCCTACCGGCCCTGTAACAACCTGATTCAAATCCGTTTCGAATCTCAACAACTTTCAGACCTCATCCAGAGCACGTCCAATAAGTCAGGTGACCGCCTATAAATACTACCACCCTCAAGCCTCTCAGGTACGATGATTCTACGCTCATTTTTCATTCACAGTTTTCACACTCCGCCATAAAAGCTCCCACGAGAGTTCGGAGGAACTCTTCCTCAGGGATCCTTCTCTCCATATTTATTGATTGCTGGTCTCCACTGACTTGAGCGTCGGAGAGTCTTTCGCTGAGGGCCACCTCAATGCCTCTCGCGTGAGGACTGTCTTGCAGGTGCCAGAAGGGAGCCCGTCTCGAAGCCCTTTCGCGCTCGATTCGGAGGATGAATTTCAGCAGCAACAAAACGTTAGAAGCTTTTTTTTTCACTTTATGAAATTTGCAAGTAATAAGTTTCCGGATCTTATATATGGTTCAGTTGGAAGCTTTGTTATGGAAAATTTACAACAATCAATCATACGTCTGGAATGTCAAATTACTTGCCACTCACGGAAGAATTCCCACTATTTTTACTTGCCAGTCAGTTGTAGAACTTCTGACCCCATGCGGTTCTGATTTTCCAATAATCCCTTTTAATCTGAAACACATAGTTTGTGTTTGATAGACATTATAGGATAGAATAAAATTTTCTTCCCTGTGATACAATTTTAATGGAATGAATTATTTTTTCGAATAGAATTAATTTTTCGGAATAAAATTTTATTTTATTTTTGTACGAAATAATCGTGAAAAAAATAAAAAAAATTCTACCGCCAAGAGCACCTTTGGGGATTATTACGAAGAAAAATAAAACTTTTTTTTTTTAAGTGGGGGTAAAAAACTGCAACTAATATTCGTGCAACAAGCAGTATGCCCGAGTTAACATTTTATTTATTTCCTATTAAAAAAACTTACATTTCTGGTAGGTTTTATTATGATGGAAAAGAAATCGGCAATGTTTCTGCGACGTGGCTTCGTGAATTCCCTGTGTTACCAAATAAAAAGGAAAAAGAGAGAGAGATAAAAAAGGAGGTGGGGGGAACTGGGGAAGACTCGAAAATTCGAATCCGGCGAGGGCTCCCGCCCGTTACGAGCCAACCCTACCGCAGAGGGCGCCAGTCCGACACGCCGGACTCGAACGCGAAAATTTAATTGCGTTAAACCCCCGTCCGAAATTTCCGTTTTCCCGCCCATCCGAAGACGAGCGCCCCAATTTAAAAACCCACCGAGCCGTCTCCGGTCTCCCCCTAATTCCGACTCTTCAAAACCCTAGCGACATTTTCTCACCTCATCTCGCCGCCTCTGCCATCGCCCGAGCTCGCCCTCCCCCGCCGATCTCTTCCTCTCCCTCTCTCTCCTCCCACAGAAATACCTGGCTTCGATGAGCACGGCCGCAGCGGAGAGGCGCGTGCGCCGCCTAAAATGGGTCGCGGAGCAGAAGGCGGGGGGCTCGTCTCCCATCAAGGCGTGCACCTCTAAGAGAAAGCGCGCCTCCTCCACTGCCCCCGCCTTAGGATCCTCACCGGAGACGCCTTTGCCGGAAGATCACAAAGAGGGAGTCGAAGAGCAGCTGGAAAGTGTCGGACGGAGCCGATCGGCTCGAAAAAAGCCGAACTTGGCTTCGAGAAACGACGAGACGGTCGATGTTGATGACGGGGAGCAGGATGCAGGAGACAAACAGAGCCGACCGTCCCAGAAGAGGGCGGTGCCGGCCAAGAAATCCAAGAAAAAAAGGGGTGATGACGATGTGGAGCACTGCTTTGTCGGCGAACCGGTCCCTGATGATGAAGCCAAGAAGCGATGGCCTGAAAGATACCAGAGGAAGGTATCTTCTGGGAAAAAAAAAAACATCTTCCTTTTTCTTCCCATTTCCCCATTTCTGTTTCCATCTAAGTTCTAGTTGCAATTAGCGTTCAGGCACTTCATAGGTTAGAGATACGATCTTTTCATGCTTGCTGATTTATATTGCTACCAATTTTAAACATTCTTTGTTAGAATGCTGGAAAGCGGGCATTCGCTTGTGGGAGCAGTAAGAAGTAAGTTCCGAATAAATCTCTGATCATGCGAGTTGTATATTTCCATTGATATTATTTTCCATTTTTTGATAATCTCAGAAACTTTCTGTTGATTCAGGGGTGACGAAGAAGAGGAACTAAAAGCAAGGTGCCACTATTGGCAGGCAATGGTAGACAAAGTCATTTACAACCTAAATGACGACGCATATATAAAAGTGAGTTTTGTTGCAGCAGTAGTTGTTTTGTTTGGTTGATTTTAGTTGACACTCCTTCCATCTATTTCACTAGTTTTATAGCAATTTTCTCCAAACTTTTTCCATTTGTTGTGTTATGAGTTGCATATGATGCATTTTTCAAGATCAGTATCTCTAATATTTGATACTCAAATGGTCTCCCATTAACATTCCCATTGTGTCCAGCCTCTAATTTCTGGACTATGTCAATCTCTTTTAGATCCACCATTAATGTTTTCTTAAAATAGCTCTGAGCTACAAATTTAAAATCCATTTATTGAGATACTGACAGAAAGTTGAATGCAGCCGAGTGTTTTACTAAGATACTGATGGAGAGTTGAATGTGACCAAGAGTTCTTTCTTGGGCTTGAAAGGAATCAATTTATAATCACCCAGTCAAGAAAGTGCAAAAGTCTTAATCTTCTTGCTTGAATAATTTTTAAATTTTAACCTCATTGAATTCCTAATTGTTTATAATATACTATAATTATCCAATGAGCAAAACATGCTTATGCTGCAATTATGGCAGTTATTGCTAACAAAATCATGGGGACCTTGTTTAACATTTTCCTCAAATGTTGCTAACATGCATTGAGAATCAAAGACACTATCAATAATGTAATCATTCCTTGGTTATAATCAGTTTTTTTGGTGGGATTTCTTACAGGATGTCAAGATAGGATATTATCCAAAAGTGTGGTGGTGTAACTGTCTTGCCACCGTTTCAGTTTCTTGATTGGCTCATCCCAAGACACCCTCTATCCTAAGTATCTGGATGGAGTGGTATAATGATGTGTTTCATTCCACAAGAAATTCTAAATGATCTTGTCTCTTAGGATTTAGAATCTTGATTGTAATTATAGTACTATCTAAGTGTGGCGTGTGTGATGCATGCATATTTTTTCAAAAAATAGATGACAATAAAGTGCAAGTGGTGGGATTTTAATCTTGTTCCAAAGGTTAACCATGATATGCCTTAACCTATTGAGATATGGTGTAGGGAATTGAAAGCACATGGAATGCATGTGAAGTGGGGACACATGAGATGGAGGAGATGGAATGCATGAAAATGCAAACATCATGATACACATCTCGTATGGGGAAACATGAAATGGAGGAGATGGAATGCATGAAAATGCAAACATCATGACATGCCTATTGTATGGGCACATTAGTGGAGTTTACATTATATTCTAGAATAGATTTATGGGAACTTTCATCTATATAGCCAATTGACCCTCGGTTGATCCAAATTGATGGGTTTTGAATTCAAATAGGCATGCCTTTCTCTTTCTCCATGGATTGAAGCCTTTGATTATTAATTTCATATGATTTAATTTAGATATCATGACTTATATCATCATTAGATGAATTGTTATAAGACACCCCTAATTCATATCTTATGATATGCATATCAAAGCAATGTACCAATTCCCAAATTACAATATCCATCACTAGTCTTTTAGCAATTTACTCCAAACTATTTCAATTTGTTGTGTTGTGAGATGCATATGATATCTTTTTAAGGGTCAGTACTTTAATATCTAATACTCAAATTTCATTAAAATCCTAATGTGCTCAACATCTAATTTCCAAACAAATTCAGTCTCCTTCAAATCTATTGTTAATGTTATGATTTTGAAAGTCCATCATTTGAGACTCCGATAGAGAGTTGAATGTGATAGTGTTCATTCTTGGGCTTGAAACAAATGGATTTATGATTGCATTGTCAAGGTGAAATAGGTGAAGATATGAATCATAAAGTTAAAGCAAGATGGATTAAGTGGAGGAGTGCTTTGGGAGTATTGTATGATCGGCGCATTCTATTAAAATTGAAAGAAAAATTTTATAAAACTATTATTAGGCCAGCTATGCTATATGGAACAGAGTATTGAGTAATATTGAAACAACATGTGAATAAATTAAGTGTAACAGAAATGCGTATGTTAAGATGGATATATGGTAAAACTTTAAAAGATAGAATTATAAATAAACATATAAGAGAAATAATAGGAGTAGTCTCAATTGAAGATAAAATGAGAGAAAATTGATTATGGTGGTTTGGACATATACAACATAGACCTTTAGATGCTCTAGTTAGAAAGAGTGATCTTTTAACAATTCATAGTAAGGATAGAGGTAGAGGTAGACCTAAACTAACATGGGTAGAAATAATTAAAAAGGATACAACTATTTATAATTTAAATGTCAACTTGGTCTTGAATAGAGCAGAGTGGAGGAAGTAGATTCATGTAGCTGACCCCATGTAGTTGGGAAAAGGCTTAGATGAGTTGAGTTGAGATTGTCAAGGAGTAGAAGCATTGATCCTTTTGCTTGAACAATATTAAAATTTTGATGCTATTGAATTAGTAATTGATTATAACATTTTTTTATATATCCAATTAGTAAAATATCTTATACTATTATATAGTAATTATTGTTAACATCCAAGAGAACCTATTAACATTTTCCTTAATTATTGTTATCATGCATTGAGGATCAAGGACACAATCAATAATATAATTGCTTGTTAGTTATAATCATGTTTTCAAATCCTAGTATGGTATCTCATGGGATGCCATTATGGGCTATTATTTTAAGTATGTGGACAAGATTATTTTACCATCATCTTAGCATATTAATTAACATGTCCTAAAACATTCTCCCTCCCAATGTTGGAAGGGGGTAGGATAGTGGCGTATCTTGTTCAATGAGAAAATCAAGATGGCTTTGTGTCATGACATTTGAAACATTGATTATAATTATGATCAAGATTTTAAATCTTATGGGATGCTATCATCTTGATTTTTCCATGGAACGGGTTGTGTTGGTATCTTGATAATGCTTAGGATAGTGAATATCCTAAGATATGCTAATTGGGATGTCAAAAATATATTGAGATGGTCCCTTTTTGGTATATGGAATGACAACTAGTCTTGATGTCCTATGCATCTGATTGAGATTTGAAGTTATGATTGTAGCATGTTGAAATATGGCATGAGTGATGCATGTAATTTTATATATGAAGTAGATAAAATAATATGTGCATGCATTTGGTCATTGGATCTTTTTCTAAAGGTTAATGGTGATATGCTTCAACTAATTGAGATGTTGTGTAGGAAATTGAAAGCATGTGGAGCGCGTGTGAAGTAGGGAACATGCAATGAAGGAGAGAAAATGTTTGGAAATCCAAACATTGTGACTTGCCTCTTGCATGAATATGTTATTGGAGTTGATGTTATATGCTAAAATATATTTATGATAAGATTTCTACTCTTTAACAAGAATAGCAGCTTATGTAGCTGATCAACTTTAGCTTGATACAGATTTGATGCATTTTAAATTCAAATAGGTAGACTTCCCTCTCTCTCCCTCTCTCTCTCTCTCTTTGCTCTCTCTTTTTCTTTCTTTATGTATGTGTGTAGTGTTGGCTATATTTGAATTTAGCAAAGCATAGATCTGGTCATCTTCTCCATCTTTGGATCCATATAGTTTATAGGTTACTAAGATAGAAAAAAATGAAAAAGATAGGGTGGCTTTTGAATTTGTATAGTTCCAAAGATGGAAAAGGTGATCGGATCCTTAGCTATATTTGAATGTAATCAAGTCTACTCCTCTCTCTCTCTCTCTCTCTCCATATATATATATATATATATATATATATATGGATCTTAAAGTTTGAATATGTCATTTGTACTAATCCATATAGTTAATGTCATTCACATCTATGTTCCATTAATTATTATCCTGCACACAAGATTCATAAATTATGGCATGAGCACCAATGTAATGTAAGCATGGTTTGAGATTGTATTGGATGTTCCATGAAATGTTGAGATAGGTTATCGTTCTAGTTATTGGGATGAAACAATCTTGCCATTGTTTTGGTGTTCAAGTTGGGACACTTTTTGTTCCAAGTGTTAAGATGGGGCAATATAGTAGTATGTTTCATTCCATGAAAAAAATTGAGATGTAGATATTATGGCTCATATCTATATTCTATTTATCACTATAAAATACACAAGATTGATAGGTTGTCATCTCAAGTGTCATAATAGAACTATTTCGCCATCATTCCAACATTCCAGTTGGGACACCTCTCCTGAGTATTGAGATTTGTTGGGATAATAGTCCATCTTTTTACATGAAAAAATCGAGATGGCTCCATCCAATGGGATTTAAAACCTTCAATGCAAGAAAAGTTTTTTTTAATCCATATGACTGCATCTAGTTAATGCATGATATTAATAGAAAATAAGATACCTCCTTCCTAGAAGTGGAGAAATGCTATGGATTTCTTGTTATTTGCACACAATTCTTTTGCCAGGTGGTAGGAGGGAATTTGTGTAATTTGCAAGATTTGTTGCCAAAAATGGCAGGTCATGAAATTATGGAATTGTCTGAATTGCCAAGAAATTATGGAGTTGCCAAACTAGCAGAGTTGGGCCAAATGAACTATTCATGCATACCTAATATTTGCCTTGTAGTGTTTTCTGTAGATGTATAACTGTGTGGCACGGGGTTAGAGAAAATAGCTATCCTGCTGTGGCAAAGTTAACATGTCATTTGTCACAATTTTAGATTTATGGCAGTTGATGCAACACATACATTATATGATTTTACCTCCTCCACCCCCTTCCTTTTTTTATTTCTTTAGATATTGTTTTTCCTTTTCCATTTTCATGTATTACTTTTGATGGTGCTCTGTGTTCCATGCACTGGGTTTTTCCATGTGTTTGCATATTTTTCATTTTCCTCTAGGATCTGCTTATTTTGTGAACTTCTTTTGGTCAATGCATATTAGCATCAAATATAAATTTTTAGTGGGTTCTCTGAATTGGACCCTTGTAATGGTGGTATTCTTTCGTTGCTAGATTCATGAACATGCAAATTGAATCTTTTCCTGTATGTTGTTTTGTTCTCTTCTTTTCTTTTCTTTCCTTTCAATTCAAATATAGAATATATGATCAATCCAAAATTTTTTGAGCTTTCCCCTTAATTTATAGTGCATGCCTGGTTAAAAGGGGTACATGGGAAATAGTTTGGCACATGTTGTATGAGCAACTTTATTTCAATGGCCGAGCTGTTGAAACAATAGTTGGTTAGTCCCAGTTGTTCATGTCGGTTTCATTATTACATTTCTTCCTACTAACTTGTGGCAACAAGTATTCAGGCTGGTGATGGGGAGCAAGATTACATTGGCCGAATTGTTGAATTTTTCAAAACAGCTGAAGGGCATTTATATTTTACAGCTCAATGGTTCTTCAGGGCTGAAGATACTGTAAGTAATATTGAAGTTACTAATTCCTTATTACTGAAAATTCATTATGAAAAGAAATCCTTCTAAATTGAGTAGAATGGAGGAAAAATCATCTACCCAACCCCAACTAGTTTACGGTTAAGGTTTTGTTGTTGTTGTTGTTGTGGTATTATAAGAAATCAACATGAATTATTTCATTTCATTTTTTGGTTTTAGGTTATCAAGGAGCTTTCTCGTGATGCAAAAACAGTTCATGACCCTAGAAGAGTTTTTCTATCGGAGGAGAAAAATGAAAATATATTGGACTGCATTGTATCCAAGATTAGAATTGTTCGAGTGGAACCAAATGTAACTATAAAGCAATCAATGACTTCATTTTTTGTTTGGCTTTTTAAGGTCAATATACTGAGTGGTATATGTGACTTGAAACTGTCTTAGATTGATCTGAAGGCAAAGGAGGATAGCATCCCGCCTTGTGATCTTTATTATGACATGTCCTATTCTTTGTCATATTCAACCTTCAGAAATTTACCCCCGGGTAATGTTTAATATACTTTTCCTTCTGTTATTTCTTATGTTGGCTTTCTTGTAGTTTGCATTTTCATGGTGTTCTGCAATGTTGTTTCTAGAAAACTTGAGGGCTGGCAGTGAGACATCATCAACGATTTCTTCAGAGGATGCATCAAATACTTGCAAAGGCAAATGCCAATCTGACTCAGAGGCCTCATCCTCTGGTGAAAAGCGTGAACTGTCCCTTCTGGACCTATATTCTGGTTGTGGTGCCATGTCAACAGGTTTATGTCTGGGAGTAAATCTCTCTGGTTTAAAACTTGAAACAGTGAGTGTATTTATTGTCTATGCATGTGTAAATATTTTCTGGCGTTCCACTATTGTGGTTATTATTCTGGCAGCTTATTTTTGTTAATCTTATGCAGCGCTGGGCTGTTGACTTAAATCAGTGTGCTTGTGAAAGTCTGAAATTAAATCATCCTCGCACAGAGGTAATTCTAGGCTTGTGATCTTTTATTTTGTACCCATGCTTTATTTTAGCTTTTGAGTTCAGGCAGGTCATTGCTGTTAGATCACTAAAAATTGACTCTCTTTTTTCTTATGTTCCTCTATTTGAATTCTCTTAGTGCCATATATCATATGTTATGCTACTTGTATGGAACATTTTTTAGGTAAGAAATGAGAAGGCAGAAGACTTTTTAGCTCTTCTGAGAGAATGGGAGAAGTTGTGCACAAAGTTTGAACTTGTTGGGATGGAGAACTCTTTTGTCCAAGGGTCTGAATCAAGCAGCTTGGATGGTGAAGATGAGACTGATTCTTCCTCCAAAGTTCCTCAAGGTGAATTCGAAGTTGGAAAACTAGTTGGGATATGCTATGGTGATCCAAGCAACATAGGCAAAATTGGGCTGAAGTTTAAGGTATTTAAGTGATGAAATTTTGTGGTGTAATTGCTTATTCTATATCACAGCTATTCAAATTTGAATGTTTTTATTTATTGCTAATTCAACATAATAAAAAGTTTCCCCAGCATGAAAAATAGGTGGAGATACGATCTTTTGAAAAATATAGCTTCTTTAACTGCAATGTGTGCCAAAATTAATTAATCCAACTTATATTTTGATTAGGTTCGATGGAAGGGTTATGGTCCAAGTGAGGACACATGGGAACCTATAGATGGTTTGAGGTACCAATGTTGCACATGGTATTATGTCTCTTGCTTTTCTTGGTGCATTTTGAATTTCTAAAATTGTTTTGCTTCAGCAAGTGCCAAGAGGGAATTGAAGACTTTGTGAAGAATGGATATAAGAAAAATATCCTACCATTGCCTGTATGTATAGCTGTCTTTCTTTTGCTTTAAATTTGTAATCAGACAAACCTTCTTTGTATGTCTTATTGATTCATTTGCCTGCATGTATAGCTGTCTTTCTTTTGCTTTAAATTTGTAATCAGTCAAACCTTCTTTGTATATCTTATTGATTCATTTGTGGTAATGATTTATTCATTTCATTCTCTAATTCTCAGGGCAAGGTTGATGTCTAATAATTTATTCATTTCATTTTCTAATTTTCAGGGCAAGGTTGATGTCATATGTGGAGGTCCTCCTTGCCAAGGGATAAGTGGATTTAATCGGTTTAGAAATTACGATGCTCCACTAGAAGACCCAAAAAATCAACAAATGGTTGTTTTCATGGATATTGTTGACTTTCTTAAACCAAAATATGTTCTTATGGAGAATGTGGTGGATATCCTCAAGTTTGCTCGAGGCTTTTTAGGAAGATATGCATTGAGTAGGCTAGTTGCAATGAATTACCAAGCCCGTTTGGGAATGATGGCTGCAGGTTGTTATGGGCTTCCACAGTTTCGAATGCGTGTTTTTTTGTGGGGTGCTCGTCCCACCGAGGTTTGTTTTCTTGTAATTCTTGTTTTTTCATGTAATTGGGGAGCTCATACCATTGTTGCTTCTGTTCTAGCAATTGATGCTTTATTGTGATTGTTTGTATTTTGGTTTTTTAGATTTTGCCCCAGTTTCCATTGCCTACACATGATGTTGTTGTGCGTGGTGGTGCTCCTAATGAGTTTGAGGTATGACTAGCATCCATATTTCTTCTTCATAACGAGTTTGAGGTATTGGTGCAAATCAATGCCTATTTCAACATGGTATAAATTCTTGTTAACATGCATTTTTCCTGTAGCAAAATATTGTTGCATATGATGAAAATCAACATCGGCAGCTTGAGCGGGCTTTATTACTTGGGGATGCCATATCTGACCTACCTCCGGTAAATAATGTGCCAATACATGTAGAGGTAGACTAGTATACAATTATGTACTTCTTCACTCATATCTAATTAGGTCACAATTAGATGATGAGAATTCAACAATGATGATGTAATTTGAGTGAAGTGAAGGAAGCACATGTAGCTGACCCCATGTAGTTGGGAAAAGGCTTAGATGAGTTGAGTTGAATTCAACAATGATGATCTGACTAATTTGATATAATATACTTATGAACTATTTAAATATAAAGAAAATATGATTTGGAGACCCTAGATCATGCATTTATTTCTTTGTTTTTCAATGATGACCCATGTTACTGTATATTTAGGTTGGCAATGATGAAACAAGGGATGAAATGCCATATGGACGTCCTCCAAGGACAGAATTTCAACGTTTTATCCGGCTTACAAGAGAAGGTGGGATAGCTCGCAACCAAATGCAGGAATTGTTCTACTTTTGCTATTTAGTTTGTAATCATACGTTTATATATGTAAACTATGCATGTTCTTGTATTTTTGTTAACTATGCTTCAGCTCTAATGTCTGGCATGCAATGCAGTGTTATAAATCTCTTATTGTCATTATAGTTGTAATTGTAATTTTGAGATAAAGCCATAGTAAGATGAGATGTATAAATTGTGTAGTTTTGGCTGCTGAAGGTATATATATTTTCATATTTTCTTCTGTTTATCCTGAAGAGACTTGCTATCTGAGAAGAAATTGTTTTAGTTATATGCTTCTTTGGATTTTGTCATTCCAACTATCTGCCTATAGGATAAACCTATACGGTAGTAGAATTTGAATATTGCAGTTTAGGGCCTGTTTGGCATATCATCTGCGTTTGCGTTTACTTGTATTGTGTTGCATTTGAAATACTATATTGTATTCTGTTGGATGGTAGTATTTTGTTATTATCTTACATTCAGTCTGATGCAATTCTGATATGTGTGCTGAATTTTAAAGGAAAGAAATATTTAAATGAGCAAGAAAAAATAGGAAGAAATGGAAGAGCTCATGGGAATTTATTGCTTTCATTGACCAGGAGAGTCGTCTGTTTAGAGTTTGAAAAGAAGTTGACTTTGAGATTTCATTAATTGATGTAACTTAAACTCTATAACAGAATTGCTTAAAAACTTAAGAATTGTATTGAATTTCAACTGAAAATTAAAGAGCATAAAAGAAAGTTTGATGAAATCAGAGCTACAAGATTCTAAACGTAAGTTTGAGGAAATTCATTGATTGCATAGCAATGGAACAATTTGTATCCTGTTTTGTATCTAGCAGGATGCCGAGTTTTCTTGCTTTCAGCATCTTGCCTAGCAAGATGCAATTTCAGCATTGTAGTGGTGGGATTTTTGATCTCTAAATAATAGGGTCGCCTTTGGATCTAGTTGCCCTGCAAACATGCCATGCAGACATACTCAAATGTGCCTTCGGTAGTAATTCCTCTGTACATTACCATGTTTTGTGCATTGTATCATAGTTTGATGGTTTCCTCTTTTGTTATTTTTTAGCATGTGTCCTACAACTTTCAGAGTTGTATTTTGGTATCATATGCAGAATTGGTCAATTCAACTTCTGGTGCTGTTATGCCTTCACAGAAGCCCCTCCTTTTTGATCACCGGTCCCTTCAGTTGAATGAAGATGATTACTTACGCATTTGCCAGATTCCTAAAAGGAAGGTCAGTTTTCAATTGGTTCTAGTTAGAGGTATAATTGTGAGCCGAGTCTAGTTGACAAAGTGCCAAGCCCAAGCTTGAGCTTGGCTTGACTCTAAAATTTGAAGCTCGAAACTCGACTTGAACTCGATCGAGTTTCTTATTTAGAGTTCGAACTTGAGCTTGATGAAATACTTGATATATTCAAGTTTTTAGGTAAAAAATTTAAAAATAATTTTTTAATTAAAATAAAATATGTTCTCAACTAAAAATTCAAAGGAGTTTTATATAGTTAGTACAATATTGTAAATATGTATAACTATAAGGATAAAATAGTAAAATTAAGTAAGCTCTATTAAGCTTGTGAGCGTTTCGAGTCGAGTATTTTAATACTTGAACTCAACTCGATAATATACTCGAGTAGCTCAATCTCGAGCTTGACTCGATAAGTAGCAAGACAATTTTGAGCATTTTTCGACTTGATTTCGAGCTACTTGCGAACTGCCTCGGCTCAGTTACACTCGTAGTCCTAGTCAAGTGTTGCAGCTGACGTGTATGTTCTCCAAGATACTCCATTGATAGAACTGTTTAGCGGTTTGCTTTTCCATTGACAGGGTGCAAACTTTAGGGATTTACCCGGAGTTATGGTTGGGCCTGACAATGTTGTGGAATGGGATCCTGAAATTGAGAGAGTAGTATTACCCTCGGGAAAACCTTTGGTAAGTTTCTGGTATCTTCCGTCATGCTATTGTTCTAGTTTCTGCATTATTGTGTCTGAAGAATTTTCAATGCCAGGTCCCTGCCTATGCTATGTCTTTTATAAAAGGAAAGTCGTTAAAGTAAGTTGTTCACCCTGTCTTTGATTCTCCTTTTTAGCATTGCAACTCACTTCTGAAATATGTTACAGACCTTTTGGGCGTCTATGGTGGGATGAAACTGTGCCTACAGTTGTTACAAGAGCTGAGCCTCACAATCAGGTACCTTGTATGAAAATGTATGTTTGCTTTCTCATATGAGAATTGCATATTTCTTACAGTTCAATTTTCAATAGGTTGTTCTACATCCAGAGCAGGATCGAGTACTTTCAATTCGGGAGAACGCAAGGCTCCAAGGTTTTCCTGATTTTTACAGACTCTGTGGCCCAGTTAAAGAGCGGTAATTACTTTTCTATTTGATGATTAATTTTGAACTTAACAGTACGGTTGGTCATCCGAGCTGAATCTTCCTTTTTGCTGTATCCAACTATCGTCAATGAGGTGTGTAACTTAATCAACCATGCAGCGTGCCTAGGCTGTGCCTGAGAGATCTTTATGGATCAGGGTCACCTTGATGGCTCGATAACCTTTGATGATTTTGAGGCTTTTGGTTCGGACAGAAATAAGTTGATATTTTTGAGTCTAATTGCAAGCAAACTTGCTTTATGTTATTTCTTTTGATGTTAAGTTCTTATGAATTCATTCTTAATATGATTCATGCATTCTAGCTAAATTCGGCTCGTTTAACTGTTTCAGCTATATACAAGTTGGAAATGCTGTAGCCGTGCCTGTTGCTCGAGCACTCGGATATGCTATGGGATTGGCATTTCAAGGCAAATTCAGCGAGCAGCCTGTCTTTTCTCTTCCTCCAAAGTTTCCTCGCTTGGATCAGTCCTCTTCAGAAAGAAGAGTGGAAGCTGATGAAGTTGTAGAATAAACTTATGGCATGGTGTATACGAGATTGTTTCCAAAATACATCAGTCCATGGTAATAATTGTTTGCCATGCATTGTTTTAATTGTTTAGGTACATTCATATGGCACTGCAAGTAGACGCGCCGTAGAGTGCCCTGTTGTATCTGATTGACATTGTGCTATTATTGGATCTTGTTAATGCTTGTACGATTACCACATTTTGTTGATCTTGTGCTATTGTTTCCAAACCATTTCAATGGAAATGCTAACGCCTGCGGTTCACACTCCAGAGCATATCTGCATGACCATTTCCTGGATGTGTTTTCTTGAAAATTTGAGAAGTAAACAGGAGGGAAGCATTGGCTGACTAAAGTAGCATTTCACTGGCAGTCATGCAGCATAAAGTCATCAACCGTCTTAAGCTCTCACATATTTGTTAGTGTGTGCCCTATATTCAATTGGATTAGATGCTAGCTTGTAAGCATTTTTTTATGAATGCAAATCAAATTTATTGGTTTCTTTATTTATCTGGATATTATATATATATATATATATATATATATATATATATATATATATCAGATATATTTAACATGTGAGATGAAGTCCAAAAGAATGCTATGCATATAGAATTTGTAATAGAGATTATAAATTATGAGATCCAAAACTGCATATTATGGTTCGATTCTTTAAACTTCCTAGCACATATTACATATCTTCACCCTTATGGTGATGATGATGGTAATGCAGTGATCGTTCTTCATTGCATCTCATATGTGGAATATCATGCTTTGACGATATGCAAACGTCACTCTAGCCATGGATGACAAATATGGTGTTGATTGGGTATGACATAAGCATATGAAGGTGGTGTTTGATAAGACAAGATTTGTCTCACTTGATAGAAATGGTTATCCACTTGATAGATTAAATTGATTGTTAAATTCTTGCAAGGTTGACTTGGAATTCGAAATGGTTTCGAAGTTCTAATTCATATAAGTCTTTTTTGAGATCTACATTAACCGTTAATGGACAGGTATTGATGACCATGTCAACAAAACCCTTAACACTTGGGTGGTCATGATGCTTTGTTAGAGGCCGTTGATGATTTATAATCATGGATTCTTTGACTTAATCAATGAGTTGATTTGGTTAAAGAATTGACTCATATAAAGTGTTGATCAAGTCATCCTTAGGGTCAATATTAGGGACATGATTATTACCAACCTGTCAAGGGACCTAATGGGTCACACGCATTAAGAAGATTTTGGATGAAGTTAAAATGGGAATTAAGTTGGAGTTAATTCAAATTAAATGACCAATTAATTAGGATTGGGTTTGACTCAATCTTAATGAGAGAACATGAAATTGATGAATATGATTCATTATAGAGAAAAGAATTTTGTGTTCAAAAGAGAGACCTTTTGTACATGTGATGTACATATGAAATCCATTAATTAGGCTTGATCCATGTGATGGATGGTTTAGATTAATTGAGATTAATAATATGATATTTAATTGGGTCCATTGATGGCATGATTTGATTCGTGGAAACTCAATTGAGCCAAGGGCTGAGATCGTGCCACGTGGAGGATGGATCCATACCCATGTGATGGACATGACCCATCTCCACGTCATGGAGGAGGGAACCCCATGATTTGGGGCGTCATCATGAAGCCAAATGCAAGGTTGCGACGTTGGTTTCATGGGCCTATTTTTTAGGGATATGGTTTGGTGGTTGTAATCCTAACATTATCGTGATAACAAATATCCTAAATTTGTTAGGATAATTTGTTATTAACTTGATATGGTTGAATGGTTAGGTGGTTGAAACAAAATCACCCTTTTTATGGAACCACACAACCTTCTTTTATATAAAAAGGAGAGAGATACTCTTTCGACAGACACGCTTAACTCCTCCTTTTTCTCTCTTGGATGCCTAACACCTACTTTCTCTCTATAAAACGTTCTCTCTAAGACGTCCCTTTTTCTCTTGAAGGATTGAAAGTTCTCTCTCACGTTACTCTACTTGGGTTGTTGAAGAAAGGCTTTCTTTTTCTTCTTGATTGATCAAGATTTGATCTTGATCAAGAAATTATTTTCTTTGATAGATCAAGATTTGATCTTGATCAAGAAATATTCTCTCTTGATTGATCAAGATCTTGATCAAGGAATTGTTCTCTCTCTTGATTTGAGAAATCAATTGAAAAAAAAAGAGGCGCTAGCACCCTTCGCAAGAAGGTTATCATCCAATCCTGAAAGGACATTATCCAAAGATCTTCGCGTGGATCACCATTAGAGGCAGGACACGTGGACGACTAGTGGAAAATCGTTTACCGGCTTCATCAGGCTTCATTCCCAATAAAGAACACATGTATGATCTATTATTAAACATGTGTTATTTCTTGACAACTGAATTTGTTCCCTTAGGATCTTGGGCTTTGGGAATTAAATTCGTATTTATTTTTATCTTTCGCTGCGTGATATATGAATTTGATTCATATAAAATATACGTAATTCCCAACAAGATTTACATGAAAGAAATTAATCTATTTTAATCTCCACTGTTTTATATATCTGTTTACCAAAGTGATACAGACAACAGTCTATTTAGGAGCCGGATTACAGTCCAATCTCCTTAAAATTTGAATGAATGAAAGTGGTTTGGTCCGAATTGTTTAGAATATTATTAAAGAGATTATGTGGAGTGAATATTTTTATATCGATTTTACAATTAAATGGTCACTATTTGAACATCCGATGGTTGAAGTGTATAAATTATTTCTAAAATTCTTATTTAAAGAATTATTTATTTTAAAATTTGAGAATAAAAAATTAACAGAGAAAGAAATGTTAAATTTGATTTTAAGGTATTTTTGATTAAAAGGTTACAATGGAACCTGAGCCCTCCCGCTCGAAATGTAATTATATAAATTAATGGATGAAATCAAAAGGAGAATATTTTCTTATTCGCACCTTTGATTTTTCAGTCTCTAATATTGACTCTTCTCTTAAAATTTTCAACAGTCAATACGCTGTCCTTTCTCTACCAGTTAGCATAGGATAGCGACTCGCCCATGCTGACCAAATTTTATTCTAAAATTTCTCTTCTACCATAATTTCTTCTTTGAGAAGCAAAGTGCAAAATTTTTATGTTGGGTTTGGTTCGTGAAATATTTCAAGATTCTCAGTAATTTTTTTGATGATAATGTTGCATTACTATATTTAGTTCCACATATTCAGGCAAGCAGATGAGCATTTAAAATTATATTAAAAATTAAATTGCCATATTTTCTAATTTGATTCTCATGGGATGTTAAATAATACTAGATTGTTGGCAGATAGAACTCTTCATCTTAGTTCTTTTTCCCCCCAAAATTATCTCTTAAAACAAAACATTGCTTGTGAGAGAGGAAGAGTCCATATAATAAAATAAAATATATTAACATTTTAATTAATTTTTATTACATATTAATATACTTAACTCAACTCATCTAAGCCTTTTCCAACAACATGAGGTCAGCTACATGAATCTGCTTCCCTCACTATGCTCTATTCAGGACCAAGTCGATATTCAAATTACAAATAGTTATATTTTTTTAATTATTTCTATCCATATTAGTTTAAGTCTACCTTTACCTCTATCCTTACTATGAATTGTTAAAAGATCACTCTTTCTAAGTGAAGCATCTAAAGTTCTACGTTGTATATGTTCAAACTACCGTAATTGATTTTCTCTCATTTTATTTTCAATTGGGGCTACTTCTATCATTTCTCTTAAAGTTTATTTCTAATTCTATCTTTTAAAATTTTACTACATATCAATTTTAACATACGTATTTCTATCATACTTAATTTATTTATATGTTATTTTAATATTACCTAACACTCTGTTCCATATAGCATAGCTGGCCTAATAATGGTTTTATAATTTTTTTTTAATTATGTAATAATAAAAATCATTATGTTAAATTGTATATAATAATTAATTATTTCTACATAATTATATTTATATATTTATTATTATAATAATTACCAAATATTTTAATATATTTATATTTATTATTATAAAATTAAAGTATTTTTTACTAATATATTAATTAAATTTAATATATTAAATTAAATGATAAGCTGGAGATTTAGAGAGAGGCTTTAGAATCTAAAGGTTTTAAGATTAGTAGAACTAAAACTGAATACATGAAATGTAATTTTAGAGGGAGTAAAAATATAAATAAAGAAACAGTAAAGATTATAAGTCAAAAGATATCAAAGAGTAAAAAATTTAGGTATTTGGGATCAATTATCTAGCAAGAAGGTGAAATAGGTGAACATGTGAATCATAGAGTTAAAGCATGATGGATTAAGTGGAGGAGTACTTTGGGAGTATTGTATGATCGGCGCATTCCATTAAAATTAAAAAATCTAGAAAATCGCTATTAGGCTAGCTATGATATATAGAACAGAGTGTTGAGTAATATTGAAACAATATGTGAATAAATTAAGTGTAATAGAAATGCATATGTTAAGATGGATATGTGATAAAACTTTAAAATATAAAATTAGAAATAAACATAAAAGAGAAAAAATAGTAGTCCCAATGAAGATAAAATGAGAGAAAATCGATTACAATGGTTTGGACATATACAACATAGACCTTTAGATGCTCTAGTTAGAAAGAGTGATCTTTTAACAATCTATAATAAGGATAGAGGTAGAGGTAGACCTAAACTAACATGGACAAAAATAATAATAAAAATATTTATAATTTGAATATCGACTTGATCTTGAATAGAGAAGAGTGGAGAAAGCAGATTCATGTAGCCAATCCCATGTAGTTGGGTAAAGGCTTACATTAGTTGAGTTGAGTATATTAATAAGATTTAATAATTTATAATAAAATGTATAACATAATATTAAATTTATCATATAATTTCTATAATTTAATGCTATTATTAATTGTTATTATTATTGTATTAATATTGCATCATTATGTTATAACATAATAAATAGTATATATTATCAATATAATATATTTATATTATAAATAAATTAATATTTTTGTTAATATAACAAATATATAGTTCTTAGTGTTAGTATGAAAATATTATACATTAATTATTATGCCACATATAATATTATTTATATCATTGATAATAATATTTTGCAATGTTTAAAAATTACTACATTATTATTTTTATTTATAATATAATTTATATAACTTAATAATATTATTAAATTATGATTATTATATCACCTTGCCATTTATATTGTATTTATTTGATAATATAATAAATATATATTACAAATATAATATATAAAATATATTAACAATATATTAATATTTTTGTTAATACAATATATTTACCTATTATTATTATTATGATAACATTATGTATTAGTTATTATGCCATATTGTATTATTAATATTATTAATAATAACATTTTAAATTTTATTTATATTAAATAGTTATATTATATTTATATGATTTTGTAATAATTTAATAACATGTTTTTAAATTTTAATAATATTATGTATATTATATAAATATTAAATTTTAAAAAATATTTTCAAATTATTATTTACATTACAATATATTAATTATATTTTATATAATATTATTAGTAATAATTTGTATCGTAGTGTCTAAATAACATAATTAATTTTTATATATTATATAATATATATAGTAATATAATTAATTATTATATATACTATATAATATAATTACTATATTAAAAAATATTTCTTTGCTTTAATTTCTTTTGAATTTGGAAAATAGGGCATTTTTGAAATTTTACATGCTTTTAATCCAAATTCTTGATAATCTTGCTTGCCAACCAAACATATTAATATGAGATACCGAGCAATTTGCAATTTGATTACTAATGAATGAAATGTGAATATGCTTTATATATATATCTAGGTATTTAAATTTTATGAATCACATAGTATGATGCAATGAAATCTTACAATTCAGGAATCGAACAACCCCTTACATTTTTCCACTTCCTCTTGCCCATCTTCCATTTAGCACTCTTTGTCTCTCCTAATCTTTCTTAAAATATTTCACTTTAGAGAGAATTGGATCCATCCTTTCCGTTGTGAGACTTCTCTACCTCTTTCGATGAAGCCTTTTTTTGTCCCACGATTTAAGCAATAAAGTCTATCCACTGTGTTAATAGTGGTGTCGCAACTAGCAGTCTCACCGTCACGTTGTGTTCCTAACACTTCCTCTTTACTTTCACAAAGCCATCACATTGATTGTAAAATCCTAGCTTTGTTCGCCACTTCGCATCCATTATGGATCTTATGAACTCAAATTTATTTCAGTCTACCTTGGTCTTGCGGCACATGGTATCAAATGTCCACATTTAAGACATCTTTGTTTTTTGGGTTGAAGAAAGTATGTGAAAGCCTATTCTACTATGGATTTAGTTACACCTTATAGATACTGGACGTTAATATAGGATAACAAAATTTGAATATTACCTAGATAGTCTTCTTGTGATGTATTGGATTATTATTAATAATAAAGTGAATTAGACTCATAATTTATTATATAAATTAAGAGATTCTATAGACGAGGTTTGTTGCTGCAGATTTCTGTTCTTCGATCTGGGGGCGGAATGGCAGTGCACATGAGAGCCTGGGTAGCAACCTTCCATCCTTGTGGACCTGCAAAACAGTATCTTCACGCAGGGGATTGAGGTGGATGGTCCCTATGGAAGACCCTTCGATGCCCAAATCAGTAGAGATCCTTGGCCACAGATAATATGGAGAAGGTTTTGGATGTAGTTACGAAATTTGGAGGAGGATAAGACCGATTTTGACGTATACCTTATCAGAGGGATCTCAAATCTCGCTTATCATGAAGGGGGGGGAACTATATCTAGCTCCCGTTTTCGCTTAAAGAGGATTACTCTAGGAAGGAGTTCTAAGACTTCCATGATTATGATGATTTGATGTTCAAAATATTTGGCGTGGGTCAAGGGTCGGCATAAAATATAGTCGGTCGAGCGACTCTCGACTGTTGAGGTTCGGTCACCCTGGTTCGGAGGTTAGACTCGATGAAAAAAATCGAAGGTCGGTCGACTGAGGTTTGGTTTGGCAAGAATCAGGCGAAGATTTTGATGTGTTAGCCTGGCAAAGCATCGCTCGGCTTGTAAGGATCGATCGATTGTAACCTAAAGGTGGGCCCCACCACCTGTCCATGTTAGCCAATTTTATGTAAAAACTTTTTACCCCTCATCACTTGCCCCTCCCACTTCCTAGTTCGAAGTTAATGTTCGGACCTAGGGAGTAGCATTCTAGTGCCCTACTCCCAATAGCTAAGGCTGAATTTGGAGAGACGCTGATGCCATGATTATTGATACAACATAATCACCCAGGCTGTCAAACAGCTAGGCCTTTGAAATTCGATCATGGGTGGCCAGTTGATAACATGTGGCGGAACAGGAGATCTTGGTGCTTGAACCAAAAGGCCGTGACTCCTAGGGTTCCCCACTAATAATATCCGCTACCCTTCATGCGACGACTTTAAAAGGGAAAGATCAACATCTTCCATAGTCACATCTTTTCAGACCTTTGGCATTATGCTCCTGTTTGAGACTAAGTATCCCCAACTAGAGAAGACCATGGCCTGTGTTATCTCTACCCGTTCTGAAGAACGAAGTCATTGATGACTCTGGCGGATTTGGAGAGAATCCACCGTGAATATTGAATTTTTGGCGACTATGACTTGCAAGTGCCAGGTTTCGGGCAAAGAGCTTTAGATGAACTGGAGTCGAGACTTTTTTCTAAGAGGAATGCTTCAAGGTGGGTATCTGTCTCTCCCTTCACCCCACTGTGGAGGGGATTATGGAGTTCTATGGCATATGCCCCATGGCTATGGCACCAAACAGCTGGTGCTACATCATGGGATTTATCTCCATGTACTAGTTCATAGGGGTAACAGCTATAGTACCTCTATTCTGGGTGTGCCACAATATCGTCTTCCCCATGAACTCCTTCTGTCCCTACATCAAACTTCGGAGGTCCTTCAAGAGAGTGTCTGGGGTTCCATTCTTCATAAAGGGGTGGAAGCCTCATTTTTTCATCGTCCAATGGAGCGGTAGATGCCTCTTTCCTCTGTCGTGGGGAAAATTTTTTGAGGACCTGAATAGAGCTCCACGTCTGTTGAAGCAGGAGGTCAAGAACCTCAAAATTCTTTCCAGTGGTAAGGTGCTCTTAGCTGGAGTTCTTCTGGCCGAAGATGCACTTTTCAATGCTAGTCTTAGCAGCATCGATCCTTGGGGTAAGCTTGATTTTAAATCTACTGATCCTCAAATTTATCTATTGGAGCTTGACTGACTGTCTGATTATTTTATGTTCGTAGCAGTCAAATCCAACCTTGAGGCCCGAATGAGGGAGATGCTGAAGAGCAACTTGGGCAAGAAGGGTGAGAAACGGTCTCACCCGGTTGCTCGGCCTTGCCGAGCCCTTCAAAGAAGAAGGCCAGACTCGGTACCGAGTCTTCCTCGCCTCCCTTTCTCAAATTATTGAGCCTTTCGAAAAGAAGGCGAGACTTAGCTCCTTAAGCCCTCTGAGAGGGGGAGATGAGAAAGATCCAGGACTGAGTCTCGCCTTGATCTCGACATCGATGGCTAAAATAAAAGAAGTATCGGCCTAGAAGGAGCCAGATTGCTTAGAAGATAGGTTCTGAGAAATTGAGGACTTCCTAGTAAGCCTGGATTACAATAAAGGTCCTCACCCACTTGCCTATAGCTCGGTCTGCGCCACC
Organism: Calamus simplicifolius; assembly: GCA_900491605.1. Lineage (NCBI taxonomy): Eukaryota > Viridiplantae > Streptophyta > Magnoliopsida > Arecales > Arecaceae > Calamus > Calamus simplicifolius. The sequence continues at coordinate 265,183 of UESW01004759.1, read as the reverse complement.
TCCTTTAGCCGACAGACTCTTGAGGAACGTCAATAGTGTTAGCGAACAAAGTGGATGGCCAAGTCTGAGGGGTTGGAGGCCATCGTGGCCGCAAGTAGTGAATATATCCCTCTGTTTGTAGAGGAGCCTCATCCTAAAGAGAAGGGAGAGGATAGGAGGAGCGCCAAGGGTCGAGACAAGGAGGGGCCATCGACAAAAAGGGTCAGTCAAGTTGGTTCCCCTGAACGACCTATGGCCAACCCTGAGTTGGAGTCACTGAAGTCTTGGCTTCATGTATTCTGCTCTATCCTCCGTCTAGAAGGAGGTCCTTCGTATGCGAACATGAGGGAGTTGAGCAAGGGATGGTCTCCTTCACAGTGAGGGGTTTGAGCTCCATGAAGGCTTGGAGGACCTCCCATTGCTCGGGAACGAAGACCTTTTGAAGGACCTAAAAATTTATGCCTTTTGGGCAAGCGAGGATGTCTTTTTCCTCTTCCTCTTGATATACTTTGTTATCTTCGGGCTTGCTCACTTTGTCTAATTGCAAGGGATTATTCTCTAGAGGGCACTCTATGGGCGGCTGATAGCCACAGTAGAAGCTCATGACTGAGCCTTGGGCGAAGCCGCCGAGCTTCAAAATAAAGAGGGATTGGCTAGCCAACATTTTGAAGAGCTAGCTAAGGCCTGGGCTGAGCATGAAGCAGCCCGTAAGTCGATCAAGGAAGCCAAGTCATGTTGTCAACGTCCCGGGCAGAGGCTGTTGATGAAATAAATAGGCTAAATAGGAGCCTAGTTGATGAAGGTTGCAAGTTTAAAACTTGCCAATAGCAGGCCGCATGGGCTTTGGCTGAGCTTGCATCTACCCAAAATAAGGCAGAAGAGGATCAGGCGAAACATGAACATGTCTGGGGGAAGCTTAATTATTATAAGAAGGAGAAGAAAAGACTTCATAATTAGGCTACGGAGGCAAGGGTAGAGGTTGCTCGGCAGGCCGACGTCATTGCACAGGTATGAACTTCATTCACGAGTTTAGCCCTACTTTTATCTGTATGGGATATGATGGCCTAACTTCACAAGCCAAGGAGAACAAAGTTCGGGCGACAGAGCATATAAAGATGCTAACTGAAGAACTGACCACGCGTCATCTATAGAGCTTCGATCTTCAAAGCCGAATGATCGAGGTCGATAATAATGCTGCCCTTGCTGTAGAAAAGTATAAGAGTTTGGTCGAGTTTCTTGAGGAGAAACTCTCATTCTAGAAGGAGGCCTACATGTTGGGGGCGGTTGAGATGCGCCAGAGGGTCATCCAATAGTTCCCTTACTTGGACCTTTCCTTCTTAGAGGACAAAGGGTATTGTGTCACCTCAATGTCAGCTGATACCCCGGTCATAACTCCTTTATCCACCAAAGCCGGGCTCGAAGGAGACGGTGCCCTAGAGATAGACTTTGAAGAAGCTGTAGAGGCAAACTTGGCCGAGGTTCCTCCGTGCATTATTGAAGAGATGAGCCAGCCTACCCCAGCTATCCCTCCTTCGGTGGCTTCCCTCGGGAGAGACACAGTGCTGATCGATCTAGCTGAGCCTCGGATTTAATTTTTCTTTTTGTATTTCATTCATTCATCATTTGTTGTATGCCTTGGGGCACTTTTATAATATGCCCTTGGATGAATAAATATCAATAGAATTCTGTAACAAATGATTTTGTAATGAACAACTTTGATCAATAAAGTTTATCAAAAACTTTTTCCTTTGTTTGACCTTCTTCTTTGTTTGCTGAATAATATCAATCTTGTTGTCTTCTTGAAAAGCCCCTCGATTGTTGAACCTAGCAATTTAGGCTCAGCAAGAATAGTGTAGGGGTGCTCCGACCAAAGGGTCAGAGAGATAATTTGTAGTGGTCTCATCTCGACTGAAGGTTTGGGGAGACAATAGGATATACGTGGCCCTACCGAGGTTTGAAGATAGAATAAAATAAGGACTTAGCCCTTTTGAGAATTCAGGAGTAGAACAAAGTAGTTTCTTACTCGGCCCTGCCAAGGTTCATAGAGATAAAGTAGTAAGAACTCCACCCAGCTGAGGGTTCACAGAATTAACTAGATGTTCTCGGCCCTGTCGGGGCTCAAAGAAATAAAGTAATAAGCTTGGTCTTGCCAAGATTCGGAGAATTAACATACTTGGCCCTATCGAGGTTCAAAGAAATAATGTACTCGGCCCTGCCGAGGTTCGAAGAAATAATGTACTTAGCCATGTCAAGGTTCGAAGAATTAATGTACTTGGCCATGCTCAGTTTTGAAGAATTAATGTATAATATGCTCGGCCTTGCCGAGGTTTGGAGTATTAATGTATAATGTAGAAAGACCTCAGCTTGGCTAAGGGTTCGAAGATAGAATTCGCAGGATCAGCAATTAGGAGAATCTTATTTCTTATTAACACTTTATTGATAATATACTCGGAGGTTGTCCAAGTTCCATATTCTGGGGATGGTTTTTCCATCGAGGTCTTGGAGCCGGTAGGTGCCTGGTCTGATGGCTTCTGCAACTTGATATGGGCCTTCCCAGCTCAGAGTTAGTTTCTCTTGTTCCGTCGGTTTAGAGACTAAAGCTTTTTGGAGCACAAGGTCACCAGGAAGGAAGAACTTCCCTTTCATTCGAGAATAGTAGTAATGGGCTACATGCTGTTGGTATGAAGCCATCCTGATTTGGTCCTTTTCTTTGACTTCTTCAATTAGGCCGAGGTTAGCCCGTAGTTGTTCGTTGTTTACTTTTTTAGAATAGCTTTCAATTCTGGGAGAGGGTAGGTCCACTTCAACCAGGATGACGGCTTCAGTGCCAAAGGTCATCCTGAATGGAGTTTCACCAGTGGGAATCCTTTGTGTTATTCGGTAAGCTCAAAGGACATGGTAAAGCTCATCTGCTCATCTGCTGCGTGCTTTATTCAATCAAGCCTTTAGTTATTGCAGTAGTGTTTGGTTAGCTACCTTCACCTCACCGTTAGTACATGGGTGCCCAACTAAGGTGAGTCGGTGGCTAATACCATGATCTTGGCAAAACTCTCAGAATCTTTGGTCGTCAAATTGCCAACCGTTGTTAGTAATGATAGTGTCCAAAAGACTGAATCGACAGATGATCGATCGCTAGACAAAGTCCTTTGCTAGTGCCTCAGTGATTCGGGCAACTACTTTAGCTTCAATCCATTTAGTGAAGTAATCAATAGCCACGAACAAAAATTTTTGCTGTTCAATGGTAGAGGAAAATGGACCAAGGATGTCCATACCTCACTTTGCAAAGGACTAGGCAGCTGCGATGGGCATCAAGAGCGTGAATGGATGTTCGATTGTCGCTGGCATGAGTTGCATGCTCGAACAAGATCATTCGAATCTTTCATCATCATAGGCTAGTAATACCCTTGTAGTAGTACTTTATGGTAGAGGGCCCGACCTCCTAGGTGGCTGCCACAAATGCCTTTATAAACCTCTCGTAGGGCATAATCAGCCTCTGATGGTTTAAGGTACTTGAGTAGCGGCATGGAGAAGGAATGCTTGTAGAATTGTCCATCATGCATGATGTAATGAAAGGCCTGCATCTTCAGCTTCTTATCTTCCTTTCTATTGGTGGGGAGAGTTTCATCTCTGAGGTATGCCAGAATAGGGTCGATCCATAATGGTTCGATTTCAAGTTGCATTAGAAATTGATGTCCGCTATACTAGGTTTCTCCAGAACTTCAAGATGAAACTTTCGCTTCAGATCCATAGAGTCGATGGTGACCAGCTTGGAGAGAAGGTCCGCACATGCATTTTCTGTTCTTGGAATCTAAATGATTTCAAGTTCAAAAAAATTAGATGATAAGTCACGCACCTTCTGCAAATACTGGATCATGTTCGGCTCTCGGGCCTTGAATTCTCCTAGCACATGTTCGGCTACTAGCTGAGAGTCGGTGCATAGATTTAGCCTATTTACTTTCAATTCTTGGATGATTTTGAGCTCGGTGAGCAGGGCTTCATATTCGGCCTCATTATTGGAGACCAGGAAGGTGAAGTGAATGACATACTCAAACATGGCTCCTTCTAAGCTTGTGAGAACCAAACCCATACTGGAACCGGTTGCACTGGAGGACCCATCCACATGTAGTAGCGAGCAAACCTCGATTTTTGCTTGCTGGGGGCCTTCCATTGTTGATCCATCCTCTCGGAAGGTGCATTCAAGAAGGAAGTCTGCCAGAACCTGTGCCTTGATTGCCGATAAGGATGGTAATGTATGTCATGCTCACTCAGCTCTACAGTCCACTTTGCCATTCTTTCTGACACTTCTGAACAATAAAGGATTGTTTTGATCGGTTGGTCGGCTAGAACTGTTATGGTATGCGCTTGAAAGCATGGACGCAACTTTCGTACATATGTTACCAATGCAAGCACCAACTTTTCAATCCTTATGTACCTAATTTTGGCATTTTGAAGCAACTTGCTGATATAATAGACCAGTTTTTGAACTTTGTTTTCTTTTTGGACCAATATAGAGCTAACAACATCTTTCAAGACAACCAAATATAGATATAGAAGTTCCTCGAGCTTTGGATTGCTAATAAGCAAAGGCGAGCCCAAGTACTACTTCAAATCTTTTGACAGTCAGGGGTCCATTGAATGTTCTTTTTCGAATGAAGTGAATTGAAGAAGGGTAGGCACTTTTTGGTAGATCGAGCGACAAAGAAGTGGTTGAGGGCTGCTATTCATCCTATGAGGCGTTGAACTTCCTTGACGGACCTAGGTGGAGCCATATTCTCGAGGGCTTGGATCTTCTGGGGGTTTGCTTTAATTCATCTCTGAAAGATCATGAAGCCCAAGAACTTTTCAGAGTTTAGTCCGAAAGCACACTTGATTGGATTTAGCTTCATTTGATACCTCTGAAGGATGGCAAAACTTTCAACTAGGTCAGATATGTGTTGGACTGCTTCTCTGCTTTTCACCAATATATCATCGACATAGACCTCCATATTCCAACCTATCTGGTCTTTGAACACTTTGTTGACCAGCCTCTAATAGGTTGCCCCGGTGTTCTTTAGTCTAAATGGCATAACTTGGTAGCAATAGATTCCCTTATCAGTGGTAAAGGCTATCTATTCTTCATCTTCAAAAGCCATCCGTATCTGGTTGTAGCTCGAGTAGGCATTCATAAGCCTCATCATCTGATGACCGAATGTGGCATCTACCAGTTGGTCAATTCTTGGTAAAGAAAAACTATCCTTCGGGCAAGCTTTGTTGAGGTCAGTGAAGTCGATACAGATTCACCACTTGCCGTTTGCCTCTTTTACCATTATAACGTTTGTCAACCAGCTGGGGTAGTTAACCTTCTAAATGAAGTTTGCTTTGAGGGGTTTGTCGACCTCTTCTTCAATAGCTTTCTTGCGTTCAAGGGCGAAGCTCCTCTTTTTCTATTTGATTGGTCTGAATGTCTCATCCACATTGAGATGGTGGATGAGAACATCTGGACTGATCCCCAGCATGTCAGAGATAGACCAGGCGAAAACATCGGCATTTTTGCATAGAAAATCTACCAAATCCTATAGGGCTTTCCTTCCAATTGTGACCCGATTAAAATGGTTTGGTCAGGCTGGCCCTCCTTTAGTGGGACTTCCTCAATCTCCCTAATGGGTTCTCCTCTTTGCTCGGTAAGATCTTTCCGAGCATCGAGTCCATCAACCTCCAGCCTTTGAGACTGAAGGTCGGCAATAAAATAATATCACATGGTGGCTTGACTTCCTTGGATAGACGTAACCCCCTACCTCATGGGGGACTTCATAGTGAGGTGTGGGACAGAGATCATTGCCCCAAGGGCTATCTGTCTAGGTCTTCTGAGGATGACATTAAATGCCGATCGAAGGTTGGTTACAAGAAAGTCCATATGGACAATTGTCATATAAGGCCATTCGCCTACCCGAACTATTTGAGTTTTCACTCTTTCAGGCACGATGGTGACGCTGGTGAATCCCATCAAGGTAGATTCCACTGTCTGGAGCTCTTCCATTCTCAAGTTCATTTTCACAAAAGCATCAAAATAAAGAATATTGACAGAGCTTCCAGTATCAACAAGAACCCGATGTACATCATACTTTTGCATATTTAGGGATACAATGAGAGCATCATCAAGGGGATAACTGTATCCCTTGGAGGTCTTTTTTTTGAGAATGTGAGTTCCTCTCGTCTGATTTCTTGAATGGGTTCTTCTCCTCATCTGGCTGACTCTTGGATGAGCCAACCATAGCAATCATGTGTACATTGCTTATCGCTGGTGGATTCGACAAGGGTTGTTGTTAAAGTTCGAGTTGATGATCTACTCTGGCTTCTAGTGATAAGTACATAAATACTAGCTATAAAAGTATTAATTTATAAACTAAATTATTATTATTCTTTTAAATTTAATACTATTATATAATATTTTTAGAAAAAGATCTTGCCAACTCAAAAAGCTTAGTTTTAGGAGTCCAACGGTACAAACAACACTCAAATCGGATTTGAAACAAGCTCAAAATAAATTTTTTAATATTTAACCCAGAAATTGCATAAAATTTAAAGCAGTCATGGATCCTAGGAAATTATGCAATATTTTTAAACCTGCAGTTTGAACTTTGAAAGGAACAAATCTGATCTACGAAGATAAGGTGAGTAGTTAACGCAGATTACACACGAAGTCAACGTGTCTTCCTTGCTTATAAAAGAACACCATCGGAGCCACTTGAGGAATCATCCAATAATCCTTTCACCTCTCATTCTTCTCTTTATTCCGCCCTACTTTTCCTCCACTCCATAACTCAAATCTTTTCATCTATTCTCCTTTCCATTCTTCATCCATCAGCCATCCATACCTTCCATACTCAACCATCCATACCTTCCATGCTCAACCATCCTTCTATCTCAGAAAGCGATATGCGGGAGCAGGAAGTGGATCTGCGGAAGCAGAAAGCGGATCTACGGATCCATCATCTCAGAAAGTAGATTATATTTTTTATTTTTTAATGTAATCTTTTGGATGCTATAAAATAAATTATTTATTTATGTTTACTTTTTATTGAATGTTCTTTAAGCAAAAATAATTTTTGACTGATCTATTCTTTAAAAGGGACAGGGCGTGATCTATGGGTATGTGCCATACTCTAATTAAGATAGATCATATCTTAATTATTTTCACAACCAATCATTTGCTCATTTAAATTTTGTTGGCCCAGGTGGCAACTCAAGAGGGGGGGGGGGGTGAATTTGGTTCTTTAAAAAATTTTGGTGCTTAGAAACAATTTCACAATTGATAGAGCACAAGAAAGCATGCAATAAATATGATACTAAGAATGCAAAGCAGAGTATAAAGATAGAGTAGAGAGAATAAAAAATAAGCATGACAAACACAAAGGTTTATAGTGGTTTGGTGTTAGCTACACCTATATCCACTCTCAAGCAACTCTTGGGTCCATACTATAATCATCCTGATTACAACCGAGTTGTTTTACAAGCTCACAACCCAAACTTATTGGTTTACAATGGGATCACAACGAACCCAGTTGGTTTTCATAGGCTCACCAGTACACAACCTATCACAAGCTAACCTTAGCTTACACAAGGCCAACTGCCTCACTTGATTCAATCACCTGATTGAATTAGAAACTAAATATATCAAAGAAATAGTTACAATGGAATGAAAGCTCCTCAAATGAGCAAATAAATAATATAAGTGAGATGGAAATAGAAAAGCCTGATTAGAAGATCTTTGAAGTTGAGCTTTTCTTCTTTTTCTCTTCTCTTTTTGGATGATCTTCCTCAAGATAGGATTGAAGTTTTGGAAGAAACGTTGATACAGAGGATATAGAAGAACTAGGTCTCTTGCTTTTCTTTTTCTATTTGATGGAAATCCTTTAGAGTTGGCTTTTGAATACTTTGGATTTCTCTAAACTCTTTTTCAAACACTTGGGATTTCAAATCTGAGCTTTCTCTCTTGATATTTCTCTATTCTTTTCTTGATTTCTCCTCCTTGTTTCAAACGGTCAGAACCTTCCTTTTATAATCTCCTCTTAATCCATATTTTGATGCAAAATAGCCATTAAAAGTGCTTCTAGATGAGTTTATTATGAAAAAAGAAAGAGCCATTAGGGTTTATTTGGAAAAAGATATCCGTTGGAGTTGTTTCTAACACTTTTGAAAATTGCCTCTGACGTATTAGAGTCGGCTCTAATCTGGCCTGGGGTCAGCTCTAAGTTGGGATGCTTAAAATAGTAAGTCTGTCCATCGCGGAGTCGACTCTAACTTTTCTTGGGGTCGACACATTGCGTGCTGGAATCAGCTCTAACTGAAGCGAGAGTCGGCTCTAATTTTCCTTGGAAAATATAGTCTCTGCTTATTAATTAGAGTCGACTCTAGTTCCCTGCAGGAGTCGTCTCTAATTTGACTCTGAAAAGAGGTTCTCTATTCTCAGGTTAGAGTTGGCTTTAATTTTTTTGGAGTCGGCTCTAAACCGTGCCGAAAGTGCCAAACTATTTCGATACGCTCCGGAGTCGACTCTAATCCCTCTAGAGTCAGCTCTAATGTCTGAACTTTTGACACATACACATTAGAATCGGATAAAACTCAATTTTCCTTTAGATTTTGATTAATTAAACATTTGAATTCCTACACTTAATCAAAATCATTAGTAATATAAGGAATATACTCATATGGCTTTTGCTATTCATCAAAATCAATAAATGGGTTAACAATCTTCTCCTTTTTGATGATGACAAAAACATTGAGTATATGCATTTTAATTTTAAATAATTAAAGTAATACTTTTCAAACTTCAAACATAATTATTTTGAATACATACTTCATTCCAAAAAAAAATTGCATTCCATGTTTCATAGTCTTCAAGTTTTTAAAATGCAATTCCAATTGTCAAAACAACATAGCCCTTATCAAATTAAATTTAAATAAGCTCCCTCTGAGTAATATAACTTCCCCTATATATGTGCATACTACATAATTGCTTAAAGTTCATTTGAAGTCCATATGCATATACAACTCTTTCTTCCCCTTTTTTGTTATCAACAAAAGGTTAAGAAAGCATAGGGTAGTCCTTGCTCAGATTAAAATTTAAATTAACTTAGATAAGAATTAATCATTATAGAACATAATTATAATAATCAAAGATGTTCCATTAAGATTAGAAAAATTCATATATTACATTCATAGTCATTGATTTCAAGTACAAGTTAAATGAAAATACACCCAAAGTGTAAAGTAAACATAAAACAAGATAACATATCTTAAAAGTCCTTAGTACAAGCTAAATAATAATATAACCTAACTTAAAACAAAAATCTAAGCACAATATTTGAAGTCCTAAAATCTAAGGATAATCTAAGATAGATTTGGTTGAAGTTGATTGGATTGGAGTTGAAGTAGCTTGGCTTGGCTTGGAGTTGAGTGATTGGATTGACTGGAGAAGCAGGAAGAGTAGGGAACATCACTTCTGAATATTTTTCAATTGCTCTAAAATTTGTTCCATTCCTTTTTCTTGAACCTTTATAAAATTATTAATCAATTTTTCAAAAAAGAAAGCATCTATCACAATTTTCTCTTGTAGCTCTGCATTACCTTTGGAATAAACATCTGAATCGCCTTCAATATCTTTGATCTTGTCAAAAATAGATCGCAACTCAGTCTTCAAAGTATCAGAAGAAGTACTGAATGATGACTCAATCTTTTTGATCTTCTCTTCCAAAGTGTATACAAGCTGCCTGAATCCCAATAACTGATCTCTGACATCATCTTTAATTTTTGCTTCATGCTCTGCCAATAAGGCTTTGAGTTGCTCAATCTGTCTATCAGAAAAATTAGAAGAACTAGGAAAAAAAGTGGTGGTCACTGCTGGTGTTTGTGGAGGTGCTAAAGTACTCAGTCCAAGTGAAGAATATCTAGAAGCAGATGGTCCAGCTTCTGAAGGTCCGGGGATCTCATCACCGAATTCAATATCAGCCTCTGCTCGAACTTGCTCAGCTCCATCAGATTGTCTCTTCCTTTGCCATTGGCCTTCAACTTTCCTAAAGCCCATGCAGTGAAGAGTGGAGACATTGTAGTAGTCCGTGTACCCTAGCTTCTTTTGTGGCTCATTCTCCAGAATATTCACCCCTTGGATTCAAAATATCAAAGTCAAAAACATACCATATGGTAAAGTGGACCTCTTCTTAGTCCTAGCCTCGGTCATGTATCCAATCATTATTTCGGCCAAGTTAATTGGATACCCATTCATCACACAATCCATCAGAAGAACATTCCTTTCAGATACATACTCAAATCGGCTAGTCTTGGGAAATAAAACTCTGCTGCAAATGTTATGAAGTAGTCTCAATTTTAGACTCAGCTGATTTGCCTTTACTTCTTCAAATTTAGAAATTTCTCTTCCTAACATTCTTGTCAATGCCTCACCTCTATTACTGTGATAAGTGGTAGCCATTCCAATAACAGGAATCTCCAAGACATTTTCCAAAATTTCAGAAGTGAGATGGACTCGGGTTCCTCTCACATAGCTAACTAATCCACCATCCCCTCTACTTACATTGTTGTAGAATTCTCTAACTAAAGCAGGGTAAGTGGGAACATCAATAGAACATACTCTCTCATAGCCCATTTCTTTTAACTATCTACCAATTGAAAAGCCTTTTGAGTCAAGAAATCAAAGTTTACCTTTCTTCCCATGGTAATTGGTTTTTTAGCTACAAAGTCAACTTGTGAAGAGGGTGGGGTAGGAATAGCACTTGGAGTTAAGAAGGAGGAGGTTGAAGGAGTGCTTGGAGAAGGTAGCCTCGTTGGACATCGCACGCCTTCCAATCATGACGAGACTCTAATGGTGGATGCACGGCGTTTGAGGACCATTGAGGTTAGGGATGATGAGAATCAAAGGTGTTTGAAGGATTGAGAGAGGTGGAGAAGAGTTTAGAATGAATTAGAGTCGATTTGGTTAGGAAATGGGTCAGCTCTGCCCTAGATATAACAAAAGGGAACCATTTAGAGTCAGCTTCCGAAAGTGAGGTGTCGACTTTAAGTTGCTAACACAGTCGGTACCCGAAATAGAGTCGGCTTCGACAGTAGCTAGAGTCGGCTCTAATGAGCATACAAAGACTCTGGATAATTAGAGTTGACTCCAACTCGAATAAGTCTTGGACTCATCTCCTGGACTGATGCGCACTTGCCAATACCCTGAACGCAGGTCAGCTTGGTGAAGTAGGCCGCCTTGTAGAGACGGTCGAATAGGTCCGCTGCGTTGTGGTGGATGGCGAAGGCTTGAATCCCCTCCTGGGATTCTGCGAATTCCCCTTGTTGAATCTCACGAACTCTCCAAGTGGTAATCTGGAATACGGTTGACCTGCTGCTCCTTAAATTAGGCATCAAGGACTTTTGCTCTGATCGAGCTAAGATTCCTTTATCTTCTCCTTCTAAAGTGCGATGGGAGGGTCAAGAACAAACTTCAAATGTCTAGATGATTTTGTGATCTTAGAATCATTAACGAAGACTTAGCACGGGTCTAAGAAACTATACGATAAACTGCCTAACTCCGGTTCAGCATATCTGATCATCCCGTCCTTGCGTAGAGGAACTCGTTTCGGCTGCCTCCGCGAAAACTACTCTAATGGATCACAAACTCCTAATTCTTAGCTGCTAAGATCACCAGAATGCAATAATCTGCAACCACAAGCATACCAAGACACGGCTGTATACGGGACTTCCCAACCTCTTTATTAATCCAAGACAGTTTTAGTGAAAGATAAGAGTTTCAAAGAATCTGAAACTTATCAAATTAGGCATCAAACTTTAGATAAATTTTCTTAAAGTGTGGGGGGTCAAGAAATTCAAATGTCTAGATGATTTTTCTTAGAATCATAAGAAGATTTCAAGAAAATGATTGAACTCTAGATAATCATTCTAAGAGTTTTAAAACTACTCTAATGGATCACAAACTCCTAATTCTTCTCTAAGATAACAAAATCTCTTTCACTTAAGGGTTTTGTAAATATATCAGCTAATTGTTCATCAGTACACATATAATCAAGACAAACATCATTATTAACAACATGTTCTCTAATGAAATGATGTCTTATCTCTATGTGTTTGGTTCTTGAATGTTGAATAGGATTCTTGATCAAATTTATTGTACTAGTATTGTCACACCTTATTGGAATCTTGTCAAGTGTGATACCATAATCCTCAAGTTATTGCTTAATCCAAAGAATTTGAGCACAACAACCTTCAGCTGCAACATATTCAGCTTCAGCAGTTGATAATGCAACTGAATTTTGCTTTTTGCTAAACCAAAAGATTAAGTTACTATCTAAGAACTGGCGTGCACCACTTATGCTTTTTCTATCTAGTTTATAACCCGCAAAATCAGAATCAGAATATGCAATTAGGTTAAATGTTGAGTTACTAGAGTACCATAATCCTACATTTTTAGTTCCACTTAAGTATCTAAAAATTCTTTTTACAACAATTAAGTGAGATTCTCTAGGATCAGATTGAGATATCTAGCACATAAATATACAACAAACATAATATCAGGTCTACTAGCTATTAAATAAAGTAAAGAACCAATTATACATCTATAAAGTTTTTGATCGACTTTTTTATCATTTTCATCTTTATCGAGTTTGCATGAAGGACTCATTGGTGTGCCAAGAGGTTTAACAATTTTCATACCAAACTTCTTAAGTATTTTCTTTGTATATTTTATTTGGTTAATAAAAATTTTCTCTTTCTTTTGCTTGATTTGAAGTTTAGGGAAGAAATTCAGTTCTCCCATCATGCTCATTTCAAATTCTTCCGCATTAGCTTTACAAAATCTTGACAAAGAAGATTGTTAGTAGCACCAAATACCATATCATCAACATAAATTTGCACTACTAATAAATCTTTTTTTTTCTTTTCAAAAAGAAAATTTTATCAACATTTCATCTAAAAAATCATTTTCAATCAAAAATTTACTCAGCCTATCATACCAAGATCTAGGTGCTTGCTTTAAACTATAAAGTACTTTGTATAGTTTAAAAACATGATTTGAAAATTCATGATCTTCAAAACTGGATGATTACTTAACATAAACTTTCTCAGTTATAAAACCATTTAAGAATATACTTTTACATCCATCTGAAATAAATTAATGCTCATGCAACATGCAAATGCAAGTAACAACCTAATGGCTTCTAATCTAGCAACATGTGCAAAGGTTTCATCAAAATCAATACATTCTTTCTGATTATATCTCTTTGTAACTAATCTAGCTTTATTTCTAATAACAATGTCATCTTTATCTAACTTATTTCTAAACACCCATTTGGATCCTATAATTGGATAATCTTTGGGTCTATCAACTAGGGTCCATACCTTATTTCTAGTGAATCGATTTAATTCTTCTTGCATGGATAACATCCAATAACTATCCTTTTCAGTTTTGTCAATTGTCTTGGGCTCTATATGAAATACAAATGCAAGATAATTATTGATATTTCTCATGGATGATCTAGTTCTTACACCTTGAGATAGATCACCTATGATTAGGTCCTTTGGATGACCATAAGCATATCTCCAATCTCTAGGTAGATCTGAATCATTACGAGTAGTATCAATACCATCATCCTTAGGTGAGTCATCATCATTAGCTTCAGGTTCATGATCTAAAGATACATCAACATTCAATTTTTTAAAATCTCTTTCAAGTATATTAGTATCTTCCTCATCATCTTTCTCTTCCGAACTTGACACTAAAGACTCATCAAACACTACATGAATTGATTCTTCTACAATCAAAACTTCTTATTGAATACTCTATATGCCTTGTTAGTTATGGAATAACCTAGGAATATACCTTCATCTGACTTAGCATCAAACTTTTCTAGATCATCTTTTTTATTATTATGAATGAAACATCTACAACCAAATGCATGAAAATAACTAATATTGGGTTTCCTCTCATGCCATAGCTCATAGGGAGTTTTCTTAAGGATTGGTCTAATCAATGCTCTATTTAGGATGTAACATGCTGTGTTTATGGCTTCCATCTAGAAATATTTTGGGAGTTGGCTTTCACATAGCATGGTATGGGCCATGTCTTCTAGAGTTATATTTTTTCTTTCTATAACCCCATTCTGTTGAGGTATTCTAGGTGCTGAAAAATTATGATGGACACCATTTTCAATGCAAAAATCTTCAAACAAGTGATTTTTAAATTCAGTCCCATGATCACTTCTAAGAGATACTATGGTAGTGTTTTTCTCATTTATGACTTTCTTGAAGAATTTTAGAAATATCGAAAAAGTCTCATCTTTATGAGCTAAAAATAATATCCAAGTGAATCTAAAGTAATCATCTACTATCACAAGACCATATTTCTTTTCTCCTAGGCTAGTGGTTCTAGTAGGTTCAAAAATGTCTATGTGTAGTAGCTCGAGTAGCCTAGAAGTGAAAACAATATTTTTAGATTTGAAAGAATTCCTAGTTTATTTTTCAAATTGACATGCATTACAAACTCTATTGTTTTCAAATTCTAATTTTGGAAGACCTTTAACCAAATCCATTCTAAGAAATTTTGAAATCAAGTGTATGCTTGCATGACTTAATCTACAGTGCCATAGCCATTCAATCTCATTTACCTTAGCGTTATCAGCAATTAGGCAATGGTTACTTGTAGATAAATTGTCCAAGTCAATTAAGTATACATTGCCATTCTATTTCTAATAAAGATAATGCTACTGTCAATGGGATTCGATACAGTGCAGATAGATGCTTCAAAGGAAACTTTGAAACCTTTATCGCATAGTTAGCTAATGCTAATTAAATTATGCTTTAATCCATCTACATATAAAATATTTTTAACAAAAGTGGATGGAGTGATCTGAATTTTATCAATGCCCATGATATGACCTTTACTATTATTTCCAAAAGTTACCACTCCACCTCTTTTAGCTTCAAAGGTGATGAATTAAACTTTATCATCCGTCATGTGTCTTGAGCAGCCACTATCAAGATACCATTTCCTTTTTGATCCTTTGGCTACAAGACATGCCTGCAAAGCAATCATATCTTATGTTTAGGTACCCAAGCCTTCTTGGGTCCTTCATGGTTAGTAGCAGCAAATATAGTTTCTTTTTGAACCCAAATCATTTTACTTCTATGACTAACGTTCACATGAGACATTTTATCATTGCAAACATAAGATTTATGTCCTTTTATACCACAATAAAAATAAACAATATCTTTTTCAATTGATTCCTTTACAAAGAAAATGTTAACAAATTTTTGCTTCTTGTGTGGTCTATAACCTAAACCAGCCTTGCCAAAAATAGCTCTTTGATTATTTAAAAGCAAATTAAGTCTTTCTGAGCTATAAGTAAATTTATCAACAATGCCATTATATTTTTCAAGTTCAGATTTTTAGCAAAAATCAATTCTTTTTCCTTTTGCATATCTTGCTTTTTAGAATTTTGCTTTTCAAGTTCAATGACAATTTCATTTTTCTTTTTGAGAGGATTCGGATAATCTATTTTTAAAACTTTATTCTTTACTCTCAAAACTTTAAAATCATTCATCAGTTCATTAAAGGCATCATAGAGTTCATCAAATATGAAATCATACATAGGGGTTTCAGGACTTACCTCTTCTTCTTCACTTGCCATAAGACATATGTTGGCAACTTCTTTTTATTCATCTTCGGATGAAGATTCATCACTATCGCTCCTAGTTATAATATATGCTTTCTTTTTCTTTCTAAATCCCTTCTTGAGTTGAGGACATTCGGATCTGAAGTGTCCAGGATTTTTACATTCATAACAAATCAAGGGATCTTTCTCTTTTTCTTTATCTTTTTCTTTACCTCCTTTCAACTTAACACCAATTTTTATTTTATGAAACGACCTCCTTCTTTGCATAATTTTTTGAATTTTCTTGCAAGGAGAATAGTGTCATCGTCGTCTTCATCTTCTTCACTGTTGCTTGATTCCTTTTCTGCAGCCTTGAGTGCAATTGTCCTCTTCTTTTTTACATCTTCTTCTTGATGTTGATTCATTGAGAGTTCATGGGTCATGAGTGATCCAAGGAG
Source organism: Calamus simplicifolius (assembly GCA_900491605.1). NCBI lineage: Eukaryota > Viridiplantae > Streptophyta > Magnoliopsida > Arecales > Arecaceae > Calamus > Calamus simplicifolius. The sequence continues at coordinate 249,108 of UESW01004759.1, read as the reverse complement.
CTCCTCCAAAGGTAAGGTGTTGAGATCTTTGGCTTCTTGGATTGCTGTTACTTTGGCTTTCCATGCTCTTGGAAGAGACCTGAGAATTTTTTGAACCAATTCAAAATTAGTATATGTCTTTCCAAGACCTTTCAATCCATTTACTATGTCGGTAAATCTAGTGTACATGCATGTGATGGATTCATTTTGATCCATGTTAAAGAGTTCATATTTATGCACAAGAATATTAATCTTGGACTCTTTAACTTGGTTGGTACCTTTATGAGTAACTTTGAACCGATCCCATATCTCCTTGGCTGAGATGCAAGTGGATATTCTATTGAATTCATTTGCATCCAAGGAGCAGTATAGGACATTCATGGCCTTGGCATTGAGCTGGGCCATTTTTTGATCATTTTCATTCCAATCCCTTTCGGGCTTAAGAATAATGGATCCATCAACTAAGTGTGTGGGAGTGCTAGAACCATTGATAATGACACTCCATAAATCATAGTCTAAAGCTTGAAAATAATCCTCATCCTAGCTTTCCAATATGAATAGTTTATGCCATTAAACAAGGGTGAACGGTTTGTGGATTGTCCCTTAGAAAAAGAAGAACCAGCTTGAGCTGCCATTTAGATCTTTAGCTTTTGATTGTTGATCAATAAAGGATGAGCAAAAGCTCTGATACCAATTGTTGGCCCATATGGCAACCCAAGAGGGGGAGGGGAGTGAATTGGGTTCTTTAAAAAATTTTAGTGCTTAGAAACAATTTCACAATTGATAGTGCACAAGAAAGTATACAATAAGTGTGATGCTAAGAATGCAAAGTAGAGTATAAAGATAGCATAGAGAGAAGAAGAAACAAGCATGATAAACACAAAGGTTTATAGTGGTTCGGTGTTAGCTACACCTACATCCACTCCCAAGCAACTCTTGGGTCTACACTATAATCACCTTGATTACAGCCAAGTTATTTTACAATATCACAACCCAAACTTATTATTTTATAACAGGATCACAATGAATCCAGCCGGTTTTCATAGGCTCACCAGCACACAACCTATTACAAGCAAACCTTAGCTTGCACAAGGCCAACTGCCTCACTTGATTCAATCACCTGATCGAATCAGAAATCGAATATATCAAAGAAATAGTTTCAATGGAATGAAAGCTCCTCAAATGAGCAAATAAACAATATAAGTGAGATGGAAATAGAAAAGCCTGATTAGAAGATCTTTGAAGTTAAGCTTTTTTTCTTTTCCTCTTCTCTTCTTGGATGATCTTCTTCAAGAAAGGATTGAAGCTTTGGAAGAAACGTTGATGCAGAGGATGTAGAAGAACTAGGGCTTTTGCTTTTCTTTTTCTATTTGATAAAATCATTTGGAGTTGGCTTTTGAATGCTTTGGATTTTTCTAAACTCTTTTTTGAACACTTAAGATTTCAAATCTGAGCTTTCTCTCTTAATATTTCTTTATTTTTTTTTTGATTTCTCCTCCTTGTTTCAAATGGTCAAAATTTTTCTTTTATAATCTCCTCTTAATCCATATTTTGATGCAAAGTAGCCATTAAAAGTGCTTGTGGATGAATTTATCATGAAAAAGGAAAGAGCCATTGGGGTTTATTTGGAAAAAATATATGTTGGAGTCATTTCTGACACATCTAAAAATTGTCTCTGACAGATTAGAGTTGGCTCTAATCTGGCCTGGGGTTAGCTCTAAGTCGAGATGCTTGAAATAGTAAAGTTCGTCGGTCGTGGAGTTGGCTCTAACTTTCCTTGGGGTCGACATACTGTGTGCTGGAGTCAGCTCTAATTGAAGCGGGAGTCGGCTCTAATTTTTCTCAAAAAATATAGTCTCTGCTTGTCAATTAGAGTCGGCTCTAATTCAATGTAGGAGTTGGCTCTAATTTAATTCCGAAAAGAGGTTCTTTATTCTTAGGTTAGAGTTGGTTCTAATTTTTCTAGAGTTAGCTTTAAACCGTATCAAAAGTGACCGTATAAAAAGTGCCAAACTATTTCGATACGCTCCGAAGTCGACTCTAATCTCTCTAGAGTCGGCTCTAATGTCTAAACTTTTGACACATGACATTAGAATCAGATCAAACTCAATTTTTATTTAGATTTTGATTAATTAAACATTTGAATCCCTGAAACACTTAATCAAAATCATTAGTAATATAAGAAATATACTCATATGGCTTTTGTTATTCATCAAAATCAATAAATGGGTCAACAAATTTTTAATTACATAAATTTATTTCAAAATATCTACTCAAAGTTCCTATGGATTTGACCCCTTACTCTCGCTACTCTACCTAAGATTAGTGGAATTAAGATGTTTTAATTGTTGCGCTACGACACACATCATATTTTTGGTGCCAATGTCGGGGACTTAAGTGCAGTTATTTTACAAAAAAATAAAAAATAAAAAATAAAAAATAAAAAATAATAATATATATATATATATATTATTTTATTTGTTTTTTATGTCTATATTGACTTAAGTAAATTTATTTTCTGCAAAACTTAAAATTTTTTCCATTGACATCTCATAATTTATTAGGAAATTAGAAAGTTAATCACAAAAATCTAAATAATGATAATAATAATTAGATTAATTTTATTTGATAACTTCAAGAGCTTAACATCTGTTTGTTGCATAATATTTTTATAATTAATTTTAAGGGCACAAACCCCTAATCAAGATAAGATGGGAAGTTGTTCACCCTTCCTTGGCCCATAAACCATATCCTTCATTTTGCATTAACCCAAGCCTTTAACTCTAAAATTAACTAGACATCAGCCCTTAGGAAACTCGAGCTCAATAGGACAAGGCATCCGAAAGAGTTGGATCGGATCGGGATTGACTGATTAACTGGTGTCTAGAAAAGAAAAAAAAGTGGTTATTTAATTGGTTTCATTCACTTTCCTAAGGCAAGCAATAGGGGGACCCCCACTGACCTTACCCTCAACTAGCTAGTTGATTAGTTAGTTTTTGACTTGGAGGGCTCCAAGGCGGTCTTGAAAGTTAGGAACTGCCTAGATCTAGGTTAACCCTAGAGAGAGAGTCTAATCTTTGTTAACTTGATTGCTAATAATTATTAAATCCTAATTAAATTAGTCTTCATTGCTCTTAGTTTAGGAATCTCTTAGGATACTTTTTTTAGAATCTTCTTATTTCTCTTCTATTACATTAGTTTAAAAAAAATTGAATCACTGTTTGCTTTAGAGTGTATTAGTAGGGTGTATACTTGGTCGCCGATCGTTACAACCTAACCTCATACCCCTAGATCTTGAAATAACGAGAACCTTTAGAGCAAACAAACTTAGAATTATGGACCCTAATAACAAAAATGATCCACCATGCCAGTTAAAGGAGTATTCACTCCTTCAAAATATACCTACTTTCCTTGCATTCAAGTGCCTCCAGTGGAGGCCACTCAATATGAGATCAAGTCAAGCATGATTCAAATGTTACCTTTATTTTATGGACTTGCAAATGAGGACTCTTACAAACATCTAGATGAGTTTCTCATTATTTGTTCGATCGTAAAAATTTAAATTTTTTCTGACGATGCTCTTAGACTTAAGTTGTTTCCATTTTCTCTTAAGGACAAAGCCAAATATTGGTTAAATTTGTTAGATACTGTAACAATTTCAACCTGGGACCATCTTTAGAGAGAGTTTCTTAAGAAATATTTTTCTATAGAAAAAACTAATCAAGTTAGAAAAGCTATAACAATTTTTTTAGATAGATGAAGAGATGTTTCACGAGGCATGAGAGAGATTAAAAGAATCGATTAGAAAATGTCCACATCATGCCATACCCAAATGGTAACTAGTCCAATGCTTTTATGATGGTTTGATAGAAAAGCACCGGCAAATGGTTGATGCTTCATGTGGTGAGACATTTATGTTGAAGAATGAATATGAAGCTTGGAAACTCTTTGAGACATTGAGTGAGAATTCATTACATCACATGTTAAGTGCTCGTAGAGACCCTCTTGTAGGAACTAAAGGAAGTGGAATATATAAAATAGGTCATTCTATAGATATCTATACTAAGGTAGATGAATTGTCCTAAAAACTTAACTGAATTCTACAAGTTGGAAACACCTCTTCCCCATCTATTCAAAGTCATGAGGTTTGTATGATCTGTTCAAGTCCGACCCATTCTATAAGTGATTGTCCAGTCACATACCAATTTCCTGAGCTTGTTCAAGAGCAAGCCCACCAAGCCCAAACCCGAATGACTCCTAGACTGGAAAATGATCCATATTCGAATACTTACAATCATGGCTGGCGAAATCACCCAATTTTTTTTGGAAATCCCAACCTGTCATCAATCCAATATTAATTAGGCCTAACCATCAGGAGACCCAATTCAAAAACATATCGTATTCTCAATATCTAAGTGCTCCTCAACCTTCGCTGAATAATCATGATCCTACTTTCAAAGATAAGGTGTTACAAGCATTGAAAGGGCTAGAAATAAATACTCAACTCCTTCACTCCCACACCCAGTCTATCTCCAAGCTAGAAACCAAGATAGGTCAGCTAGCAACATCTTTCAGTAGAAGGAAAGAGGGTAAACTACATGTTGGCCCAGATGGCAACCCAAGAGGGGGGGTGAATTGGGTTCTTTAAAAAATTTACAATTAAAATTAATTCCACAAGAAGAATGTGCACAAGTGAAGTGAGCTATGAATTCTAAGCACAATATAAAAGAAGAGAGAGAGAGAGATAAGCACGATAAACACAAAAGGTTTATAGTGGTTCGGTGTTAGCTACACCTATATCCACTCTCAAGCAACTCTTGGGTCCACACTATAATCACCCTGATTACATCTGAGTTATTTTGCAAGATCACAACCCGAACTTGTTGTTTTACAATGGGATCACAACGAACCCAGTCAGTTTTCATAGGTTCACCAGCACACAACCTAACACAAGCTAATCTTAGCTTACCCGAGGTTAACTACCTCAACTGATTCAATCCCCCTGATTGAATCAGAAGACAAACAACTCAAATAAGTGTTTACAGCAATTTAAAAGCTCTTCAAATGAGAAAATAAACAATATAAGTAAAATGAGAATAGAAAAGCCTATTTTTAAGCTATTTGAAATTGAGTTTTTTTTCTTTTCCTCTTCTCTTCTGAATGATCTTTTAAAGCTTGAACTCAGGCACTTGAATGAAGCTCGGTGAAGAGAAGGTTAAAGAACTAGGGCTCTTTCTTTTCTTCTTTAAATTGATGAAAATCCTTCAGATTTGATCTTGGAAGGCTTTTGGATTTCTCTTCTATCTCTTTTCAATAGTTAGGCTTTGAATCAGAGATTTTTCTCTTTGAAATTTCTTGATTTCTCTCTTTTTCTTCTCAAGGTGTTGGCTCTAAGTTGGATTTCCAAAAATAGTAAGAAAAAGTTCATCATGGATTCGGCTCTGGAATTCTGTGGAGTCGACACATCACGAGCTGGAGGCAGCTCTAATTTTCTGGGTGTTGGCTCTAATAGTATTCCAAAAAATATAGTCTCTGTTCTCAGGTTAGAGTCGACTCTAATTCTGCAGGTGTTGACTCTAAATTCTAAAGCAGAAAAATAGTTCACTGTATCTCAGGTTAGAGTCGGCTCTAATTTTCTGGGTGTTGACTCTAAACCATGCCGAAAGTATTAAACAGTTCCAATACGCTCTGGAGTCGGCTTTAATGACTTTGGGTGTTGGCTCTAAACTCTAAACTTTGACATATACCATTAAAAACTGATTCAAGCCTATTTTTATATAACTTTTGAATATTTAACCTTTCTAAATTCCTAAAACACTTGTCAATTTCATTAGTATCATAAGGAATATACTCATGGCTTTTGTTAATCATTAAAATCAGTAAATGGGTCAACACTACCCAGTTAGCCCATTAGTAATCCAATAGGGCAATACATGGTTGAGAGCTTCATTGGTCCAGAAACTTCTCCTGAATATGCCAAATCTGTCATACCCCTTAGAAACAGAAAAACTTTAAATCAGCATGAATTGATTGAATAAGAAGAGCAACACATGCCAACCAAGCCAGAAAGAAAAAAATATTAAGGAAAAAGAAGAACTAATTGATTCAACACCCATACTTAAGGCTCCATTTTCAAGTGAATTAGAATCTCCTCTATCTCTTGACAAGAAGAATATCAAGATAAATGAAATGTTAACATTATTCAAACAAGTTCAAATTAATTTACTCCTTCTTGATACAATTAAACAAATCCCTGCTTATGCCAAATTTTTAAAAGATTTATGCACTCAAAAGCAAAAATCTAAGGCACACATACCGAAGAAAGTCAACCTAACTAAGCATGCTAGTTCAATCTTTCAGCAAATTACTCCATCCAAACTTAAGGATCCTAGAACCCCAATTATATCCTGTGTCATAGGAAACCTTATGATTAAGAAAGCATTGCTAGATTTAGGTGCAAGTGTTAACCTTCTTCCGAGTTCAGTGTATGACTTATTTGGATTTGAAGAATTGAAACCAACGATGGTAACCCTACAATTAGGTGACTGATCAATTAAGGTATCCCGCAGAATACTAGAGGTTGTACTGGTTAAAGTGGATGAATTTTATTTTTTAGTAGACTTTCTAGTTTTAGATATGAAATCTGATCACAACCCCAGTCAAATATCAATCATTCTAGGTAGACCCTTTTTAGCAACTGCTAATGCTTGTATAAACTGTAGAACCAGGGTCATGGATGTATCTTTTGGAAATAAAAGCTAAGGTTGAATATTTTTAATGCATTTCAAGGACCACCTCTATATGACCATAATGAGATAATATGCTACAGAAAGTTTTATATGATAAGACCTTGCTTTATTCGACTCAGATCCTTTATAGGCATGTCTGACACATTTTGGAGTGGATGATTTTGATATTGATGGATATACTAAAGAAATAAATATAATTTTAGAGCCATCCGATTTTAGCACCATTCCCTCTTGGATTGTGAAATATGACCAATTACCTACATACTCTAGTACACTGATGGTACCCTCCCTAGAAGCACCACCTTCCCTAGAGTTAAAGCCTATCCCTGCTTCGTTGAAATATTCATTTTTTGGACCCAATGATATCCTTCTGGTAATCATTACATTTTATTTAACTATCGATCAGGAAGATCAACTTTTAGGAGTGCTTAAAGAATATAAGGAAGCAATTGGATGGTCCATTGCCGATATGAAAGGAATTGACCCCTCCATTTGCATGCATCATATTCATTACGAGAAAAATGCCAAACCGTATAGAGACATGCAAAGGAGACTTAATCCTAATGTGAGGGAGGTTGTGAAGAAAGAGATAGTAAAATGATTAGATACAGAGATTATCTACCCAATTTTTGATAGCAAATGGGTTAGTCCCACCCAAGTTGTACCTAAGAAATCATGAATTACTGTGGTGAAGAATGAAGAAGGAGAATTGCTTCCAACTCATACCATAATTGGTTGGCGAGTTTGCATAGATTATAGAAAACTGAATAATGTTACTAGGAAGGATCATTTTTTGTTGCCTTTATCGATCAAATCCTAGAATGATTAGCTGGTCAGCCATTTTTTTGCTTCTTGGATGGTTATTCAGGATATAATCAAATACCATCTTTCTTGATGATCAAGAGAAAACCATCTTCACTTGTCTCTATAGAACGTTTTCTTTCAGACGTATGCCATTTGGACTTTGTAATGCACCTGCTATATTTCAGCGATGCATGTTGGCAATTTTCTTAGACATGGTAGATAAATTTTTGGAGGTATTCATAGATGTCTTTTTAGTATTTGGGACCACTTTTGAGGATTGCCTTAATAACCTAGCTCAAGTATTAAAATGATGTAAACAAACAAATTTGGTGTTAAGTTGGGAAAATAGCCATTTCATGATCCAAGAGGAAATTATTTTAGGCCACATTGTTTTTAAGAAGGGAATTAAGGTAGATAAGGCCAAAGTGGAAGTCATCTCAAAACTTTCACCTCCAACTTCAGTCAAACAAATATGATCCTTTCTCGGTCACACTGGATTTTATAAGAGATTCATTAAAGAGTTTAGCAAAATTTCTAGACCTTTGTGCAAATTGCTTGCCAAAGAAACCTCTTTTATTTTTGATGATAATTATTTGAAATTCTTCAATACTCTTCATGCAGCTTTGACCATAACACAAATTATCAAGCCCCCTGATTGGTCATTTCCTTTTAAAATTATGTGTGATGCATCAGATTTTGCAATAGGTGCAGTGTTAGGACAAAGAATCAATAAGGGGCCACATGTGATTTATTATGCTAGTAAAATCATTTCAAATGCTCAACTGAACTATACTACTACTAAAAAGGAGTTATTAGCTATTGTGTTCATCCTAAAAAAATTTTGATTATATCTTTTAGGGTCTCAAGTTCTGGTCTGCTCTGATCACATGGCCCTTAAACACCTCTTATCAAAGAAAGATACTAAACCATGATTGATCAGATGAATTTTGCTTCTACAAGAATTTAACTTAGAGATCCGTGATAAGAAGGGTTCTGAAAATATGGTAGCTGACCATATCTCTAAAATTTTAGTTGAACACACATCAAGCACAGATGAGATCAGGGAGAAATTTTTTGATGAACAACTTTTTTCAATTTTTTCTAGTCTTCCCTGGTTTGCCCATATTGTCAATTACTTAGCAATAGGACAAATTCCTTCTCATTGATCTAAATAAGAAAATGATAGATTTTTTTCATAAGTAAAGTATTATTTTTGGAAAGAACCTGAACTGTTTAAGCATTATCCTGACTAGGTAATTAGATGTTGTATCCTGAGTGTGAGTTCAAAAGTATACTTACTTTTTGCCATACCCTTGCTTATGGAGGACACTTTAGTAAAAAGAAAACTACAACAAAAGTGCTGCAGAGTGGGTTTTATTGGCCAACACTTTTCAAGGATGCATATGAGTTTAGCAGAAACTGTTTGTGATGCCAGCAAACTGAAAATATTTTCAAGAAAGATATGATACCACTAACTCCCATATTAGTAGTTAAAATCTTTGATGTTTGGAAGATCGATTTTATGAGACCTTTTCCTATTTCATTTGGATATGAATACATATTGGTTGTAGTAGATTATGTGTCAAAATGGGTTGAGGCCATAGCAACCCGAACTAATGATCATAAGGTTGTAATAAAATTCATTCGACACAATATTTTTAGTCAATTTGGATGCCCAAGAGCTATCATTAGTGATGGAGGTAAACACTTTACTAATAGGCACTTTGAGAACTTAATGAAGAAATATGGGATAACCCATAAAGTTGCAACACCATATCATCCCCAGACTAGTGGCCAAGTAGAAATCTCTAATTGGAAGATCAAACAGATTTTAGAGAAATCGATAAAGTCCGATAGAAAAGACTGGTTAACACGTTTAGATGATGTACTATGAGCTTATCATACTGCATTTAAAACTCTCATAGTAATGTCTCCTTACCGACTTGTGTTCGAAAAAGCTTATCATTTGCTAGTAGAATTAGAGCATCGTGCATTTTGGGCTATTAGTTAGTTTAACTTTGATATGAAAAATGCAGGTTTCAATAGGAGACTCCAGTTAAATGAGTTAGAAAAGCTACGCAATGAAGCATACAAAAATGCTAAAATTTATAAGGCTTGAACTAAAGCATACCATGATAAATACATTTCGAGAAAAACCTTCGAACCTAATCAGAAAGTTTGGCTCTTCAACACAAGACTAATACTTTTTCCTAAAAAACTTCATTCTTGCTAGAACAGACCCTTTATTATAACCCAGGTATTTTCCCAGGAGCGATAAAACTCAAAGATCCTAAGCAAGGAAATATTTTTAAGGTGAATGGTCAATGATTGAAGCCTTATATGGATGGAATTAATGATGAAAAGTTAGTTGAATCTATTGATCTTTTGGATCCAGCATCACCATGATTCTAAACACAGTATGGCTAAAGACTTTAAACTTAGCGCTCCTGGGAGGCAACCCAGTTTATCATTTATTCTTAGTTTTATTTTTTTATAAAACCTAAGAAGGATAATAAAGTTGGGGGTAGCATCGCCTATTGAGTCATGCAAAGCACATTTAAAGAAGGAGGACATCGTACTAAAAAATGACAAGTACATTAAACCAAGGTGGTATCCTTTCTTATAATTTTTTTTCTTTAATAGAAAACTAAGTTTGGCGAAAAGAAGAATAATTAATTTATTTAAGTCCTCGAGTATGATTAACATTAATTAGTGTGATGTACCAAATTTTATCTTGATTTGAAGTTAATCGATCATTTTAATTGATGAATGATTAATGGCTTAGATAATTTTAGATACTAAGGGGAAAATTATTAAGGAAACCCAGTAAAAGATAGGATGTAGGCCAAAAAAATTTTAGAGTAATTTCAGACCCTTCTGACCATTGATCTTGATAAGAAATCTACTTCATGAGGGTATAGGCAAAAATGTTAAAGAATGTATCAAATTCTTTTTAAAGTTTAAAATTAATAAAATAGGTTCTTAACATTTTTTGCTAAGTAACCGGGCCCCATCATCTAAGCAAGTGATGTTGTTCACGTAAAAAGGTGAGAATATGAAGAAACCTAAATCGAGTCAGTCTTAACCTGAAGCCTTTTTGACTTGAATCAGTAAGCCCAAGGGGTGTTTTACATCTAATGCCCTAAAGCTAACTAGCTTGGGAGTCATTGGCTTAAAGCTCGCTATAAGGGTCAACTAGAAAGCAATGGGTTAGGACATTGCACTGACTTAAAAAAAAAGGGAACTAAATTGAAGAAGACATTACACCCAACCCAAACTAAGTTAGAGGACTTAAAGACTGAGATGGAAAGTTGGTGAAGAAAGAACTCTATAAATTTTTATAGAATTCACTCCATCACTAAATGGATAAACTTGATAATCTTATGAAGTACCTCTTTATGGTCTAGCCGGGTATCTACTGATCTTAGAATAGTAAGATAACTATCACTTCTTGGATCAATTTGGTACATATCACTAGATTTCTTATTTTACTTGAGGACGAGTAAGATTTAAGTTGGGAGGAGTGATAAGTACATAAATACTAGCCATAAAAGTATTAATTTATAAATTAAATTATTTTATTATTTTAAATTTAATATTTTTATATAATATTTTTAGGAAAAGACTTTTTCAACTTGAAAATATTAATTTTAGGAGTCCAACGGTATAAACGACACTCAAATCGAACTTAAAATGAGCTCAAAATGGATTTTTTAAGATTTAACCTAGGAATTGCATGACATTTAAAGCAGTTGCGGATCCTACAAAATTGTGCAATATTTTTAAAGCTATGGTTTGAACTTTAAAAGGAACAAATCTGATCTGCGAAGATAAGACGAGCAGTTAACGTGGATTATACACGAAGTCAACGCATTTTTCTTGCTTATAAAAGAACACCATCGGAGCCACTTGAGGAATCATCCAATAATCCTTTCATTACTCGTTCTTCTCTTTGTTCTGCCCCACTTTTCCTTCACTCCATAATTCAAATCTTTTTATCCATTCTTCTTTCCATTCTTTATCTACCAGCCATCCATACCTTCCATACTCAACCATCCATACCTTCCATACTCAATCATCCTTCTATCTCAAAAAGCGATATGTAGGAGCAGGAAGCGGATAGCAGATCCATCATCTCAGAAAGTAGAAGTAGATTATATATTTTTTTATGTAATCTTTTGCATGATATGAAATAAATTATTTATTTATATTTACTTTTTATTAATGTTCTTTAAGCGAAAATAATTTTTGACTGATCTATTCTTTAAAAGGGATGGGCCATAATTTACGGGTACAGGCCATACTCTAATTAAGATAGATCATATCTTAATTATTTTTACAATCAATCATTCATTCATTTAAAATTTTAATTATGTAAATTTATTTCAAAATAACTACTCAAAGTTCATGTGGATTCGATCCCTTACTCTTGCTACTCTACCTAAGATTAGTGGAATTAAGGTGTTTTAATCATTGCGACACGCATCATCGAGCCTTCCTCGGCGGATCAACTGCTCAATCTCCTATCCGAGCTTTTAGTACTTCTCGGTATCATGTCCATGGTCATGATGATACCAGCAGTATTTAGTCATATCTCTTTGGGTTGGATTCCTCCTGTTGGCCCAAATGGCAACCTAAGAGGGGGAGGGGGATGAATTAGGTTCTTAAAAATTTTAACACTTAAAAACTATTTTTTAAAGTAAAGCACAAGAAAGAATGCAATGAGAGTAGTGCTAAGAATGCAAAGCAGAGTATAATGAATAGAGTAGAGAGAAAGAGAGACAAGCACGATAAACATAAGGAATTTATAGTGGTTCGGTGTTAGCTACACCTACATCGACTCCCAAGGTACTCTATGGCCCATACTATAATCATCTTGATTATAGCAGAGTTGTTTTAGAAGTTCATAACTCAAACTTGTTATTTTACAATGGGATCACAATGAACCTAGTTGGTTTTCATAAGATCACTAGTACAAAACCTATCACAAGCCTCCTAGCTTGAACAAGGCCAAACTGCCTCCCTTGATTCAATCCCCTGATTGAGTCAATAAGCAAATGTAATAAAGAAAAGGTTACAACAAATATAAAGCTCCTCAAATGAGCAAATAAGATAATATAATAAAAGTAAAAATAAAAGAGCCTGATTAGAAGATTTCTGAAGTTGGGCTTATCTTCTTTTCTTTTTTCTTCAGAAATGATCTTTCTCAAGTTGAGATTGAAGCTTTGGAAGAATCTTTATTGTAGAGGCTTTTGAAGAACTAGGGTTCTTTTTTTCTTCTTTTGATTTGATAGAAATCCTTTAAGATTGGCCTATGAATGCTTTGGATTTTCTTAATTCAGTTTTGAACAAGAGGGATTTCAAATTTGAGCTTTTTCCTTTTTGTTTTCTCTCTTGTGTTCCCTTTTTGAAACGGTCTCATGGCTCTCATTTATAATTTCCTCTAAATCCTTTTTTAGATGAAAAATTAGCCATTGAAAATGCTTGAGGATAAGTTTGCATGGAAGATGAAAGAGCCATTAAAATCCATTGAAGAAATGTCAGAGTTTGAAGTCATCTCTGACACCTTTGGAGTCCGCCCCTGACAGATTGGAGTTAGCTCCAACAAACTTGGAGTCGGTTCCAGCAAACTTAGAGTCGGCTCTAACACGGGATGTGCGAAATGTGAACTTCTACCCATTATGGAGTTGGCTCTGACTTTTGAGGGGCCGATACCTTTTCGTGCGAAAGTTGGCTCTAGAGAATGCGAAAGCTGGCTCGACTAAAGCCCTGAAAAACACACTCTCTGTATAACCAATGGAGTCAGCTCTAATCTCTTTAGGAGTCGACTCTAGCTCAATGCAGAATTGAGGACTTTCTATCTTTTTGGTGGAGTTAGCTCTGGACTCTACAGAAGTTGGCTCTACCGCGTGCCAAAAGTGTCAAACTATTTTGATATGCTCCGGATTCAGCTCCTAGACTTCTGGAGTCGGCTCAAAATGCTGAAACTTGACACTTGACACTAGACATAGGGTTAAACTTAATTTTTATTTAATTTTGATTGATTAATCATTTAAATTCATGAAACACTTAATCAAATCATTAGTAACACAAGGAATATACTCATGTGGTTTTTATTCTTCATCAAAATCAATAATTGGGTTAACAATCTTCTCCTTTTTGATGATGATAAAAACACTGAGTATATACATATACCTTTAAAGCATAAAATTTAACTTAAATAACTTTTCAATCAGAATGATAGTAAATAGCATTTTAATATAATTGACTTGATCAATAACTTCATTTCAAATATTTAGTTCAACTATTCCATGAATTCAAAAAAAATTATTCAATTTTTATTCAATGATTCATACTATTCAAATCAATCAATTCAAATTACCAATTTAATTAATTCAAATTTGATAAGTTTTAAGCTCTCCCTGAGTAGTTGCTCCCCCCATGTATGTGCATACTATATAAAATTAATATGCATATACAAATCTCTTCCTTTCTTATCATCAACAAAAAAGTTAAGGAAGAATGAGGTAGTCCTTGCTCAGGATGAGATACAAATCAATCAAAATAGAGTCAAACATCACAGAATGACTTAAGAAGATAATCATTTCAAAGATATCAAAGAGATTTCATTAAGTCAAAAAAACTTCATTCATATCTATTGAGTACAAGAAGTCACGTACAAACTAAGTGAGGTCAAATATAAAACAACAAAATGACATATCTTTCAGTAAATTCCTAAGTATAAGCTAGGATTTCTAATATAACTATAAAATTCTAACTATGAAATTCAAAAAGTAAACTAAAGTAGTTTGTATAGAATTGAGTTAGATTGGCTTGGCTAGATTGGCTGGATCAGCAGAGAGGAAGGGAACATTCACTTCAGAATATTAAAAGTCTTTTCAATTCCTCCAAAATTTGTTCCATTCCATCTTTTTGAGTCTTAAGAAATGTTGAGAATTGTGTCCTAAAGCCAATCAATTAACATGTAAATGATTGTGCAAGTTGTAAATATATATGAATTATTAATTAATATAAAATATTTATTTGATGGTTCATCACATTGCATCTTACTGAAATAAATTCTTTTGTGATGGAGTCCTTAGAACCATAATCTATTCAATAAAGAGAGGGTTTATTGAGTGATTCTTAAAATAGTCGCGACCAAATGATATATAGTTATAGAACAACTATGTATCAAGTAAAGGTCATTGTATATAATATGGGTTGTTTATCCTCTTTACTAAGGAGTGTGGTGATACTGGTATGATATGCAGGTGAGGTGTATGACATCTCATGAACGTGACCAATTTGCGGAACACTCTTCTGCCAAGAAGTGTTCATGAAGGGATATATATAAGTGTCCCTCTGACCTAAGATCACCATGGTAGCTTGCAAGCAACCTACTATACTTTGGTACCAGATTATCTGAATTTTTAATCCAATAACAAAAGGTTTCTTGGTGCAGTAAAGTACTTATGGAGCAGTGAGTGGATCAAGATGGGATTGACCCCTCCCAATAGTTTGGAATAAATGTCTCACTGTATTTTAATTTAACAAAATCTTGGCTAGAGTAGTCCTTGTAAGGAGTCATAGGACTTGTGAAGATTGAGACACTTTATGGTGAGCTAATTAAGGGTTGGCAGTTAAAACCTAAGTCATCTTGAGCATTTAGGGACAAAGGAATGAATTATATGGTAACCATATGCCAAAGGTTCTTGATTGTTGCTCTGCAACCTTTGGTCTATCTGGACATTGGGTGTCATTGCTGGATGACAACTTTGATTAGTATTGGAAGTGTTCCAGTGCTACCAGCTTAGTGTTCAAACCTATGGGGTCACAAACCATAGGGGATTCTATCTGACTGGATGATTGAAAAACTAAATGTTAGTAAATTAATTAAAGAATTAAATTGGTAATACAATTTCTAGCTAGCTCAATTTGATTGAGCTATGAATATCTGGGTCAAATCAAATAGGTTTGATTTGGGCTCAAATTTAGGTAAGCCTAATGTTAACATCCTTACCTATTTAAATTCGGATTATGAATTTGAATTTCAAAATGATTTTAATTTCAAATTTAAAGTTTGAATTTTGAATTCAAAATTTTAAGTTTGAATTTAAAATGGATGCTAATGACCTTTTCCTAATTACCCTTCATTCCTTATCTTCTAACTTCTTTTAGTTTTTAACTGAAAAAGAAGATGAAGGGTTTCTTCTTATCTTCTAACTTCTTTCGGTTTTTAACTTCCTTCCTTATCTTTGAAGAAATGTTGAAAAAGAAAAAGACAAGAAGATGAGAAGTTTTTAGGGTGAAAGAGATTCGGGCTATAAAGCATGGAGTAAAATGTTTCCTCTATATATACATCCTTTTGATAATTCTAAGAGCTAGCCCTCCGAAAAGGCTAATTAGGACCAGAACCCCGGTATGGATCACCTGTAGAGGTCATACACCTTTGTGTAGCTTACAGAAATTGTACCTATCATTGTCTTTTATTGCTGTGAAAGTCATTAAGCATCCAAAAGTAAAAGATTCAATAGTTACTGGTGACTTAGATATGATCTAAGACACTAGGCCACAAACATAGATATGATCTATGTTATTTGTATTTACATAGATTTGATCTGTGTACCTTTTTACATAGATTTGATTTATGTACTTTTCTTTTATACCTTTATTTATATAATTTTTATATATTGATCATGTTGTAGGCTAATATTAGATTAGATCCAATATCTTATTGCTTTCATTGCGTATTTATTTTAGAAAATTTTACATACATATCTGTAGCCTACAAAAGGATTTACTAACAAGAAATTCATTCAATAGCATTTCAACCTTGGATGCAGCTATATCAATCTTGACTTGAAGTTCTGCAATACACTTGGAGTAGGTATTGGAGTCATCACCAATGCCTTTAATTTTGTCAAAAATATCTTGCAACTCTGTTTTCAAGTTATCAACAAAGCTATTGATGGAATTCTCAATTTCTCAACTTTTTCCTTCAAGATATAAACCAGTTGCTTTATTCCCAAAAGCTGATCCAAAAATTTTCATTTGTTGACCTCATATTGATTTTGATGATCACAAAATAATTAAGTATGATACTAATAATCTTATGGTTAAGTTAAACAAATTTTAGGTGAATCATCAAGATAATGTTACTCCAAATTGAATTACTCTACATATCAAAAGAAAGGTATTACAAAGGTAAAATAAAGGTAATGCGATTGTATTTTCGCAAGTCCAAATAATTTTGAAAAGGGAAATGAAGTTTTCAAATGGACTTTAACTTCAAAAGTATCACAAAATATTTGTTTTATAAATGACTAAAACTACCTTTGCAAGAACTATTGTATTGTTCCTTATATCATGAAAAATATTTTCAAATGAGCCAATGGATTTGTATTCCAAATGTTTTTCCTCAAGCCCAAATATTTTATCATGGTTCTTCAATATTTCATCATTCATTTCTCAAAATACTAAATCTATATTTGATGATTTATCATGTAAAAATTGTTTCTCAAAGCATTGCATGGCAATCCTATAAATCCCACTAAATGCAGTCAATGGCATTTCTGTAAATCTTTCTGAAGGCTGTCAGTGGCATTTCTATAAATCCCACTAAAGGCTGTCAGTGGCATTCCTATAAATCCCATTGAATGCTGTCAATGGCATTTCTGTAGATTTCAAAACCGTATGGATTTGTGAAACAGTCAACTGGTTAGCTAGCTTGGCCTCCTTCTTAGCTAGCTAAGTTCCCTCTCTAGTTAGCTACTTTACTCTTATCTTGTTAGCTAACTGGTTAGCTAGCTTTCTCCCTTCTTAGCTAGCTGAATGTCTTCTTTAGCTGACTACTTTTCCTTGTTACTGTGTTGGTCAAACCATGCTTATTTTTAGCTAACTGGGGAGCTAGCTGATTGCCTTTGGGAGCTAACTACTTTTCATTGTTAGCTAACTATTTTTTACAGGTTCCACCAAGCCGAGAGCCTCTTTTTCTAGTTAGCTAGAGAGCTAACTACTCTATTATGGCTCCTCTTTCATGAACGTTGGGTTGCTTGCTTAGTTAGCTAGAGAGCTAACTACTTTTTGGATTAGTTAGCTAGAGAGGTAACTAATGTTTCTTGAAATGAACTCCTGGACATGTGGCTCCTTGGTTAGTTAGCTAGAGAGCTAACTACTTTTTGCTTAGTTAGCTAGAGAGCTAACTAATGCCTTTTGAAATGAACTCCAGGCTGTATGAATTTGTGGTTAGTTAGCTAAAGAGCTAATTAGCTTTTGCCATAGTTAGCTATAGAGCTAACTACCTTCTCATGGGATGAATATCAAACCATGGACTTTTTGCCTTAGCTAGCTAGAGAGCTAGCTAGTGTTTCTTGAATGATCTCCTGGCCGTGTGACTCCATTGATTAGCTAGCTAAGGAGTTAGCTAGCTTATGGTATCCTGTTCCTCTCTATGGCCGTGCGTCTTCAACGAGCAGCTAACTAGAATTATTTCCAGCCAGCTACCTCTTCTCTTTGCAAGCTTTGGACAAGCTCTCTCTTTCTCTCTCTTCTTTTATTGATTTTTATTTTCAGCTATACTAACTTTTGATCTCTTGGATTCTTCCTCAAATGGATTCAGTGCATTCAATGCTCAAGGGAAATATTTTACAACAGTTATATTTTCTTTTCGTTTTACTTTTCATTTATTCCAATTGAGTCTAACGGATATTTTTGATGTTGGAATGCTTTAAATAGCTGAGATTAGAAGAAGAAAAAGAGGATTGAAAAGAGGATGAAATAGAGGAGAAAATCATATAAAAAATCGTGTGAAAATATTGTTGAAAATCTTTGTGAGAAGTTAGTGTTGAGCTTTCATTTGTGAATCATTTCAAGAGTTATTGGAGTGTTGATTCAAGTGGTTGATAACATTTAAAGAAAAGATCCGGTGCATTCAAGAGCTTACAAAAATGAGTTTCAAATTTATTGAAGGCATCATCCAAAGCTTCAACAACCACAAGAAGGCTTTGTTCATTTCTCAAAGCTTCATCCCAAAGAAGAAGCCTGTTGGCCCAGATGGCAACCCAAGAGGGGGGGGGGGGGGGGGGGGGTGAATTGGGTTCTTAAAAATTTAAGTCTTTTTAACTTTAGTTGATTAGTTAGCAAGATGTGCAAGTGAGAGGCTAACTTAAATCAATACACAAGCAATAAAGAGAGATAGAGAGAGAGAAAATATGGCACGGCAAACACAAGATAATTTTATAGTGGTTCGGTGCAACCAACACCTACGTCCACTCCCAAGATTCACTTGGGTCCACACTATAATCTCTCTAGATTACAGCCGAGTTGTTTTCCAAGCTCACAACTCAAACTTGTTGTTTTCACGGGCGCACAACGAACCCAGCCGGTTTTAACTCGGGCTTACCAGCACAAAACCCTACACGTTGTTTTTCACGGGCTCACAACTAACCCAACACAAGCACTCCGGCTTGCAACGAGGTATATCAACCTCCACTGATTCAATCCACTGATTGAATCAGCAAACAATCAAAATAACAGTGTTTGGATAATGAAATGCTCCCCTTGAGCAAATATACAAATGAAGTATAAAATAAAGAGTTAGAAAAGCCTGATAGTATTGCAGATGGTAGTGGCTTTGGCTTTCTTCCTTCTTCTCTTTAACTCCTCTTGAAGTGTTGAATCACGCCTCAGCAAGATTCTTGACCGTTGAAGACTTTGGAGTTGAGATGAAGCTTTTTCTCCTTTTGAAAATCCTTCGATTTGACCTTTGAAATGCTTATGGATTTTCTTTTGACTCTTGTGGATTGATGAGATGGAGCAGACGAATCTTTCTCTTTGATTTCACTCCTTTTGAATCACTCTATTTTGAGCTAAAAGATTTTCCTATAAAAGCTCTGTTTTTCCCTCTTTTGAAAGATATTCTTTTCTCTCTTTTTGATTTTCTCTTGATTGATTTGATTTGAAAAGAGCTCCTCTATTTATAGATTCTGCAAAAATATATCCGTTAGAGACAAAGAAAAATAGCCGTTATTTGAAAATCTTACCGTTGGGGCTGATGTGTCATCGTTAAAAATCGCGCCCAGATTTCGCGGAGTCGACTCGAGCTTGTGGGAGTCGGCTCGAAGTCGATTACTAAAAATAGAAACATTTTAAACATTGAGGGTCGACTCGCGAAAACTAAAGTGTCGGCTCCAGAAAATCGGGAGTCGACTCGAGGAAAATGGGGAGTCGACTCGAGAAGTGCTCAAAAAACATGGTTTCTGTTGTTTGAGCGGAGTCGGCTCGCACAGACAGGAGTCGGCTCGCAAAGAGTCAGGGGTCGACTCTTGAAAACCAAGGGTCGACTCGAGAAAATCAGAAAACTCTGTGGCTTACAGGAGTCGACTCTGAAACCCTTGAGTCGGCTCCGGAACGTATCAAAAATCAGAATTTTTCTGATTGACTTTAAATTCGTCCCAGAATAAATTTAAAATATAAATTTGACTTGAATACATTAAATATGACATTAAGCATGGATTCAAGACATGTTTCAAGAATTCATAGATTGAATTATAATGTGTAAAAATTCCTTTTTGAAATCTTTTAAGCATAGAGCTTGAAACTCCTTTTTCTAAAGGATTCAAAGCTCATTAAATTTAACCATTGAGAGTCCATTCCTTTCAATTTGAATAAGCTCAAGGTTTTTGATAAATAAACTCATTGTATTCTTTAAGGTACTCATGGCTTTTGGAAATCATCAAAATCAATAAAGTTGGGGCAATTATGTTTCAATAATTTCTCAACAATCTCCCCCTTTTTGATGATGACAAAAACATTGAGTATATGCATTATAAAATTGAAAAAATTTGTGATTCCAAAATCAACTATTGTGTTCATGGAAAGGCTCCCCCTCAATGAGGTAGCTCCCCCTATGAACCTTAATTTTATAAATCATTCAAAATTTTTCAAATTCAGAAACTTAAGCATTTTCTTTATGAAATTCAATTTATCTCTTCCCCTTATGCTCTCCCTCTTTCAAAATTAAACTTTGATTGAATTGAAGGCATATACGATTGAATAAAAACTCTCCCTTTTTTGTAATCAACAAAAAGGTTAGGAAGTTCAATATCAATAACATTCTTTATCTTTTTCTATTTAACTTATCAATTGAGGATAATCATTCAAAGTATTCAAGGATACTTACAATTGAAATAGACATAAGTAATGCATCAAACTTTCTCATTACTTCAAAATGATAATACATGAAAATGTAAACTTGCTCATTGCATTGAAAGTAAACTTGATTACATCAAAAAGAGATTACATAAAAAATTAAAAGTTTCTTCTAGTAATTCTATTCAAGTGATCAACAATCTGCTTCATCCCTTCACATTGAAGTCTAACATAATCTTTGAGCTTATTATCAACAAAAGTACAAGCAGATGTAATTTTATCCTGAAGCTCGGCGTTGCACCGGGAGTAGGTCTCTGAGTCACCGCAGATATCCTTAAGTTCTCCAAAGATATTCTTTAAGTCTTCACTTAAGGAGCTGGTAGATGAACTGAGAGTAGACTCAATCGATGCAACCCGATCACTAAGTGAATATAAGGCTTCTTTTAAATTCATAAACTTTTCATCAAATTCTTCTTTCAGTCTATTTTCATGCACACTTATCTCAGATTTGAATAATGATCTAAGCTGATCTAACTGTACATCAGAAAAGCTACCAGATGATAGAGTTGAAGACTGAGCAGGAGCAATAGCAGGAGCAGGGGTAGAATCAGGAGCAGGAGCTGGAACAGAATCTGGAACAGACGAGCACTGAGGAGGCTCAGGTGATGAATGTCTCATAGAAGGTCTGGGGGCCTCAGCTTCTATAGCTCTGTCCTCTGTAACATTTTTCTCTCCCAATTTCCATTCCTCTTAACAAACCCCATTCGATGTATAGTAGCCAAAGAGTAAAAATCCGTATGCCTTAGTTCCTTTTTCGGCTCACTATCACCAAATACAATCCCTTGGCTTTGAAATAACTTAGTTAAAACCATGCCATAGGGCAAACTTGATTTCTTTTTCCCACCACAATCTGCAATGTACCATATTATCATCCGAGGTAGATTAATGGGCTTCCCAGAAACAACAGCATCCATAACAAAAATATCTCTCTCAGATACATAGTCGAATCTGCCGGTCTTGGGAAACAAAATTCTGCTGCAGATGTTGTGAAGTAATCTTAATTCCAAAGGCAATTGACTAGCAAATACTTCTTCAAATCCTTCAAAATTTCTGTTCAATAGCCTAGTGAGGGCTGGAGATCTATCTTCTGGGGCAAAGGTGGATGGTCCAGACAGGGGTAAATTCAACAATCTAGATAGAATAGAGGAAGTGATGTTCAGACCAATGCCTCTACTTTGCTCACTAAACCATCATCTCCTCTGGTCAAATTCTTGTAAAACTCCTTAACTAGAGCAGGGTAGGTGGGACAGTCCAATGAACATATACTCTCAAATCCCATCTCAATCAGTTGTCTACCTATTATAAAGCCTTCATTCTCAAATAATTCAAAATCAACCTTTCTTCCTGTTGTGACAACTCTACTGGCAAGATGATCTACCTGAAGAGTAGGAGCTGGAGCAGGAGAATCACTCGGAGAAGGGGTAGAGGATGAATCCGTAGACGGCTCGCGGACGGGTCGTCGAACGGTCCGCTTCCTCTTCAAACCGGCGCCACTAGTGCTAGCTCCACGGGTTTTGGGTGCCATAGATCTCGAAGGAGTGGTTAATCAGAGGTTTTTTGAGGTTTGGAGGGTTTGGGAAAGCTTTGGAGAGGGTTTGGAATGATTTGAAACGAATGAAATGTCCGTGGGGTCGACTCGTGCCCTAAATAATCAGACTGGGACCACGTCGAGTCGACTCGCGCAAAGTGTGGAGTCGGCTCCCGACTAGTCACAGAGCACGGACACGATCTCGAGTCGACTCGCTCAGAGAAGGGGTCGACTCCTGAGTTTCAGCAGAAACTCGAGTCGACTCCGATACTCTCGAGTCGGCTCCTAGACAATTTCAGAGAAAAAATAGATTAAGATTCAGAGAATCCGAATTGAGTCCGGAATTTGATCTTTGAGTATGATTAAAAATCATGGATTTTGAGAGATCAAATTGATATGAGTTCTAGATAAAATTTCCTTAAGATTTTGAGAAATTGAAAGAACTCTAGATATATTTCCTTAAAGGTTTCAAAATTTATTCAAAAGGGTTACAAATTCCTAACTCTCCTCTAAGATAACAAAATCTTTCTTCGCTTAAAGGTTTTGTAAAGATGTCAGCTAATTGTTCTTCAGTGTTTACATAATCTAAACAAATTTCATCATTAGCTACATGTTCCCTTATAAAATGATATCTAATTTCTATGTGTTTTGTCCTTGAGTGTTGAATTGGATTTTTAGTTAAATTGATTGCGCTAGTGTTATCACATCTTATGGGTGTTTTATCAAGTGTGATACCATAGTCTTCAAGTTGTCGCTTAATCCATAGGATTTGCGCACAGCAACTTCCAGCTGCTACATATTCAGCTTCAGTAGTTGATAATGCAACTGAATTTTGCTTTTTGCTAAACCATGTGATTAAGTTACTTCCTAAGAAATGGCATGCACCACTTGTGCTTTTTCTATCTAGTTTACATCCAGCATAATCAGAATCCGAATATGCAATTAGGTTTAATGTGGAGTCTCTAGAATACCATAAACCTACATTTTTAGTTCCATTTAGATATCTTAAAATTCTTTTAACAGCTATTAAATGTGATTCTTTAGGTTCAGATTGAAATCTAGCACATAAACATACTGAAAACATAATATCTGGTCTACTTGCTGTTAAATAAAGAAGGGATCCGATAATACCTCGATAATATTTTTGATCAACTTTTTACCTTCTTCATCTTTGTCTAGCTTGCATGAAGGACTCATTGGAGTTCCGAGGGGTTTCATTGTTCCATACCAAACTTTTTAGTATTTCTCTTGTGTATTTGTTTGGTTGATAAGATTCCCTCTTTGCTTTGTTTGATCTGGAGTCCAAGGAAGAAGTTGAGTTCTCCCATCATGCTCATCTCGAATTCTCCCTGCATCAACTTTGCAAATTCTTGACAAAGAGAATCGTTAGTAGCACCAAAAATAATGTCATCTACGTATATTTGTACTACAAGTAAATCTTTACTTTTTCTTTTCAAAAAAGGTTTTATCAACATTTCCTCTTGTAAAATCATTTTCTATTAAGAATTTACTTAACCTATCATACCAAGCTCTAGGTGCTTGTTTCAAACCATATAAAGCTTTGTGCAATTTAAAAACGTGATTTGAAAATTCGTGATCTTCAAAACCTGGTGGTTGTTCTACATAAACTTCTTCATTTATAAATCCATTTAAAAATGCGCTTTTTACATCCATTTGAAATAAGTTAAAATTCATATGACATGCAAATGCAAGTAATAGCCTAATGGCTTCTAATCTAGCTACTGGTGCAAAGGTTTCATCAAAATCAATACCTTCCTCTTGATTATATCCTTTAGCAACCAATCTAGCTTTGTTTCTAATTACTATGCCATTTTCATCTAATTTATTTCTAAAAACCCATTTTGATCCTATTACTGAATGATTTTTAGGTCTTTCAACTAAAGTCCAAACATTATTTCTAGTAAATTGATTTAGTTCTTCTTGCATTGCTAACATCCAATTATTATCTTTTTCAGCTTCTTCTATAGTTTTGGGTTCAATTTGTGATACAAATGCAAGATGATTACTAATATTTCTCATATATGATCTAGTTCTTATTCCTTGAGATGGATCACCTATAATCAATTCCTTGGATGACTATGAGCATATCTCCAGTCTCTTGGAAGATCTATATCATTATGATTAATATTGACATCATCGTCCTTATGTGAATCATCATCTTTAGCTTCTTGCTCATGATCAGAAGATACTTCAATATTAAGTTTTTCAAGATCTTTTTCAATTATGTTTGTATCTTCCTCATCATCAAGCTTTTCAGATCCAGTTGCTAAAGATTCATCAAAAACTATATGAATGGATTCTTCAACTACTAAGGTTTTCTTGTTAAAGATTCTATATGCCTTACTAGTCGTTGAATAACCTAGAAAAATTCCTTCATCAGATTTAGCATCAAATTTTCCTAAGTTATTTTTACCATTATTATGAATGAAACATTTACATCCAAATGCATGAAAGTATTTTATATTTGGTTTTCTTTCATTCCATAATTCATAAGGTGTTTTCTTTAATATTGGTCTTATTAAAGCTCTATTTAAGATGTAGCATGCTGTGTTAATTGCTTCCGCCCAAAAATACTTTGGTAAGTTGCTTTCGCATAGCATGGTACGGGCCATGTCTTCTAGAGTCCTATTTTTCTTTCAACTACACCATTTTGTTGTGGAGTCCTAGGGGCTGAAAAATTATGATTAATTCCATTTTCAGAACAAAAACTTTCAAATAAGTGATTTTCAAATTCTGTTCCATGATCACTTCTTAGAGATACTATGTAGTGTTTTTCTCATTTGTGACTTTCTTGAAGAATTTCAGGAATATCGAGAAAGTCTCATCTTTGTGAGCTAAAAACATTACCCAAGTATATCTAGAATAATCATCTACAATCACTAGACCATATTTCTTTCCTCCTAGACTTGTGGTTCTAGTTGGTCCGAAAAGATCCATGTGAAGTAGCTCTAGTGCCCTAGAAGTTGAAACAATGTTTTTAGATTTGAAAGAACTTCTAGTTTGTTTTCCAAATTGACATGCATCACATATTTTATTATTTTCAAAATCTAGTTTAGGTAATCCTTTAACTAAATCCATTTTAATTAGTTTTGAAATAAGGTGTGTGCTTGCATGACCTAATCTACGATGCCACAACCAACTAATTTCATTTATGTTAGCATTGTCAGCAATTAAGCAATGATCACTCAAAGATAATTTTCTAAATCAACCAAGTAAACATTGCCATGTCTATAACCAGTAAATACAATGCTATCATCAATAGAATTAGTTACAGTGCATACAGAAGATTTAAATGAAACATTAAAGTTTTTATCACATAATTGACTTATACTTATTAGATTATGCTTCAAACCATCAACATAAAGTACATTATCAATAAATGTAGATGGAGTTATACGGACTTTACCAAGGCCCATAATTTGACCTTTACCGTTATCGCCAAACGTAACAACTCCACCTTTCTTTTCTTCTAGGGTGATGAATTCATCTTTGTCACCCGTCATATGTCTTGAGCAGCCACTATCAAGGTACCACTTTTTCTTTGATCTTTTGGCTACAAGACATTCCTGCAACATAATTTAAACTTTATGTTTAGGTACCCAAGCTTTCTTGGGTCCTTCATGGTTAGCAGCAACAAAAATTGTTCCTTTCGGAACCCATATTTTCTTTGCTTTAACATTTAACTTGTTGTATTATTTAATGTTTTGCATTCAAATGATTTATGACCTTTTTCATTGCATTTGAAACAAGTTATATTACTTTGGTTGGCTTTTACAAAAATATTCTTTAAAGATTTTTGTTTCCTTAATGTGTTATACCCTAAACCAGCTTTATCGAAAACAGCTTTTTGATTATCTAAGATCATGTTAAGTTTAGTTGAACTTAAGGTGAATTTCTCAACAATGTCTTTATATTTTTTAACATCTTTCTTAAGAGAGTCATTTTCTTTAACTTGCTGTTCTTTTTCTAAAGCTAAAGTTTTTAATTGATCTTTAAATCTTTTGTTGATTTTTTAGTTTCAGATTTTAACAAATCTATTTCTTGATTAAGATTATCTCTTTCTTTGCTAAGTTCTTCTTTTTCATTAGTTAAGTTCTTAACTTCTAAAGCTAATTCATTTTTACTTTTAGCTAAGCTAATATTGTCATTTTTCAAAAACTTATACTTCTTTTTCAAGGATTTAAAATCAATCATAAGTTCATTGAAAGCCTCAAACATTTCATCAAATGTAAATTCATCATTTGAGTTTTCAGAACTTACCTCATTGTCGTTGTCGTCGTTGTTGGCCATGAAGCAGATATTAGCAACTTCTTTTTGTTCTTCTTCTTCGGAAGAAGACTCTTCACTATCAGTCCAAGTTGCCATGTATGCTTTCTTTTTTTCTTATAGGCCTTTTTCAGCTAAAGGACAATCATATCTAAAGTGCCCTGGCTTTTTGCACTCATAACATACTAAGGGCTCTTTTTCTTTTTTTTTTCTCCTTGTCCTTTCTCTTATCCTTTTCTCCATCAATTCTTGCTCCAAATTTCTTTTTATGGAAGGGCCTTTTTCTCATAAACTTTCTAATTTTTTGACCAAGAGAGCAGTTTCCTCATCATCTTCATCATTACTTTCACTGTTGCTTTCTTCCATTTCTGCAGTCTTGAGGGCAAGTATTTTCCTTCTTTTTGTATCCTCCTCAACATGCTGCTTCATTGTTAACTCGTGGGTCATTAAGGATCCTAGAAGCTCTCTAAAGGTAATGCATTGAGGTCCTTTGCTTCTTGGATAGCAGTGACTTTCGCTTCCCACGATCTTGGTAGTGACCTAAGAATTTTGCGCACAAGATCAGCATTAGAATAAATTCTACCAAGACTTTTAAACCATTCACAATATCAGTGAATCTAGTGAACATGCATGTGATGGTTTCAGTTTGTTCCATTATAAACAATTCATATTTATGAACCAAAATATTTATCTTTGATTCTTTTACTTGGTTTGTTCCTTCATGAGTTATTTCCAACCTATCCCAAATTTCTTTTGCGGAATTACAAGTTGAGATTCGGTTGAATTCATTTGAGTCTAAGGAACAATATAAAATATTAATGGCTTTAGCATTTAGTTGCCATTCTCCTATCATTATCATTCCAATCCCTTTCGGGTTTAGGAACAATAGTACCATCAATAAGGTGTGTGGGTGTACTAGGTCCGTTTATTATTACTCCCCACAATTCATAGTTTGAAGCTTGAATGAATATTCTCATTCTAGCTTTCCAATATGAATAGTTGGTTCCATTAAATAAAGGAGGTCGATTCGTAGAATGACCTTCAGCAAAATATGAACCACTTTGTGTTGCCATAAGGATCTTTAGCCCTTGATCGTGAGATCAAATTCTAAATGAGCACTTGCTCTGATACCAATTGTTGGCCCAGATGGCAACCCAAGAGGGGGGGGGTGAATTGGGTTCTTAAAAATTTAAGTCTTTTTAACTTTAGTTGATTAGTTAGCAAGATGTGCAAGTGAGAGGCTAACTTAAATTAATACACAAATAGATAAAGAGAGATAGAGAGAGAGAAAATATGGCACGGCAAACACAAGATAATTTTATAGTGGTTCGGTGCAACCAACACCTACGTCCACTCCCAAGATTCACTTGGGTCCACACTATAATCTCTCTAGATTACAGCCGAGTTGTTTTCCAAGCTCACAACTCAAACTTGTTGTTTTCACGGGTGCACAACGAACCCAGCCGGTTTTAACTCGGGCTTACCAGCACAAAACCCTACACGTTGTTTTTCACGGGCTCACAACTAACCCAACACAAGCACTCCGGCTTGCAACGAGGTATATCAACCTCCACTGATTCAATCCACTGATTGAATCAGCAAACAATCAAAATAACAGTGTTTGGATAATGAAATGCTCCCCTTGAGCAAATATACAAATGAAGTATTAAATAAAGAGTTAGAAAAGCCTGATAGTATTGCAAATGGTAGTGGCTTTGGCTTTCTTCCTTCTTCTCTTTAACTCCTCTTGAAGTGTTGAATCACACCTCAGCAAGATTCTTGACCGTTGAAGACTTTGGAGTTGAGATGAAGCTTTTTCTCCTTTTAAAATCCTTTGATTTGACCTTTGAAATGTTTATGGATTTTCTTTTGACTCTTCTGGATTGATGAGATGGAGCAGACGAATCTTTCTCTTTTATTTCACTCCTTTTGAATCACTCTATTTTGAGCTAAAAGATTTTCCTATAAAAGCTCTGTTTTTCCCTCTTTTTGAAAGATATTCTTTTCTCTCTTTTTGATTTTCTCTTGATTGATTTGATTTGAAAAGAACTCCTCTATTTATAGATTTTGCAAAAATATATCCGTTAGAGACAAAAAAAATAGCCGTTATTTGAAAATCTTACCGTTGGGGCTGATGTGTCATCGTTAAAAATCGCGCCCAGATTTTGCGGAGTCGACTCGAGCTCTGTGGGAGTCGGCTCGAAGTCGATTACTAAAAATAGAAACATTTTAAACATTGAAGGGTCGACTCGCGAAAACTAAAGTGTCGGCTCCAGAAAATTGGGAGTCGACTCGAGGAAAATGGGGAGTTGACTCGAGAAGTGCTCAAAAAATATGGTTTCTGTTGTTTGAGCGGAGTCGGCTCGCACAGACAGGAGTCGGCTCGCAAAGAGTCAGGGGTCGACTCTTGAAAATCAAGGGTCGACTCGAGAAAATCAAAAAACTCTGTGGCTTACAGGAGTCGACTCTGAAACTCTAGAGTCGGCTCCGGAACGTATCAAAAGTCAGATATTTTTCTGATTGACTTTGAAATTTATCCCAGAATAAATTTAAAATATAAATTTGACTTGAATACATTAAATATGACATTAAGCATGGATTCAAGACATGTTTCAAGAATTCATAGATTTGAATTATAATGTGTAAAAATTTCTTTTTGAAATCTTTTAAGCATAGAGCTTGAAACTCCTTTTTCTAAAGGATTCAAAGCTCATTAAATTTACCATTGAGAGTCTATTCCTTTCAATTTGAATAAGCTCAAGGTTTTTGATAAATAAACTCATTGTATTCTTTAAGGTACTCATGGCTTTTTGGAAATCATCAAAATCAATAAAGTTGGGGAAATTATGTTTCAATAATTTCTCAACAAAGCCAAAAGCTCCAAATTTGTAAAGTGATCTTTCATTATTTTATTTGCTCAGTTTAGGAGCTTCTTGTACTTAAACCTTGATATTTTTGTTGTAAGGCTTTGTTGTGCCATAAACAAGAGGACTAGCCGGGTAAGGCTAGGGGTTGGCTTCCTTGTGCCGTGAAACAAGAGGACTAGCCGAGGAAGGCTAGGGGTTTGGCTATCTTGTGCCGTAAAATAAGAGGACTAGCTAGGAAAGGCTAGGGGTTTGGCTGCCTTGTGTCATATAAACAAGAGGGCTAGCCGGGGAAGGCTAGAGGTTGTAATCGTTTGTTACGATTGGAGTAAAATTCCTAAAGGATTTTTGGGGAGTGGATGTAGGTGCTGGGTTTGGCATCGAACCACTATAAACTCTCTTATGTTTGTAATTTCTTGCATAATTTCTATGATATTATTGCATTCACATCACTACACCGCTGCCGATTAAATTTTGATTAGTGATAAGCACATATCTGCGCAAGTAATTAATTTATTAATTACCCAATTCCTCTCCTTTTGGGTTGCTACATATGGGCAACAAGTGGTATCAGAGCAGCGTGCTCCTGATTTCTATTGCTTTAATTAGCTTGGAGCCAAAGATCATTAGCAATCCAAATGGGTTCAGTTTTTATTGAGGGACAGTCAACTATTAGACCACCTCTATTTGATGGCACAAATTACACTTATTGGAAAGCACGTATAAAAATTTTCATTCAAGCACTTGATTATAATTTATGGAGTATCATAGTCAATGGACCTCACACACCCACTATTAAATCTGATGGTATTGATATTCCCAAACCGAAAACGGAATTGGATGTGCATGATAAGAAGCTGGCTCAGCTGAATGCTAAAGCCATGAATGTACTATATTGTTCTTTAGATGCCAATGAATTTAATCGTATTTCTACATGCATATCTGCTAAGAAAATTTGTAATAGACTTGAAGTTACCCATGAGGATACCAATCAAGTTAAAGAATCTAGAATAAATATGCTTGTACATGAATATGAACTGTTTAAAATGGAATCATATGAAAGCATTAGCGATATGTTTACAAGATTCACTAACATTATTAATGGGCTGAAAAGCCTTGAAAAATCTTATACTAATGGTGATCTTGTTAGAAAAGTTTTGAGATCCTTGCCTAAGTCTTGGGAGGCCATAGTTACTGTAATTCAAGAAGCCAAGGACCTCAACACACTATCTCTTGAAGAATTAGTTGGTTCATTGATGACTCATGAGCTTCAGCAGCAACAACATTTTGATGAAGAACAATCTAAAAACAAGAGGATGTTGGGACTAAAGAGTGCAGTCCTAAATGATGAGAATGAGAGCACCTCAAGTGAAAGTGATGAGAAAAATGATCTAGCTCTCATTACAAGGAAATTTGAGAAATTCATGAGAAAGAAATTTGAAGGAAGAAAGAGGGCATTAATGAAAGGAGAGCCAAGCAATGAAAAAGAATATGAAGTAATTTGTTATGAATGCAACAAACCGGAACACTACAAGCCAGATTGTCCATATCTGAAGAAAGGTCTCAAGAAATTTAAAAAGAGGGCTATGATAGCTACATGGAGCGATAGGGATGCATCAAGCTTCGAAGAAGAAGAGAAGAATGAAGAAGAAAATCTTTGTCTCATGGCAAACAATGAAGAGGTAAACCCAAACTTCTTAGAAGATTTTACATTTGATGAATTGCATGGTGCATTTCATGAATTAATTGATGATTTTGCAAATCTTAGTTCAAAAATAAAGATTTGAAAAATCAAGTTCAAAATCTTAATTTAGAAAAGGATAAACTATTAGAAGAAAATAAATTTTATTACAAGAAAACATGAATTTGAAAAATGAAGTAGATAGATTGAAACCTATTGTAGATAAGTTTACTGTGAGCTCTACTAAACTTAACATGATTCTTGAAAATCAAAAGCTATTTTTAACAAAGCTGGCCTAGGATACAATCCTTTAAAAAGATAAAAGTTTTTGAAAAATATTTATGTGCATGCTAATAATTCTACTGAAGTTACATATTTTAAATATGGTAAACTTGGACACAAAGCATATATATGTCACACACACAATATTAGAAGGACATGGGTTTCAAAACGAACCATTTTAGCTAACCCTAAAGGATACAAGAAAGTTTGGGTACCTAGAAGCAAGACTTGATATTATGGATGCAGGTGTGTCTTGCAACCCGTGAAGCAAAAGGAAAATGATACTTGGATAGCGGGTGCTTAAGACACTTGATAGATGATGAATCTCAATTCATCACTTTGAAAGCATTTGATGGAGGAGTGGTTACCTTTGAAAGTAATGTCCAAAGTAAGCATTGATAAAATTGATATCACTTCCTCTACTTATGTTAATAATATCTTGCTTTTAAATGGATTGATATATAACATGCTTAGCATTCATTTGCTTTAGTGATAAAGGTTTTAAAATTATTTGTTGAATCATCTCTTTGCATAGTTACAAATCCTGTTGATGATTGCATGAAAGCCATTGGTCATAGGTATAGTAATGTTTATATTGTTAATGACCAGATTATTGAATGTCTAGTTGTCATGAAAGCTAAAATTGATAAATCTAGTTATGACATCATAGACTTGCTTATGTCAGCATGGATTTACTCTCTAAATTATTCAAAAATGATTTGGTTAAAGTTTAGCCAAAATTAAATTTTTGAAAAAGATAAGATTTATGATGCATGCAAATTTTTGAAAAATTAACTAGAATTTCTTTTAAGTCTAAAAATATGATTTCAACTTCTAGACTTTTAGAACTTTTGCATATGGATTCATGATTATCGATGATTTTCTCGATTTACATAAGTTTTATTCTTAATTAGCAAAAATGAAGCATTTTCAGTTTTTCTAAAAACTCCTTAGAAGAATTTCAAATGAAAAAGGTTTTCCTATTTTATCTATTAGAAGTGATCATAGAAAAGAATTTTAAAAATTGGCACTTTGAAAAATCTTGTAATAAACATAGGACCTTATATTCATGTTATATTTGATGAATCTAATGATCTTCCATTAAGAAAGAGAAAGGTATTGAATAACAAAGATGAATTTGAAAGTCAAGTCAAGAAGCTCATTTTGCATTCAATGATACAAATGATACATGAAGAAGAAATTCAACATGATGAACCCCAAGGTAATGCTGAATTTGGAAGAGAATGAAGGTATGTCCATAATCACCCTAATGAGCTAATATTAAGTGATCCATCTCATGATATCAGGATTAGATCATCATTTAGAAATACATGTATTAATTTTACATTTATTTTTTATATAGAGCCTAAATGACATGCATGATAAACTAAATGGGTATTTAGAAATTAATTGGATAGACATGGTAATTTCATTAAAAATAAAGCAAGATTGTTAGCTATAGAATATAATCAAGAGGAAGATATTAATTTTGATGAAACATATGTTCCTGTTGTTAGATTAAAGATTATTAGATTACTTCTTGCATTTGCTTGCTTTATGAATGTTAAATTGTATTGAATGGATGTTAAGAGCACTTTCCTTAATGAATATATTGCCGAACAAGTATTTGTTGATCAACCACCCGATTTCAAAAATCTTGTGTCTCCAAACCATGTATTTAATTGAACAAAGCTTTATATGGTTTGAGACAAGTACCCTGGGCATGGTTTGATAGGCTTATTATGTTCTTGATTAGCAATAAATTTATTAATGAAAATATTGATGCAACATTATGAATTAAAAGATAGAATGATGATATGTTGATAGTACAAATTTATATAGATGGCATTATATTCGGTGCTACTAATAATTTCTTGTTCCAAGACTTTGCAAAGTTCATGCAGGGTGAGTTCGAGATGAGCATAATGGGAAAAATCAATTATTTTATCGGACTTCAAATCAAGCAATCAAAGAAGAGAATCTTCATAAGCCAATTCTTGTACCTCAAGAAAATTTTGAAGAAGTTTGGCATGAAGAAATCTAAATGTATCGGTACATTTATCGAGTGATATGGGTCGCAGGCCCATGATCAACAACTAGTGGTATCAGTTTGATTTGATTACTCCTTGATTGATATGATTCTATTGTATGACTTGGATTATTAAATACCTACTTTATTAGTGGTATCAGTTCTTGATCATAACTTATAATAAATTGCCTATGCATGAAATGAAAAGGACTTGATAGAGGTGATGCACATTTTGTTGTAATATCTTATTTGCATATCACCTATGTAAGAAATCTTATGTTATCATATGAAATGTGAAATTAAAATGTGGTGATTGTTATAGAATGTCTATGTATTTTTCATATATACATTGAGATTAGCATGATACATTTATAAAATGTTTTGATTATATGACATTGGTATCATTTCTTGCATAAAACTTTTATTGCATATAGACCAAATTTGAAATATTAAGGGGGAGAAGAATGTAAGCATATTTGAACTCAAATATTTGATGTGGTATATGTTAATAGTGTATCTCAACATATTTTAAGGGGGAGAAGAAACTTACTTGAATATTTGGATACTTTGATGCATTAAGCACTATGATGTTTTGAATATCAAGTATCTTGCTGTTATAAGTGCTTTGATATATGAAAGTTGTATCAACTCTTATATGTGGTAATGATTTGAATGCATTTTCCTTTGATATCAAACTATAAAACTACTACCTCGCTCTAATATGAAAAGTGATTTTTTTGATCCTACATTCAAAGCTTTTAAATTGGTATCAATTGAGTTATAAATAATGATTGTTATTTTGTATCTTATTATTACTATTGAATATTAGAATATGAACTTTGTTGTGAACTTTAATATATTTTGAACCTTGATATATTTTTATGATTTGAGATTATGAACCTTGATGAACTTTGATGTATCTTTGTTGTATGATTGAAATTATATCTTGTATGATCAAGCCATGAACTTAATAGTTTGTATTATGTACTTATGCTTTTTAATGCACTATGAATGCTTAATGTCTTTTCCTTGATGAATGCTTAATTGTGCACATTCTTTCATCTCTTTTTGATTAATGACAAAAAGGGGGAGAGAATAGCATACACTTCATTTAAAGAATAGCATACACTTTATTTACATTTATGGGAGAGATTAGCATACATTATATTCATGGAACATTCATAGGAGAGATTAGCATGTAATGAGAAAAGTATATACATTAAAAGGGAAGAGAATTTTATATATTTTCTTTTATATGCTTAATGGTTTTGTCATCATCAAAAAGGCGAAGATTATTGACCTCATATTGATTTTGATGATCACAAAATAATTAAGTATGATACTAATAATCTTGTGGTTAAGTTAAATAAATTTCAGGTGAATCATCAAGATAATGTTACTCCAAATTGGATTACTTTACGTATCAAAAGAAAGGTATTACAAAGGTAAAATAAAGGTAATGTGATTGTATTTCTGCAAGTCCAAATGTTTTTGAAAAGGGCAAATAAATTTTTCAAATGGACTTTTGCTTCAAAAGTATCACAAAATATTTGTTTTATAAATGACTAAAACTACCTTTGCATGAACTATTGTATTGTTCCTTATAACATGAAAAACATTTTCAAATGAGCCAATGGATTTGTATTCCAAATGTTTTTCCTCAAGCCCAAATGTTTTATCATGGTTCTTCAATATTTGATCATTCATTTCTCAAAATACTAAATATATATTTGATGATTTATCATATAAAAATTTTTCTCAAAGCATTGCATGGCAATCCTGTAAATCCTACTAAATGCAGTCAATAGAATTTATGTAAATCTTCCTGAAGGCTGTCAGTGGCATTTATATAAATCCCACTGAAGGCTATCAGTGGCATTCCTGTAAATCCCATTGAATGCTGTCAATGGCATTTCTGTAGATTTTAAAACCGTGTGGATTTGTGAAACAGTCAACTGGTTAGCTAGCTTGGCCTCCTTCTTAGCTAGCTGAGCTCCCTCTCTAGTTAGCTACTTTACTCTTATCTTGTTAGCTAACTAGTTAGCTAGCTTTCCTCCCTTCTTAGCTAGCTGGATGTCTTCTTTAGCTAACTACTTTTCCCTGTTACTCTGTTGGCCGAACCATGCTTATTTTTAGCTAACTGGGGAGCTAGCTGATTGCCTTTGGGAGCTAACTACTTTTCATTGTTAGCTAACTATTTTTTATAGGTTCCACCAAGCCGAGAGCCTCTTTTTTCTAGTTAGCTAGAGAGCTAACTACTCTATTATGGATCCTCTCTCATGAACGTTGGTTGCTTGCTTAGTTAGCTAGAGAGCTAACTAATGTTTCTTGAAATGAACTCCTGGACATGTGGCTCCTTGGTTAGTTAGCTAGAGAGCTAACTACTTTTTGCTTAGTTAGCTAGAGAGCTAACTAATGCCTTTTGAAATGAACTCCAGGCTGTATGAATTTGTGGTTAGTTAGCTAAAGAGCTAATTAGCTTTTGCCATAGTTAGCTAGAGAGCTAACTACCTTCTCATGGGATGAATATCAACCAGTGGACTTTTTGCCTTAGCTAGCTAGAGAGCTAGCTAGTGTTTCTTGAATGATCTCCTGGTCGTGTGACTCCATTGATTAGCTAGCTAAGGAGTTAGCTAGCTTATGGTATCCTGTTCCTCTCTATGGCCGTGCGTCTTCAATGAGCAGCTAACTAGAATTATTTCCAGCCAGCTACCTCTTCTCTTTGCAAGCTTTAGACAAGCTCTCTCTCTCTCTCTCTCTCTCTCTCTCTCTTCTTTTATTGATTTCTATTTTCATCTATACTAACTTTTGATCTCTTGGATTATGACAGAGATCTTCCTTTCTCAAATGGATTCAGTGCATTCAATGCTCAAGGGAAACATTTTATAACGGTTATATTTTCTTTTCGTTTTACTTTTCATTTATTCCAATTGAGTCTAATGGATATTTTTGATGTTGGAATGCTTTAAATAGTTGAGATTAGAAGAAGAAAAAGAGGATTGAAAAGAGGATGAAATAGAGGAGAAAATCATATAAAAATCGTGTGAAAATCTTGTTGAAAATCTTTGTGAGAAGTTAGTGTTGAGCTTTCATTTGTGAATCATTTCAAGAGTTATTGGAGTGTTGATTCAAGTGGTTGATAACATTTAAAGAAAAGATCTGGTGCATTCAAGAGCTTACAAAAAGGAGTTTCAAATTTATTGAAGGCATCATCCAAAGCTTCAACAACCACAAGAAGGCTTTGTTCATTTCTCAAAGCTTCATCCTAAAGAAGAAGCCAAAAGCTCCAAATTTGTAAAGTGATCTTTCATTGTTTTATTTGCTCAGTTTAGGATCTTCTTGTACTTAAACCTTGATATTTTTGTTGTAAGGCTTTGTTGTGCCATAAACAAGAGGACTAGCCGGGTAAGGCTAGGGGTTGGCTTCCTTGTGCCGTGAAACAAGAGGACTAGCCAAGGAAGGCTAGGGGTTTGGCTGTCTTATGCCGTAAAACAAGAGGACTAGCCAGGGAAGGCTAGGGGTTTGGCTGCCTTGTGTCATATAAACAAGAGGGCTAGCCGGGGAAGGCTAGAGGTTGTAATCGTTTGTTACGATTGGAGTAAAATTCCTAAAGGATTTTTGGGGAGTGGATGTAGGTGCTGGGTTTGGCATCGAACAACTATAAACTCTCTTGTGTTTGTGATTGCTTGCATAATTTATGTGATATTATTGTGTTCACATCACTATACCACTGCCGATTAAATTTTGATTAGTGATAAGCATATATCTGCGCAAGTAATTAATTTTTTAATTACCCAATTCTCTTCCTCTTGGGTTGCTACATCTGGGCAACATCATTTATCCTTTTCTCCTACTCGACAAGTGTAGATTTGATTGTCTCTTTGAATTGCTCAACTTGCTCAGTTGTAAAAGCAGAGGAATGTGCTGTAGATGCTGCCGATGGTGGTGCTGGTGGTGAACTGGGTTCTGATGGTAGAAAAGATGGTCCAAAAGGAGATGGTTCGGGTGTAGGTGCAGAAGTCCTAGGGACCTCCTCAATATCATCATCATCATCCACTCTGGCTCTTCTAACTGGCTCTGGCATATCACCAGGTCTTCGCCTTTGCCATTGTCCATTAATTTCAGAAACCCATGCGGTGTAGGGTGGAGATATTATAGTAATCTATATGCCTCAACTTTTTCTGTGACTCATTATCCAAAATATCTACCCCATGGCTTCTGAAAATTAATATAACACCATCCCGTAGGGAAGAGTTAACCTCTTCTTTGTACCAGCTTCAACTATGTAGCTTATCATCATTCTTGCAAAATTAATAGGTTGCCCAATCAACACACAATCCATTATGACTACATCTCTTTCAGATACATATTCAAATCTTTCAGTCTTGGGAAAAGAATCCTAATACAAATGTTGTGCAAAAGTCTCAACTCCAAATTCAATTGGTTGGCAAAACATCTTCAAGTTTATTTACTTCCCTCCCTATCATCCTTAACAAGGCATCACCACGATCAGTGGGATGTGTAGCAGTCAATCCATAAATTGGCATTTCTAAAAGATTTTTCAAAATTTTTGAAGTTACATGGACTCGGGTTCCTCTCATATAGCTAATCAATCCACCATCTCCTCTTTCTAGATTACTATAAAACTCTCTGACTAGAGCTGGGTAGGTAGGAACATCCAATGAGCAAACCTTTTTCAACCTATATTTCTTAATAACCTCCCAATGTCAAAACCCTCAAGATCAAAGAAGTGAAAGTCAACCTTTCTCCTAGTGGTGATTGCTTTTCCAGCCAAGAGATCAATATATGGAGAAGATGGAGTTGGAATGGCATCTGGTGTGGAGATGGAAGAAGATGATGGCGTGCATGGAGAGGGTTGCCTTGCCGAACATCGCGCGGACCTCCTTCCGATGGTGACAGAGGCTCCAAGGATAGATGCATGATGTTTGGGTGCCATTGGAGATCAATGGAGGTTAAAATCAAAGTATTTGAAAGTTTGAGAGGAGTGAAAGGAAGTTAGAAAGATTTGAAGATGATTGATTTGGAAAAGAGTCAGCTTAACCTTAGATAATCTGGTTAGGGACCACTTAGAGTTGGCTCCCACAAAGCATGGAGTTGGCTCTGCATCCATAAAACAATCTGCACTCGAAATAGAGTCGGCTCTTGCAGTAACACAAGTCGGCTCTAATGAGTAGATAGAGAGTTGTAAACTCTCAAGTCGACTCCAACTTCAATGGAGTCGACTCCACGATAGTTTCAGTAAAAAATTAAAAGTTTTAAAAATCTAAAACTTATCAAGCCGTAATAAAAAAACTAGATAAATTATCCTTAAGGCATGAGGGATCAAAGAATTCAAATATTTAGATTATTTTCCTTATAAACATAAGAGAATTTTGAAGAAAATGGATTGAAATCTAGAAAATCATTCTTATGGGTTTCAAATCTATTCTAATAGATCACAAACACCTAATTCTATATGTTTTGTTATCACAAATATCAAGCCATGATCAAAAAACTAGAAACAAAATCTCTTTTAACTCAAGGGTTTTGTAAATATATCAGCTAATTGATCTTCAGTACATACATAATCAAGACAAACATCATTGTTAGCAACATGTTCTCTAATGAAATGGTCTCTAACTTCTATATGTTTAGTTCTTAAGTGTTGAATTGGGTTTTGGTAAGGTTTATTGCACTACTATTGTCACACCTTATTGGAATCCTATTAAATGTAATGCCATAATCTTCAAGTTATCGCTTAATTCAAAGGATTTGAGTACAACAACTTCTAGCTGCAATATATTCATCTTCAGTAGTTGATAATGTAACTGAATTTTGCTTTTTGCTAAACCAAGAGATTAAGTTACTGCCTAAGAATTGGTATGCACCACTCATGCTTTTTTTATTTAGTTTACAACCAGCAAAATTAGAATCAGAATATACAATCAAATCAAATGGTGAGTCTCTAGAATACCATAATCCTATATTTTTTTGTTCCACTTAAATATCTAAAAATTATTTTTACAGCTATTAAGTGAGATTCTTTAGGATCAGATTGATATCTAGCACATAAGCATATAGTAAACATAATATCAGATCTATTAGCTATTAAATAGAGTAAAGAGCCAATCATACCTCTATAAAGCTTTTGATCTACTTTCTTACTATCTTCATCCTTATCGAGTTTGCATGAAGGACTCATTGGTGTGCAAGAGGTTTAAAAATTTCCATACCAAACTTCTTAAGAATTTTTTTCATGTATTTTATTTAGTTAATGAAAATTCCCTCTCTTTCTTGTTTGATTTGAAGTCTAAGAAAGAAATTCAGTTCTCCCATCATGCTCATTTCAAATTCTCCCAGCATTAGCTTAGCAAAATCTTGACAAAAAAGATTGTTAGTAGCACCAAATACTATGTTATCAATATAAATATGTACTACTAATAAATTCTTTTCTTTTCTTTTCAAAACAGGATTTTATCAACATTACCTCTAGAAAAATTATTTTCAATTAGAAAATTATAAGTCTATCATATCAAGCTCTAGGTGTCTGCTTTAAACCATAAAGTGATTTGTATAGTTTAAAAACATGATTTGAAAATTCGAGATCCTTAAAACCAGATGACTGTTCAACATAAACTTTTTCATTTATAAAACCATTTAAAAATACACTTTTTACATCCATTTGAAATAAGTTAATATTCATGCAACATGCAAATGTAAGTAATAACCTTATGGCTTCCAATCTAGCTACAGGTGCAAAGGTTTCATCAAAATCAATGCCTTCTTCCTAATTATATCCCTTTGCAATCAATCTAGCCTTATTTCTAATAACAGTGCCATCTTCATCTAAATTATTTCTAAATATCCATTTTGATCCTATAACCGGATGATCTATGAGTCCATTAACTAAGGTCCATACCTTATTAACTGATTCGACTCTTCTTGCATAGCTAACATTCAATAATTATCCTTTTCAGCTTTCTCAATTATTTTGGGCTCTATATGAGATACGAATGCAAGATGATTGTTGATATTTCTCATGAATGATCTAGTTCTTACACCTTGAGATGGATCACCTATGATTAGATCATTTGGATGACCATAAGCATATCTCCAATCTTTAGGTAGATCTGTATCATTACGAGTAGTATCCCATTATCCTTAAGTGAGTTATCAACCTTAGCTTTAGGTTCATGATCTGAAGATACATCAACATTCAGTTTTTCAAAATTTCTTCCAAGGATATTAGTTTCTTCCTCATCATCTTTCTTTTCAAAACTTGATGCTAAAGACTCATCAAACACTACATGAATTGACTCTTCTACAATCAAATACTTCTTATTGAACACTCTATATGCCTTACTAGATGTAGAATATCCTAAAAAGATATCTTCATCTAACTTGGCATCAAACTTTCCTAGATTGTCCTTTCTATTGTTGTGAATAAAATATCTACAACCAAATACATAAAAATAGCTAATATTGGGTTTTCTATCATGCCATAGTTCATAAGATATTTTCTTAAGAATTGATTTAATCAGGGCTCTATTTAGGATGTAACATACTGTGTTAATTTATAGCTTTCGTCCAAAAATATTTTGAAAGTTAGCTTTCACATAGTATGGTACGGGGCATATCCTCTAGAGTCCTATTTTTTTTTTCTACCATCCCATTTTGTTGAGGTATCTTAGATGCTAAAAAATTATGATGGATACTGTTTTCAATGCAAAAATTTTTAAATAAATAATTTTTAAATTCAGTCACATGATCACTTCTAAGAGATACTATGATGGTGTTTTTCTCATTTGTGACTTTCTTGAAGAATTTTAAAAAATAAAGAAAGTTTCATATTTATGAGCTAAAAACAGAACCCAAGTGAATCTAGAGTAATCATTTACTATCACAAGACCATATTTCTTTCCCCCTAGACTAATGGTTCTAGTAGGTCTAAAAAGGTCCATGTGTAGTAGCTCGAGTGGCCTCGAAGTTAAAACAATATTTTTGGATTAGAAAGAATTTTTAGTTTGTTTTCCAAATTGATATGCATCACAAACTTTATTGTTTTCAAAATCCAACTTTGGAAGACTTTTAATCAAATCCATTCTAAGCAATTTTGAAATCAAGTGTGTGCTTGTATGACCTAATCTACGGTACCATAACCACCCAATCTCATTTACCTTAGCATTATCAGTAATTAGGCAATGATTACTTCTAGATAAATTATCCAAGTTAATTAAGTATACATTGCTATTTCTATTTTTAACAAAGATAATGCTATTGTCAATGGGATTATATATTATGCAGATAGATGCTTCAAAGGATACTTTGAAACCTTTATCGCATAGTTGGCTAATGCTAATCAAATTATATTTTAAGCCATCAACATATAGAACATTCTCAATAAAAATGCATGGGGTGATCTGAATTTACCAATACCCATGATGTGACCTTAACCATTATCTTCAAAGGTTACCACTCTATCTCTTTTGGCTTCAAAGGTAATGAATTTATCTTTATCACCCATCATGTGTCTTGAGCAGCCGCTGTCAAGATACCATTTTTTTTTATCCTTTGGCTGCAAGACACACCTGCATAGCAATCACATCTTGTGTTTAAGTACCCAAGCCTTCTTGGGTCCTTCATGGTTAGTAGCAAAAAATATAGTACATTTTGAAACCCAAATTATTTTACCTTTGTAACCAGCATTTACATAAGATATTTGTGATTGCAAACATAGGATTTATGACGTTTCTTACCATAACAAAAATATAAAATATTATTATCAATTGATTTCTTAATAAAAAATTATTAACTAGTTTTTGTTTCTTATATGGTTTGTAATTCAAACCGACTTTATCAAAAATAGCTCTTTGATTATTCAAAAGCAAATTGAGTCTTTCCGAGCTTTAAGCAAATTTGTCAACAATATTTTTATACTTTTCAACTTTATTTTTTAAATTTTGATTTTCAGCAGAAATCATATTTTTCTTCTCTTCTAAATTTTGGTTTTTAGATTTTAGCTTTTCAAAATCAATGGTAAATCCATCTTTCTTTTTAAGAAGGTTTTGGTTTTCAGTTTTTAAAACTTTGTTCTTTGTTCTCAAAACTTTAAAATCATTAAGTAGTTCATTGAAAGCATCATAAAGTTCATCAAAGGTGAAACATAAATAGGGCTTTCAGAACATACACTTCTTCATTTGCTATAAGACATATATTAGCAACTTTTTATTGTTCTTCTTCAGATGAAGATTCATCACTGTCACTCTATGTTGCAACATACGCTTTTTTTTATTTCTATATCCCTTTTTGAGTTGAGGACATTCAGATTTATAATATCCAAGCTTTTTGCATTCATTGCAAATCACGAGATCCTTCTTCTTCTTCTTATCTTTCTCCTTATCTTATTCCAATTTGATACCGAGTTTTCTTTTGTAAAATAGCCTTCTTCTTTGCATATTTTTTTGAATTTTCTTGCAAGGAGAGCGATATCTTCATCATATTCATCTTCTTCACTGCTTCTCTTCTCTTTTTCAGCAGCTTTTAGTGTGATTATCTTTTTCTTTTTTATATCTTCTTCTATATGTTGCTTCATCATGAGTTCATGGGTCATTAGTGATCCAAGGAGCTCCTCCAAAGGTAAACTGTTGAGATCTTTGGCTTCTTGCATTGCTGTCACTTTTGTTTTCTATGCTCTTGGAAGGAACCTAAGAATTTTTTGAACAAGCTCAGAGTTAGTATAGGTCTTTCCAAGACTTTTTAATCCATTCATTATATCCATAAATCTAGTGTACATGCAAGTGATGGACTTATTCTAATCCATATTAAAGAGTTCATATTTATGCACAAGAATGTTAATCTTGGACTTTTTAACCTGGTTGATACTCTCATAGATGACTTCCAACCAATCTCATATTTTCTTGACTGAGATGCAAGTAGATATTCTATTGAATTCATTTGCATCCAAGGAGTAGTGTAGAACATTCATGGCCTTAGCATTGAGCTGGGCCATTTTTCTATCATTCTCATTTCAATCCCTTTTGGGCTTAGAAACAATGGATCCATCTACTAAGTGTGTGTGAGTGCTAGGACCATTGATAATGACACTCCATAAATCATAGTCCAATGCTTGAATGAATATCCTCATTCTATCTTTCCAATATGAGTAGTTAGTGCCATTAAACAACGATGGACGATTGGTGGATTGTCCCTTAGAAAAGGAAGAACCAGCTTGAGCTGCCATTTGGATCTTTAGCTCTTGATTGTTAGATCAAGAAAGGATGATCATAAGCTCTAATATCAATTGTTGGCCCAGATGGCAACCCAGAAGGGGGATGAATTGGGTTCTTAAAAATTTTAAAACTTAAATACTATTTCTTAAAGTAAAGCACAAGAAAGAATGCAATGAGAGTAGTGCTAAGAACGCAAAGCAGAGTATAATGAATAGAGTAGAGAGAAAGAGAGATAAGCATGACAAACACAAGAAATTTATAGTGGTTCAGTGTTAGCTACACCTACATCCTGATTATAGTAGAGTTGTTTTACAAGCTCATAACTCAAACTTGTTATTTTATAACAGGATCA
The DNA here is from genome assembly GCA_900491605.1 of Calamus simplicifolius. Taxonomy (NCBI): domain Eukaryota; kingdom Viridiplantae; phylum Streptophyta; class Magnoliopsida; order Arecales; family Arecaceae; genus Calamus; species Calamus simplicifolius. Next base: position 205,112 of record UESW01004759.1, on the reverse strand, counting down.
CAATGAATCTAACTGGTTTTCACAGGATCACCAGCATAAAACCTATTACAAGCCTCCTAGCTTGAACAAGGCCAAACTACCTCCCTTGATTCAATCCACTGATTAAATCAATAAGAAAATGTAATAGAAAAAAGGTTACAACAAATATAAAGCTCCTCAAATGAGCAAATAAGATAATATAATAAAAGTAGAAATAGAAGAGTCTGATTAGAAATTTTTGAAGTGGGGCTTTTCTTCTTTTCTAATCTTTCTCAAGTTGAGCTTGAAGCTTTGAAAGAATCTTTGTTTTAGAGGCTTTTAAAGAATTAGGGTTCTCTTCTTCTTCTTTTGATTTGATAGAAATCCTTCAAGATTGGCCTACGAATGCTTTGGATTTCCTTAATCTCAATTTTCGAACTGATGGGAATTATTTGTACTAGATATGAATCAAATTCATAAAATATACATGAAGATATAATATAAAATTCTCAGATGCCCAGGATCCTTAGGAACAGATTCATTAAATCTCAAATAAAATCTAAAATATTAGATTTATTCATACCTGAGTCCTTTATCGATGTAGAAAATGATGAAGCCGGTGAATCCTCTGCCACTAGCTGTCCACGTGTCCGGCCTCTAATGGTGATCCACGCGGAGAAGAGTGGATGAAGACCTTCAAGGATGAAGATGATACTTCGGGAGAGAGGGGTGCTAGTGCCTCTTGAATCCCCTTATAGAAATACAGAAGATATCTCTGAAGATCTAAAAGATCTAATCTTTTTCTTCTCTTGCTCTCACTTCCTAGGAGAAAGGAACCATATTTATAGGGTGAGAAAGAAACATTCCAAGAAAGAAGAAGAGATATCTTTTCATGGTAACGTCATGGTAACGTTAATCCAAAGAAACAGAAGAAACTCCCATTCTCATGGTAACATCATGGTAACGTTAATCCAAGGAAACAGAAGAAACTTCTATTCTTATGGTAACGTTAATCCAAGTGTCACAATCTCAGCCTTTGAAATTAGGAGTTGGTTGTCTCATAACTACATGCCCCAATTTGTACGTGTTCATCATTGAACCGTAGAGATTAATCATTCCTCATTCTATGGGCATGATTTCATCTTCACATAGCTGAGATTGGCCATCCATACCCGAATAATCAGAGCCATCCGTCACATGGATCAAGTGATATTTGGGTATCCAATTATTTGTTCATCATATGCACAAATAATTTCTTCTTAACATTCCTACTATAATAGATCATATCCATTATTGTTTTATCTTCTTTAAATTGGGTCTCACCTAATTATTTAATTGATCATCTTATCTAAATTAAATCTAATTTAATTTTATTTTAATTCATCCAAAATTCTTCTTAATGCGTGTGACCCATTATGCCCTTTAACATGTTGAAAATAATCATGTCCTAATTATAGACCATAGGAATGATTGGACAACTCTTTGTCTAAGTCAACAATATGATTATAGATCATGAGAGGCCTCTAGCAAAGCATCATGACCACCCAACTGCTAAAAGTTTTGTTGACGTGACTATCAACAACACCTGTCCATGAACGATTATCGTATGATCAAATCCTTTCATCACATATCTCAGATCAATCAGTGGTATGGAATGTGTCAACCCTGTAATTAATCTTTGTTTACTTGATCTTAGGAAAAATTGACTCATTTGAACTAGAAATTTGAAACCATTTCAAATTCCAACTCAACCTTGCAAGAATTTAACAATCAATTTAATCCATCAAGTGGCCGTGGGATATAACCCTTTCTATCAAGGAAGACGAATCCTGTCTTGATCAAACACCATCTTCATGTACTTCATGTCATACCCAACTGACACCATATTTGCCACCCGTGGCTAGAGCGACGTTTGGATGTCGTCAAAGTATGACATTCCACACATGAGATGCAATGAAGATCTCAAGTCAAATGATCACTCACACCACCATCATTAGAGATCAACCATCGACACTATATAGAATATCCATATGGGATCTCTATATGGGTCATCAAATGTATCGTTACAATAACGAGCATCCACACACCTATCCAAGTATCTTCATACTTCAGCTTGTGAAATCAACTGCTCACCCCAAGGGTGAGGATATGCAATGTGTGCTAGTCTCACGACGTTCGATGGTGTCCAGTCCCATCTACACATCGACTAGGAAAGTTTAAAGAATCGAACCATAACGTGCAATTTGGATCTCATAATTTGTAATCTCTATTACAAATTCCATATGCACAGTTCACATTCTTTTGGACTTTATCTCACAAATAAATATATTAAATAAAAGACATCTGAATAGATAAAGAAACCATTTTATTTGATTTGTATTCATAGAATGTATACAACATTCAATCCAATTGGATCTAGGGCATACACTAACAATCTCCCACTTGCACTAGAGCCATTCACCCATGTATTTAATACCGAGTGACTTAACATGGGCTTTGGTGAGCGGATCAGCTACATTATCCTCAGTGGGGACTCATTCTATTTTTACATCATTTCTACCAATAATCTCTCTAATTATATGGTATCTCCTGAGTACATGTTTGGACCTCTGATGAGACCTTGGCTTCTTAGCTTGCACAATAGCTCCATTGTTGTCACAATACAAGTGTACTGGATCAGCAATGCTTGGAACCACACCAAGTTCAGTGATGAAGTTTTTGATCCAAACGGCTTCTTTGGCTGCATCTGATGCTGCAATGTACTCGGCTTCGATCGTAGAGTCGGCAGTCATCTCCTGCTTGGAACTTTTTCAGCTGACTGCACCGCCATTGAGTGTAAAGACATAGCCTGATTGAGATCTATAATCATCTTTATCAGACTGAAAACTAGAATCCATATAACCCTGAACTATGAGTTCGAGTCCTCCATAAACTAAGAACATATCCTTACTCCTTTGTAAGTACTTAAGGATATTCTTGACGGCCATCCAATGTTTCTTACCAGGGTTTGCCTGGTATCTAGTAATGATACTCAATCCATAAGAAACATCAGGTCTCGTACATAGCATCGCATACATGATGGATCCGATTGCTGAGGCATATGGAATCCTATTCATGTGCTCTCTCTCCATTTGGGTCTTAGGACTCATGTCCTTGGAGAGATGTATCCCATGCGATACCGGCAGAAATTCCTTCTTGGATTCCTCCATGCTAAACCGTTTTAGCACTTTATCTATGTACGTTGATTGGGACAATCCAAGCAACCTCCTAAATCTATCTCTATAGATCTTAATACCCAGTATGTAGGCTGCTTCTCCCAAATCTTTCATGGAGAATTTGCTGGACAACCATTCCTTCACTTCTTGCAGCAAGAATACATTGTTTCCTATCAATAATATGTCATCTACATATAATATTAGGAAAATAATAACACTCCCACTAACCTTCTTTATACACATGGATCATCCTCATTTTTAATAAAATCAAACTTTTTGATTGTTTCATCAAAACATATATTCCAACTTCTAGAGGCTTGCTTAAGTCCATAAATGGACCTTTGCAGCTTGCATACCTTTTGAGAATCAATGGACTCAAAACCCTCAAGTTGTGTCATATACACATCCTCCACTAAATCACCATTTAGAAAGGCGGTCTTGACATCCATTTGCCATATCTCATAATCGTAATAGGTTACAATCGCAAGCAAAATCCTTATGGACTTAAGCATGGCTACAGGAGAAAAGGTTTCATCAAAGTCAACACCTTGCCTTTGTTTGTAACCTTTTGCAACTAGCCTCGCCTTATAGGTAATCACATTACCATCCATGTCTGTCTTCTTCTTGAAGATGTGTTTGCACCCAATGGGTTTTATCCCTTCAGGTGGATCAACCAAAGTCCATACTTGGTTGTCGTACATGGAGTCCATTTCAGACATTATGGCTTCAAGCCATCTCTTGGAGTCAATGTCACAAATTGCTTCCTCGTAGTTAGTAGGCTCATCATCTTCTATAAGAAATCCATATCTCTCAGGAATATAATGTGTTCTATTAGACCGACGTAGCTGATGTGTACTTGGAGCTACCTGTTGCTCTATCATTTCTGATAGAGGCTCACGTAAATGTTGCCTGAATGTGAGTTGAGTCTCTTGCTCAACTCCCACTGCATTTGACATTTGCTCCATATCATCTAATCAGTCTGTGTCAATTTGTGGTTCTTGAGTTTCACTAATCTCAATATTTCTCCCACTATCCGTTTCTTAGAAAAATCTCATTCTCTAGGAATATGGCATGCCTTGAGACAAAAACCTTTTGCTTGAGTGGGTGGTAGAAGTAGTATCCCTTTATTTCTTTAGGATATCCCACAAAATTACACTTGTCGGATCTAGCTCCCAGCTTGTCCGACTCATTACGCTTTACATAAGCGTAGCAACCCCAAATCCTTAGATGACTAAGGGTTGGTTTCTTTCCACACCATATCTCATAGGGAGTGGAGCTGACCGACTTAGACGGAACTCGGTTTAGAGTGTATTTGGCTGTGTGTAGGGCATAACCCCAAAACATTTTTGGAAGATTTGCAATGCTCATCATTGATCACACCGTATCTAATAATGTGCGATTTCTCCTTTCTGATACACCATTATGCTGTGGCATACCAGGAGGAGTCCACTGAGAGAGAATCCCATTCTCCTTCAAATATTCTAAGAACTCATGGCTTAAGTATTCCCACCTCGATCTGATCAAAGTATCTTAATACTTTTCCACTTTGTTTTTCTACCTCGGATTTGAATTCTTTGAACTTTTCAAAGGCTTCAGATTTGTGCTTCATCAGATATACATAACCACACATGCTATGGTCATCTATAAATTGATGAAGTAAGAAAAATCTCCTATTGCCTGAATATTGATAGGACCACATACATCCAAATATACTAGTCTTAAACATTTAGTTGCTCGCTCACCCTTTTTAGTAAAGGATGACTTAGTCATTTTGCCACGTAAGCACGACTCACATTCCTCAAACGATTCCCAATCGAATGAGCCCAAGTAGCCATCCTTATGTAACTTGGTTAAGCATGTTTCATTTACATGGCCTAAACGACAGTGCCATAGAACGAGTTCTTAGAATTATTTGATTTTAATTTCTTAGTTTCTACATTGAGAATAGGGAATTGTAAATTCAAAACATAAATCCCGTTGAACATTTCAGCAGAACCAAAGAACATTTCATTTTTAAAAATTGAAATTCCTTTATTTCCAATTTCAAATGCATATCCATCATTTACAAGGCATGAAACGGAAATAATATTCTTTGTTATGTTTGGAACATAGTAACAATTACTCAGCTTCATTACAAGCCCAGTGGATAAAGACAAAGAACAAAATCCTACAGCTAAAGCAGCAACCTTTGCTCCATTTTTCATACGAGGATCACTTCATCTTTTTCAGCTTTCTACTATTTCTTATCATCTATATTAATACAAATATGAGATTCACAACCGGTATCCAATACTCAAGTGGAATAAGAAGTAACAGAAGAAAACATCTCAATAATAAATATACCTGATGTAGAAGCATCAGTATGTTTCTTTTCTTTAGGCTAGCCAGATAAGCATTGCAGTTTCGCTTCTAGTACCCTTCCTTGCCATAGAAGTGACACTTCCCCTTGGCTACTTTGTTTTTCTTAATGCCCTTATTTGGTTTAGTCGCCTTGGTCTTTTGGACTTTATTCTTTTTTGGCCGCTTCTTATGAGCACCAGAGGACTCCACAACTATAACTTGCCCCTTTTCTTTCTTAATATTGGGCTCGGCATTTGTCAGCATATTCGCGAGCTCAGGTAGAGATGTCTCTAGCTTGTTCATATTAAAATTAAGAACAAACTACGAATAGTGGGAGGTAATGACTGTAGAACCAAGTCAATACTTAGTTCATGATCCATCACAAAACCCAATCGTGCCAACTTCTCAATCAGATTGATCATTTTTAGTATGTGGGCACCCACTGATGAATCCTCAGTCATTTTGCACTAAAACAGCTCTTTAAAAGTTTGAAACCTCTCATATCGAGACTGTGCACCAAACAACTCTTGCAAGTGTATCAAAATCTCCTGAGCATTCATATGCTCATGCTATTTCTGAAGATCAGGTGACATCGAGGCCAACATCAAACATGTGGCCATTGCTTCAGCATCTTTATACTGGTTGTATGCCACATGAACCTTAGTCGAAGCATCCGCTGGTGGGACCTCCGGTGCAACCTCATCTAGGACAAAAAGAATTTTTTCATATCGAAGAACGATCCTTACATTCCTTAGCCAATCAGGGAAGTTGAGTTCAGTCAATTTGTTGAATTCTAAAATATTCCTAAGGTTGATGTTTATACTCGTGATTTCTCTGATAACCTACATAAAATTAGAACGAGTCAATTACTATGAATACTAATCACCAACTTAATAAGGTAATTCTAGATTTTTAATTAAGTTAGTTTCTCCCACTATTTTATCAAGGTTAATAGCCCTCTCTATTAATCTTGAGAAATTGGCATTCAATTTTCTTAGTGGGCTAGGATCCTCATTTGAATTACCTTGACCTTGGCTTTGGCACAACAAATCTCGATAAGCCAATTTGGTAGATTATTATGAATCACATCTAATGTGACTCCTAGATCATTTAGGGGACATTGCCTTGTCAATTACATCCATATGTGATCACCCTAAAGTTTGCCTCTAGATTAGACTGACCCTGACTTTGGTCAATTATGCTGGCTAATCTAGTTAAGTCAACCCATTATTCCACAATCAACTCCTCATAAGTACACTCGACCTCGGCTTTGGCATGACAAATCTTATGACCTAATAATTTTGTATCATGTGAATAATGGAAGGCTTATGACTTAATATTCATGGAGGGATTTAGCGCATATAGGTCCCATCTACATCTACAACATTTGTACTATGCTAGGTTACATATCCTATATGTAGATTTTAGATTAATCTCAATTAACCTTAATTTTATAAGATCCAATCTTATAATTGTGACTCCTAATCAAATTAGGATCCTGATCACTATCTAATTTAGGAACCCTAATAATGTGACCAAATCAATTGCTACCATCCTAATTAACCTTAATTGATTAATCAATTAAGAGCTTTCCTTAACAATGGCCAGATTAGCTGATCAATGGGGTCCTATTTAGCATAGCCTTCTATCCCATTAAATGGGTTTTCCCAAGCAGCGAATGGTGCAATTAAAAACCATGATCAAACCTTTCTAGACATCAATGTAGTTAAGCCCAATTGATTAGATCAATTATGGGATCATAGGATCAAACAATGACATTGTTAAGTCTAAGTTTCCTAAATCTTTATCATCTATTACATTTTATGATAACTATAGATAGTGATCTAGCTAGGGTATTATGATAAGAATTCTTAATTCAAATTTTAAATTTTCTTATCATTTAATTACATGTTATGACATGTCGATTTTACATCCCATATAAATCCTAATGTCTCTAACAAACCCTAATCATATTCTTGTCATGATAAGATTTTAGATTCAAAATATAAAATTTTAAATTTCATATGATTACATTTAATCACAATCTTATCTTGATCCAAATATCCAAACTAAGTTTTTAATGTTTATTATCATAAGAATATCAGATCTTAATCATATCAATATTCATGTTAAAATTAAATCTTAAACATGATTTCTAGGATTTTAGTATATAGTATCTATCATGCATAAATAATAATTACTATTTTAACATGACATATATGATTAAATCTAAATTAATTATTAATTATTATCATATAATAAATCTTTATCTCTGATATCATATATCAAAGTACTCTATTTTAACATAATAATGAACATGCATAAATCTAAATAATATTATTTATCATCAAATTATAAATATTTTATCATATTTTAGATTTATTATCAACATATAAAAACTCTTCATGATTTTAAGCATAATAAAAAAACTCATATTATGAATCATATTGACTCAAGTGTCCTATCAGATTAATGAATATGTAGCCTAAGGTGGCTCTGATACTACTGATGGAAATTATTTGTACTAGATATGAATCAAATTCATGAAAATATACATGAAGATATAATATAAAATTCCCAGATGCCCAGGATCCTTAGGAACAGATGCATTAAATCTCAAATAAAATCTAAATATTAGATTTATTCATACCTGAGTCCTTTATCGATGTAGAAAAGGATGAAGCCGGTGAATCCTCTGCCACTAGCCATCCACGTGTTCGGCCTCTAACGGTGATCCACGCGGAGAAGAGTGGATGAAGACCTTCAAGGTATGAAGATGATACTTCGGGAGAGAGGGATACTAGCGCCTCTTGAATCCCCTTATAGAAATACAGAAGATATCTCTGAAGATCTAAAAGATCTAATCTTTTTCTTCTCTTTCTCTCACTTCCTAGGAGGAAGGAACCATATTTATAGGATGAGAAAGAAACATTCCAAGGAAGAAGAAGAGACCTCTTTTCATGGTAACGTCATGGTAACGTTAATCCAAAGAAAGAAGAAACTTTCATTCTCATGGTAACGTCATGGTAACGTTAATCCAAGGAAATAGAAGAAACTTCCATTCTCATGGTAACATTAATCCAAGTGTCACAAAGCCTTTGAAATTAGGAGTTGGTTATCTCATAACTACATGCCCCAATTTGTACGTGTTTATCATCAAACCGTAGAGATTCATCATGCCTCATCCCATGGGCATGATTCCATCTTCACATGGCTGAGATTGGCCATCCATACCCGAATAATCAGAGCCATCCATCACATGGATCAAGTGATATTTGGGTATCCAATTATTTGTTCATCATATGCATAAATAATTTCTCCTTAATATTCCTTCTACTATAATGGATCATATCCATTATTATTTTATCTTCTTTAAATTGGGTCTCATCCAATTATTTAATTGATCATCTTATCTGAATTAAATCTAATTTAATTCTCATTTTAAATCATCCAAAATTCTTCTAAATGCGAGCGACCTATTAGGCCCTTTAACATGTTGGCAATAATCATGTCCTAATCATAGACCCTAGGAATGATTGGATAACTCTTTGTCCAAGTCAACAACATGATTATAGATCATGAGAGGCCTCTAGCAAAGCATCATGACCACCCAACTGCTGCTAAAGGTTTTGTTGACATGACCATCAACAACACCTGTCCATGAATGGTTACTGTATGATCAAATCCTTTCGTCACATATCCCAGATCAATCAGTGGTATGGAATATATCAACCTTATAATTGATCTTTGTTTACTTGATCTCAAGAAAAATTGACTCATTTGAATTAGAACTTCGAAACTATTTCGAATTCCAACTCAACCTTGCAAGGATTTAACAATCAATTTAATCCATCAAGTGGCCGTGGGATATAACCCTTTCTATCAAGGGAGACGAATCCTGTCTTGATCAAACACCATCTTCATGTGCTTCATGTCATATCCAACCGACACCATATTTGCCACCCGTAGCTAGAGCGATGTTTGGATATCGTCAAAGCATGACATTCCACACATGAGATGCAATGACGATCTCAAGTCAAATGATCACTCACACCACCGTCATTAGAGATCAACCATCGATACTATATAGAATATCCATATGAGATCTCTATATGGGTCATCCAATGCATCGTTACAATAACGAGTATCCATACACCTATCCAAGTATCTTCATACTTCAGCTTGTGAAATCAGCTGCTCACCCCAAGGGTGAGGATATGCAATGTGTGCCAGTCTCACGGTGTTTGATGGTGTCCAGTCCCATCTACACATCAACTAGAAAAGTTTAAAGAATCGAACCATAACGTGCAATTTGGATCTCATAATTTGTAATCTCTATTACAAATTCCATATGCACGATTCACATTCTTTTGGACTTTATCTCACAGATAAATATATCAAATAAAAGACATTTGAATAGATAAAGAAACCATTTAATTTGATTTGTATTCATAGAATGTATACAGTATTCAATCCAATTGGATCTAGGGCATACACTAACACGAACAAGAGGGATTTCAAATTTGATTTTTTCCCTTTTTGTTTTCTCTCTTGTGTTCCCTTTTTGAAACGGTCTCTTGGCTCTCATTTATAATCTCCTCTAAATTCTTTTTTAGATGAAAAACTAGCAGTTGAAAATGCTTGAGGATGAGTTTAGTATGGAAGAGGAAAGAGCCATTGAAATCCATTGAAAAAATGTCAGAGTTTGGAGTCATCTTTGATACTTTCAGAGTCCGCCCCTGACAGGTTGGAGTCAACTCGAGCAAACTTGGAGTTAGCTCTAACATGGGATGTGCAAAACGTGAACTTCTGCCCATCATGGAGTCAGTCTGGCATTTCGAGGGGTCGATACCTTTTCGTACAGGAGTCAGCTCTAGAGAATGCAGAAGCCAGCTCGACTAAAGCCCCAAAAAATATACTCTCTATATAACCGGTGGAGTTGGCTCTAATCTCTATAAAAGTCGGCTCCAGCTCGATGTAGAATTGAGGACTTTATATCTTTCTGGTGGAGTTAGCTCCAGACTCTGCAGGAGTCAGCTCTACTGTATGCCAAAAGTGTCAAACTGTTCCATACGCTTCGGAGTTGGCTCCTAGACTTCTGGAGTCGGCTCTAAATGCTGAAACTTGACACTTGAAACTAGACATAGGGTCAAACTCAATTTTCCTTTAATTTTGATTGATTAACCATTTAAATTCCTAAAACACTTAATCAAAATCATTAGTAACATAAGGAATATACTCATATGGTTTTTGTTATTCATCAAAATCAATAATTGGGTCAACACCTCTGAAGAGGCTTCGGCTGTGGAAGTTGATGCTCTATTTCCATCTGGATTTGGGCATGGATCTCGGTAAGCAGAGTAAATCGTTGAACCTTTGTGTTGGGCTTTTGGAGCACCGCCTGGATGATGGAGCCCTTTGGTGGAGGGGACTCGTAGGATGAGTCAGTTGGCTTTTATTTGAGTTATTTTTCTCCTTCTTCGATTGCTCAGCTCGTGTCAACCTTCTAAACTCTTTAACCTTGGCATATTTGTCTGCTAGTACCATCATGTCGGAAAGACTTCATGGGTGATTCACCTCCAGTACCAGATAGAAGTCTTTCTCTTTCAATACTCCGCTTGCTAGGGCGAACATGGCCACCTCATGGTTGAGGTAATTGACCTCCAACATGGTCATATTAAGATGGCCCAAGAAGTTCTTCAGGGACCCCCCTCCCATTGCTTTAATTTAGAGAGGGAATTTGACCTTCACTGATAATGGTGGCTGTTGACGAACTGGCTAGTGAAGGAGCAGTCAAGTTCGTCAAAGGAGACGACAGAATTCGGCTTTAAAGTGCCAAACCATACTTTGGCAGGTTCCTTAAAAGTTGAGAGGAAGGCCCAGCATAGGATCGTATATGAGGCTCCGTGGAACAACATTATTGATCGAAAGTTGCTCAGATGGTCATCCAGGTCAATTGTTTCGTTGTATGGCTCGATAGTGGGGAGCTTTATGTGCATTGGGACAACTTCATTCATAATCCTCTTGGTGAAGGGAAGGCCTCGTTCCACCCAAGACTCCGGTAATGATGCATGTTTGACAACGTCCAATTCTAGGTGCATCTCCTGGATCTTTCGTTCGAAAACTTTGGCATGTGTTGATGGCGGAACCAAAAAGAGAGATCAATGTCTTCGCATTGAACCGTGATGAAAAGAAACCGAAGACATGATGAAAAGAGGCCCCTGTCTCTGGCTTTTGATGGAATTTGTTTTGTTTTCCCCACCTATGGCCAAGTTGTCATGGGGGACTTATGGCCTCAAACTGATCAGGTGGAGGAGCCCTTGGTTGGACTGGCACGGCCGCTCCAATAGGATGTTGCTGAGAGCTAGCAGGAAATTGAGAATTGGGCATAGTCGGGGGAGGATCTCCTTGGAGTCCTCGCACTAACTGCGTCAAGGCCTAGACTTTCTAGACCAATATACTGAATTGGTCCTAAGTTATGGATGCCATGGGTGGTGGCGAAGCAGCGGGCTGGGAAGGTTGTGAGAATGCTATGTTCTATGAGGGTCCAAGCCCTTGAGAGGTGGCATGGTCAGGCACATCTACAATCTCCCTTCTATGGTGCACCATTCAGGATGATATCTTTTTCTTTTTCACCTTTTCTTCTAGAATTTCAAGTTTTAGAAACTTGAGGGCCCTTCCTCTAGCGCCAATTTGTTGCTGCGGATTTTCGTTATTCGACCTAGGGGTGGAATGGCAATGCATGTGGGAGGCTGGGTAGCGTTCTCCCATCCTCATGGACCAGTAAAATAGCATCTTTTTGCTGGGATTGAGATGGGTGGTCCCTGCAGAAGTCCCTCCGATGCCTAAGTTAGTGAGATCCTTGGCCATAGATAATGTGGAGAAGGTTTGGAGGGAAGGAGATTCCCTGGAGGAGGTCTGGGGTGCAATGGCATGCGAGAAAGGGTTATTTCGTGCATACCTAAGGGGTCTTATGACCTGGTGTTTAAAGGTAGTAGGGATGGTATGCTGTTATCAGATTTTTTGGATGCAGTCACAAAATTTAAAGAAGGATAAGGATGATTTCGATGTATACCTTATTAAGGGGATCTCAAAATCTGCTTATCATGAAGGGGGAGCTATATCTAGCTCTCATTTTCACTTAAAGAGGACTACTCTGGGAAGATGTTTTGAGACTTCCGTGATTCTAGTGATTTGATGTTCAAGATATTTGGTGCGGGCCGAGGGTCGGCATAAGGAACAGTCGATCGGGCGACTCTCGACTGTTGAGGTTTGGTCACCATTGTTTAGAGGTGAGACTCGGTGAAAGAAGCTGAAGGTCAATCGGTCGAGGTTCGGTCTGGTGAGACTCGGGCGAAGATGTTGATGCGGTAGCTCTACAAAGCATTTCTCAGCTTGTAAGGGTCGGTCAGTCGTAACCTAAAGGTGGGCCCCACCGCCTGTCCATGTCAGCCAATTTTATGCAAAAACTTTTTACCCTGCATCAAGGTTATAGCGTTGTTGATTGAATTTGAACATTCATCTAGTCTTAAACTAGGGTAGTATTTGAACTTTTATGCTCTCGTCGTTTAATCCCATATGGAAAAGTCTTTGTGCACTGGGTGCAGATGCATCGCACCACGTCTAGCGATTGACGTGCAGCATGTGCACACACATAATAAAGGTAAAAACATCTTTTTGTTTTTATGGACATGCATACACTGCATATGATGCAGTAAGACTTTTTCATCCCATATTAGTTATGCATCAAGTGGGCCCTTCCCTTCTCTCTCTCTCTCTTCTTCGCTGCTACTATGGCCAACTGCTCATCGGTTAAGAAATTAAGAATAACATTCCTCCTCCGATGCAATCACAAGGCAAAGCATTCGTACGCCAGCCTCTTTGGTAGTGCCTGAAGCCTCGAAACCAAACTATCGATCCTGGTTTAAGCCGATAGGATGCGAGAAACTAGGGATGGCAATTTTCCTGTTTTCCCATTTACCCGGTCGGTACCATTTTTAATGGATCAGAAAATTCCCGGTTTAAACAGCTTAATGGGTAACAAAGATTTTTCATTAACGGCTAAACGGGTAAACAGCCTGGGAACGGTATTCTTTGCCCCATCCCCGTTTACCCATTCCCATCCCCGTTAGGTTTATATAATATATTTAAATTATATATATATATTAATATATTAAAAATTAAAAATTAAAAATTAAAAATAAAAATAAATAAAATATATATACGTTTGACTCAATGACTCTTGCTCTTCCTTCTTTCATGCATCGTCTCTTGTTCTTCCTTCTTTCACGTAGTCAAGTTCTGAACCTACTCCATCGTCTTCAATCGCTGATCTGAACTCTAAAGTTCTGAACCTACTCCATCATCTCCAATCGCTGATCTGAACTCTTAAGTTTTGAACTTACTCTATCGTCTTCAATCGTTGCCTCATCGATGCCCCATCGATGCCCTCCAACCTCTTTTTCTTTCTCTAGTATGCTCATCTCTTTTCTTTATTTTTAAATAAAGATATCTCTTTATTTTTGCTTTAAAATTTGAATGTATTCTTTTTTTACAGTTGTTCATTGAAAATCTTCATTTTCTGATTTTTTTTCCTTGTTAGTTGTTTTCTTTCTCACTTTTTTGTTCTCTTCTTCCTTATCCCAGAGAGAGTAGATTTTTTTTAAATATTATTTATATGCCTCTATCACATAGGTAGATAATGAAGAATAAAATTCCAACTTTTTCTGTTGGAATCTCTCTCTAACCATATGCAGCGTTGAAGGTGTGCGACCTCCAACCAGCCCTTTCTTGCCTTTCTGGATGGATCAGTCCAGGTCCCTCCAAGATCTCTTTCTTGAACTTAGGAATGGCTTCTTACTTCTTCGTCTTCAGCCAACCAGCTGCTTCTTCTCTCCAAAACCGTGCCACACCTTGGCCGGTTCTATGTGCTCATCAAGATCCATGTCATGTATCCACACTCACATGAATCTAACTATCTAAGGGAAACATCTGATGCATTGCTTCAGCTACACATACATCAAAACCTTCTAGCAAGGCTCCTTTGCTTTCATTCTAAAGATTTTATTTTTACTTTTAAAAATAAAAAAATAGAGCATTTAATAGCTGATGATTTCTCTTTGGAGCTGGCCGAAGGCATGATGTATGTGGCAGGTCATGACGAAGAGGCCAGGCCTGACTCCATTTTACAGATAAAAAGGGGTTTCATTCATTTGTGGCAATTTGGAGTCTAAATCTAGCTTCATTCGTTTACCTATGTTATGTGTCAATATTCTAGACTTTGGAAGCTTTTTTTTTTTTTGGAATTTCTTTGTTAATGGACACTATTAGCTAATGTACTTAATTATGCCAACTAGAAAAGTTTGTTTTTGTGAAATTTCTTGGTTGATATTCTTTGTTTTTGTTAATAGTTTGGAAGCTTATGTGCTTAATGATAATTTATTAATTTTTTAGGATAAGATGGAGACCAATCGAGAATAATCAAATGATGATATTGATACATCTAACACTAACACATTAGATGACTCCATTAGATATTCTTCAACTCCTGAAACGCAAACCACTAACTCTATTCCTCCAACAAGGTGTTTACGATCTGAAGTTGGAACCATTTTGAATGCAAAATGATTAATGGGAGTTTGAAGGCCATTGTAACTACTGTCAAAAGAAATTGGGTGGAGGACCCAATGATAGCACCTCCCATTTGCGTGAACATTGTAAGAGATGCCTCTTTTGAACCACAAAAGATATAAAACAAATATTAACGTCAGCTAGTTCAAGTAAGTTGATGGAAGGTAGCCCTAATCTTGCTTTACATGCTTTCAATCCAGGGTTTCAAGAAAAAACCTTGCAGCTATGATAATTTTGCATGAGTATCCACTCTCCATGGTTGACCATATAGGATTTAAATTTTTTTGCCATAATCTGCAATCATTGTTTAAGATGGTGACAAGAAATACAGTAAAGAAAGATATTTTGAAGATATATCGCCTTGAGAAAACTAAGGTAATGAGTCTTCTTAACCAAATCAAAAGTAGAGTTTCCATCACTATGATATGTGGACTTCTTCAAATCAAAGAAAGCATTACATGGTGGTCACGACATATTACATTGATGATGATTGGGTGTTAAGAAATTGCATATTGAGGTACTAATTTATTTCTTTATTACTTCTTACTTTAATCTTATATCTGTTATGTTAATATTGTAATTATTTGAATTTGATAGGTTTATTTACATGCCTGCTCCAAATACCTCTGACGTTCTGTATGACAAACTTATGGAGACATTGGTGGATTGAAATATTGATCGTAAGTTGTCTACCTTGACTGTTGATAATTGTAGTACAAATGATAACATGATTTCAAAGATAAAAAGTAAGATTGATCGAGGTGCACTTATTTTAGGGGGACAGCTTTTTCATATGAGGTATGCTGCACATATTTTAAATCTGATTGTGAAAGAGGGGCTTAGCAAGTTTAAGAGTAGAATTGAAAATGTGCATGATAGTGTCGTGTTTTGGATGAGTTCCCCTAAGAGAATAGAAAAATTTGAGAAAATTGCAAGGAAACTGAATATAGCATGTACTAAGAAACTAGTTTTAGATTGCAAAACTAGATGGAATTCTACATATTTGATGCTTAATACTGCTTTAGAATATCGAGATGTTTTCTCTCGCTTGAAGCAACGTGATTCTTAGTATACTTGTTTACCTTCAAAGGAGGATTGGGATGTTGCTAGTGAATTGTGCAAAAGACTAAAGAATTTCTATAATGTTACTGTTTTGTTCTCTGGCTTGAAATATCCTACTGCTAATCTTTTTTTATGGAGATCATTGAGATTAAGTTGTCACTTTATAAGTGGATGACATCTGCAAGACAAGAAAGAAAGGATATGTCATTGGCGATGACAGAGAAGTTTAACAAGTATTGGGATGACATTCAAGGCGTACTGAGCATAGCAAATGTATTGGATCCAAGGTATAAGATAAAGTCATTTGAATGCCATTTTCTTTTAGTTTATGAGGAAGAGCGTGCCAAATTGGAAATTAAAAAAGTTCAGACAACTATGGCCAATTTAGTTATAGAGTATGAGTCAAGAGATAAAGGCAAGCATAAGGAAAAGAGTTCTAGCAGTGCGTCTTCAATGTTTCTTCTGTCTAATTGTCCATCACTGAAAAGAAGTAGATATGAGGCATTTTTGGCTTCTCAAGATATTACCGCGGAGAAAGTCAAGATAAGGTTGGACTTCTACTTGGAAGAGTCTATAACACCTGATAGTGATGACTTTGATGTGTTGAATTGATGAAAAACTAATGGAATAAAATTTTTCATATTGCAAAAGGTTGTTAGGGATATCTTTGCTATTCCTATGACTATAGTTGCTTCTGAATCTGCTTTTTCTACAAGTGGTAGAATAGTGAATCCTTATCGTAATAGACTTTTGCCTGCAACATTGGAGGCTTTAATGTGTGCTCAAAGTTGGTTGTGGACTCAATTTGAAGGTAAGCGTTTATCTTGCATATATTACTTTTTAGTATATGATAATATTTTCTTACTTTGCTATTTGGTGTTGGTAAATTGTTAGATACATCAAAAAAGTCGAATAATGTTTACTTGTATTATTGGGATGATGGTGATATTAGCGATATGGAGGTATTTGTTATTTATTAATATATTTTTATCCTTATTGTTTGTAGTACTAGTATTTGTACTAGTACTACAAACTATTTTATTCTAAAAAATTATTTTTTTAATTTTTAATAAATTATAAATTTAATAAAATAATTTTATTTTTTTATGTAAATGGGCAAATGGGTAACCACTAGATACCCCGTTTGCTTGGTTAAGTATTTTTGTGTTTCGTTAACTATAACAGCTTAATAAGATAAAAAATGAGGATATTTTTTTTAACGAGATCGATATAAATTATCCTACATCATTCTCAAACTGTTGCCATTCTTATAAAAAATAAAAATTTTAAAAAGAGAAAATAAAAATGTTAAGAGAAGGGCAGAAGATTGGTATCAAGTCAAATTAATAATTGAACAGATTGATATATTTTTATTTTTATTTTTTAAAAGAAAGTAAAGTCCATGCTGATGACCAAACAAAAGTCGAGAGGCGCAAGTCTTCTCCACTAACTTTCGAATCAGTTTCGACGTCGACTTCAAAGCCGCGGCGCCGGTACCCCTAATGCTCTCGCCCGCGGTAATGAAGGGCATCGGATCCCAAAATGGCAGTATCGCAATTTCCCCAATATCCTCCACCGACGCACGCAAATAAAATCCCCAATACCCCACCTTTCCAAGAAAGACTTTCCACAGAGGCAGAGGGGGGTTAGAGAGAGAGAGAGAGAGAGAGAGAGAGAGAGATAGAGATATGGGTGTGGTGGTCTTGGACGGCGCTACGGTCCGGGCGTTCGTCGGCGATGAGGTCGCCTTCCAGAAGAGCGTTGACGAGCGATTCGCCGCCCTGGACCTCAACGGCGACGGCGTCCTCTCCCGGGCGGAGCTTCGCCGGGCTCTGGAGACGTTCCGGCTCCTGGAGACTCACTTCGGGGTGGACGTGGTGACCCCGCCGGCGGAGGTCACCGCCCTCTACGACTCCATCTTCGAACAGTTCGACTGCGACCACAGCGGCACGGTCGACCGGGAGGAGTTCCGGCGGGAGATGCGGCGGATCATGCTCGCCATCGCCGACGGCCTCGGCTCGTCTCCGATCCAGATCGCCCTCGAAGATGACGGCCAGAATTTCCTCCAGAAGGCCGCCGACCTCGAGGCCGCCAAGATCGCTGGCGAGGCGAAGTGATGTTGGCTTGTGTTTTCTTACAATCACCGCGAAGCACCGGATCTTTCTGGAAATTATTATTACCTCCACCATGTAGCCGGCTGGGGGGGTACGTGTCCGAGTTTTTGTGTACGGGTGTAAGTAATGTTTATATTTATGCGGTGGGAGTGGGATTGGAGTCTTGTCCTTAGTCATCGCTCGTCTCACCTCGTCCGCTAAATTGTGTGTATTTAGCTATGTTACAAGCTTGCGACTTTTATTATCTTCACATAAATAAAACAAACTTTTATATATTTCTAGTCTTTTATATTAATGGGATTTAGATATAGATGAATAAAAAAGTTATAGGCCTATGCGTTGAAAGGATGCCATCCGACCAGCCATGGAATCTTGGTGTGAGGCCGTTGGTCGCATGCGGAGGACTAGAAGAGCCACCGCCTTCTTTCGTAACCTGCGCCCTGCTTGCGGAAGAAGCCATCGCCTTCACCGCTCTTTTTAGCCCATCAGCGGAGGGCTCGAACTCCATTTCAATCTGCCCCACCGTACAGGCATCTCCTCTCATCGCTCTCCTTGTCGGCTTGTTGGTAAGCGCCGTCCGCTTCGAAGGTGAAAAGAAAGCCTTCCTCGTTCAATCCGTGCATCCTTAGCCTTGATTCAAGCCTGATTCTTCAAGTAAATCCTAAGATCTCAGCCTATTTTTATTCTATCCTGATCGGTTTATCATGCGATTATATGGGTTTTTGATGGGATTATAGGGTATTTATGCCATGGCTCTGTTCCTCCTAAAACAGCGCCGTGGCCGCAGTCACGACTATCCTTGATGCTGATGGAAGCAAGGGTCAACCAGACCCTTGCTCGGGGCATGGAACCGAGGAAGAATCCGGCTATCGTGGAGGGGTCACCGGAGCCTCCGGCGACCCTTGGGTCTCGGCCCTTACCGTGACGAGCCGAGTGGAACGGCTCTCACAACTAGCCAAGATATGGACAAACGAGCTCGTCGGCTCGTTTGGCCTTGTTGGAGGCCTCGACCGACGTTGGGGGTGGCGTCCAATGGGGCCTAGCTAACTGGAGGAGGGCAAACCATGCCACCTATTGTTGTTAGATGACTATTCTCGAATGTATGTGAGTTTGGTATCTTCCCTCAGCGAGCTCGAAATCTTTCGACGAGCTTTTACATTTGAAAGCCTGCAAAAAGATTTTAAAATTATTGTCATCAGAATCATCCTTCGATTCGGGCGCAGTCGATCTTCAGGGATGGACCTGCACATAAGTCCTCGCACGAGGCGTTGGGGTGGCCATCTGCAGAAGACCCTCGACGCTCAAGTCAGTGAGGAGGAAATCGACGATCAATCAAAAAACAGAGAGGTAGATCCTCTAGGAAGTTTTCGGGGCGGCCAATCGGAAGCTCTAGAAGGACGAGAGCACCGACGAGTAGCAGGAGAGTAGGAGTGAGTAGGAGGGGTGTGAGCGCGCGCGTACCTGAGAATCTGCGAGCGTGATATTTATAGGCTGTCACCTGTATCTTAAGCGCCTTCTGGAAGGTTCAGAGGTTGTAAGGATACGGAGGTGGATCGAATCAGGCCGTTGTGGGGCTGTTGGGATTCATATCTTGTCTGTTAGGAGATCGACGGCTAGGAGAGCTCCTTGATGGCTTGAGATCTGGTAGGTGTGTAGGTCTCGGGTAGCCTTGATAGGTTCTAGACCACCTCTCAACATGATTCTTTGTCTAGGATGTTGTTACAGTAGGCTTAGGCTCTCCCGCGTCAGGTTCCGCGGAGGTGAGTATCGGATCGTGGGTCGTTCAGTGAAGCCGGGCCATGGAGGCTCGGGGGAAACGAGCCACAGGAAGTTCAGGAGGGCCGAGCTATGGGAGCTCGGGAGAGTCGAGCTATGGAAGCTCGGGGAGGACGAGCTATGGAAACTCGGGGAGGACGAGCTATGGAAGCTCGGGAGAGCCGAGCTATGGAAGCTCGGGAAGACGAGCTACGAAGCTCGGGAGGACGAGCTATGGAGCTCGGGAGAGCGAGCTATGGAAGCTCGGAGGAAGCCGAGCTACGAAAGCTCGGGGAGGACGAGCTATGGGAGCTCGGGAGAGCCGAGCTATGGAAGCTCGGAGGAAGACGAGCTACGAAGCTCGGGGGAGCCGAGCTATGGGAGCTCGGGAAGGACGAGCTATGGAAGCTCGGGAGAGCCGAGCTATGGGAGCTCGGGAGAGACGAAGGGATGATGTCGGTCTTAGCCTTCTTGCACGGATATTAATGCAATGACGATTTTATCCCTCAACACATGCCCTCCACTCCTAGTTCGAAGCGTAGGTTCGGGCATAGGGAGTATAAGTTCAGGTGGCACGCTTTGGATGGGGCAATTTGATTTAGACAGCCCGTGCAATGATGCTCTAATTAATGCGGCAGGGTCATCATGCCTTCGTGGGTAAGGCTCCTCCAAGAGTGACGGTTGGGAGCACACCACGTCACGAATCCCGAATAATACGGCGTTTGTCGAGGCGGTTCCGGACGCCTCGGGTGAGGCGCCTCGTCTTCTTAAGGCGGCTTCCTTAGCGGGGAAGCAAAGCGATAGCCACACTATAAATACGTGTTTGCAGTATTCTTTCGTTTTGTTTCTTGAAGAGTCTTCCCCCTCGCAATGCTTGCCGTTTCGCCTGGTGCTTTTCTCGGCTAAGATGACGATGAGCCCCGACGACGTAGCTTCGGAGATCGTTGCTGAGGATGTGGGAAGGATTTATCAGTGGTATGGCATGCCCCCAGATGTCGTCCTGCGAGTACCGGAGCCTGGACATAGGGTCTCGCGGGATCTGGAGAGCGGGGTCTTCGTTTATGAAGACAGCTTGAAAGCAGGCTTTCGTTTTCCTCTCCATCCCTTGGTGAAGGAAATCATGACTCACTATAACATCTGTTCGATGATGGTGGCCCCAAACAGCTGGCGGAGCATCATCGGATTTATCTCAATGTGCCACCAAATTCGGATTGCCGCCACTCTCCCTCTTTTTCGTGCTTGTTATCATCTGATACCCGAGAGGAAATCGAGTGGCCATATATTGGACCTCGGAGGTCCTTTAACGTGATTGTGGATAAGCCGTCCTCTATAAAGGGATAGAAGAGTCGATTCGTCATCGCCGATGGGAATATTGGTTCGACTTCCCACGAAAATGGGGAAACTTTGTCCGGGATGCCGAGGCGCATCTAGTTTTGTCAGAGCAGGAGGAGAGAGATTTGGATGTCCTCCGCAATGGCCAAGTGTTTTCGGCCAACGATCTGTTATCGGAGGGGGCCCTCTTCGCCGCCGGGCTTAGCCCCCTGGACCCGCAAGGTGAGTCCTCCCTTTTACTTTCTCCGCTGCGTGTTACCCGACGAACGTGTTTGGATTTAATCGCATATGTTCCGTTCTTACAGCCAAGAGGTCGGCATTGTCGAGCCTCGCCAAGAGGAAGAGAGGCAAGCGCCCAGGGGAGAGCAGCGGCGTGGATAGTGGCAGGCCCGAGAAAAGGGCTCACACCTCCTTAAGGAGCTCGCCGGACGCCGGAGCGGTCATGATAGGAGCGCCGGGGGTGAAGGAGGATCCAGGGAGGACAGCCGCGATCCCTTGTCCTCCCGTATTGGAAATATCGGATAGTTCAGATGAGACTCCGTTGGCTCGTCTGGTCGCGTCCCCTATGAAAGAGGAACAGGCGATGGATCCGACGGAAGTGGTCGTTTCTGGGGGGCCTTCCGCCTCCGCGGGGCTGCTACCGACCCCAGTGGGGGAGCAAGGGGGAGATGCCACTGGTGGAGAGGTTCGGGAGGAGTCTGGGAGTAGCGATGCCGGGCCGCCCGTAGCGGGTCAAGAAACAGGCCAGACAGAGGCCTCGGAAGAGCTTGCGGAGGAGACGCAGGTGATGATGACCGGACAAGATGGGTCGGAAGAAGAGGCGCAGCAAGGTGGGAGTCCAGCAATGGGGACCCCTTCAAAAAGGATTCTGGGGAGGCTGGCGCTTGGGCTGGCCGAATTGTCCGAAGAAACCCAAGCTAGGGCTCTGATAGAAGAGGCTGGGAGGTTGAAGGCCTCTCAGATGGAGGTCTCCCAGGTTGGTCCCTCGGGCGGAGATGGTCAGCCCAGTAGCTCGAACGCTGGTGTAGAGGAGGCATTTTCTGCCTTGATGAGGTCGGCCTTGTATCCGGGCGCGGATCCTTTAGCGGACAGGTTTGTGGATCTGGAGTTGGTAGACGTCGCGTTTGGGCAACAGGGAGTGGCCGAAAGTATCCACCTTCTCCCTGATATTGACAATCCGACCCTCATGAAGATGATGCGGGCCTATGCCTCTCGGGTGAGTCACCGCTCTTGGGCGGTGGATGCTTTCTGATTGACCTAATCGTGGATTTTTACTCATCTTTTGTCCTGCAGAGTGTCTTACTTTCTCGGGCGATGTGCTGGCGTCTGAGTTTGGCGACGGGGGCCAGCATTCAGGCCAGGAGAGACAACGCTGAACTCCGATCGCGAGTGGAGGTGTCTGAGAAGTTCGAGGAACTTCTGGCCATTAGCAACAGAGGTTTGGAGGGGATGAAGGCGTCGTATCAGGCCACTCTAGCCGAAGCGTCTAAGCAAAAAAGCAAAGTGGAGGAGTTGCAGGGACTCCTGGCGAAGAATGAGGACGTGTGCTTGGAGCTGGCCAGAGTTGAGTCAAAACATTCTGAGGAGGTGAAGGCGATGCGGTGGGAACATAGTGAGAGTTTGGGTCGGCTGGGAAGGGAAGCCGCGACGAGAGAAAGCGCCTGACCAGGATGCTGATGAGGTAGAGGAGAAACTGAAGCGGCGCGATGACGAAATCGCCGACTTAAGGGCCAGCGCTAAATGGCACCAAGGGATGATGGCCCGGGTGAGCAACGAGCTATCCAAAGCCCAAGGTGAGGTCAAAGCCAAACAGTCAAGGATTAATGTTCTCCAGGAGAGGATCGAGCTGGTCGAAGCTGATAGAACAAGGGCCAGGGGTGAGGCCGAGGAGCTGACCAAAAGGTTGGCCAGGCGAGAGGAGGAGGTACGATCTCATCCCCCCCTTTTTAGTTTCTTTTGTTGGTCTCTTGTGATGCCGACTGATTTTTTTTGCAGATGACAAAATTAAGGTTGGAGAATCGGGCTCTCCAAGGCGAGCTCGTGTCTAGCCGCAATAAGAGCTCAGAACTCGAGGTGCGGGCCGGCGAGTTCGAGGAGCAAAACGTTATTCTGCGGGCTCAAGTTGCGGAGGCTGAGAAGCAAGTTGCTGAGGCTAAGGTGCAGCTCGCCATACTCAAGGGGGAATAGGACGTAATCGGCGTTGACGCCTTCCAACTTGGAATGGAAGAGTGCAAAGACAAGATATCCAGTGAGCACCCGGAATGAGATCTCTCTTTTCTGGATACTGAAGCTCCTGATGCCGGTGAGTCCGAAGGAGAAGAGGAGGATGAATATGTCGACGTCTCTGATACCGATCCTGGTGCCGCCTCGGGTCCCAGCGAAGCCGCAGCTTTTGAAGGACGATCGCAAACTGCCGCTGAAGGGGCAAAGGCATTGGAGAAAGGCGAATCTAGTCACACCTCTGCGGATGTAACCGAGGGTTCCTCTAGAACTGATGTGGTTCCCGGCCTTTAAGAGCCACCTCTGTGTTTTTCTTTCTGAAAATCTGACTGATGTCTCTCAATGAATGAACTTTATATTTCCATTTGAGTGTTTTTCTTTGGATAGCCCTTTTGCTCCAAATTTCGCCTCAATCGCGAGCGACTTACGGCTTGTTGGCGCTTTTTGGCCATCTTTATTTCGGGATTAAGGAAATGCGTTGGCTTGGCCAAGGCGAGGCGATAGCCTTGGCTGGCAAACCGATAGACGATCTGGTTAGGTTTGTGTTTAATTAAAACTTGAGAAACAAAGTCAGTTGGTTAAGACCGACGGACAGGGTAGGTCGGCTTGGGCCGACAGACGAAATAGGTCGGCTAGGGCCGACGGGCAAAGTAGGTCGGCTAGGGCCGACGAGCAAGGTAGGTCGGCTAGGGCCGACATATGAGGGTGGTTGCCGAAGTATTTTTCGCTTCCTTTGGTCACTTCATTTTTCGTTGAATGAAAGAATAGTTTGTGTAGCCTTCGCGCTTATTTTGTTTTGAGACACCCGATTTTGTCGCACGAGTTCCCCGAGCGACTAACTTTGCTGGGGAGCAAACGACGAACAGTTGGTTTTCGTGTTTTTTGTTATCCTACCAGCGCCCTGCTGTTCTGTAGGCAAACCGGTTTTTATTTCACCGAAATTGATGATACGACACTGTGGGGAACATAAAGCTGTTCTGACGCTTTTCGGAAGGTGTTCTTTTTCCATGTGGGTCGTTTTGACATACGGTGCACGCAGCCGTTTACCATTGGAGGACATTGTTTTCGTAGGACGATCTCCTGAATCTGTCAGTTTCCGTAATGCCAGTGGACGATTCTCTGCGTTTAGTGATCGCGATTCGGGATCAAGAGGAGATCTTCGCATGCGTCATAATTCAGGTGGTGGGCTCGGCGCGCAATAGGGCGCCGCTTTCATCCTGGGAGGCCACGTGGAGGTATGGCCCAGGTGTTTGAATCTCGGGGCTTATAGCCTTGGTAATTGTTTCTGGTCCATTTTTGGCTTATAAAAAAGGGAAGTGGGGTTGTGTTAAGTCATCCCCAAAGTTTCTTTCCCACTAGAGTTTCCATCATGCTCGTTTCTCTGCTGTTGCGAGTGGAAGGACCGAGCTTTCCTCTCATAAGCCCTTCACCACCGGATAGCTGGGGCGATGAAGGAGCTATCGAAGAGTGGTTCGCCCTTAGGGGATGAGTTCCGAAGATCATATGGAGAGCGCACAGGAAGGGCGCAGAGTGGAGCTGACCGACTTAGACGAAACTCGGTTTAGAGTGTATTCGGCTGTGTGTAGGGCATAACCTCAAAACATTTTTGGAAGATTTGCAAGGCTCATCATTGATCGCACCATATCTAATAATGTGCGATTTCTTCTTTCTGATACACCATTATGATGTGGCATACCAGGAAGAGTCCACTGAGAGAGAATCCCATTCTCCTTCAAATATTCTAAGAACTCATGGCTTAAGTATTCCCATCTCGATCTGATCGAAGTATCTTAATACTTTTGCCACTTTGTTTTTCTACCTTGAATCTGAATTCTTTGAACTTTTCAAAGGCTTCAAATTTGTGCTTCATTAGATATACATAACCATACCTGCTATGGTCATCTATAAATGTGATGAAGTAAGAAAAATCTCCTATTGCCTGAATATTGATAGGACCACATATATCGAATGTACTAGTCCTAAACATTTAGTTGCTCGCTCACCCTTTTTAGTAAAGGATGACTTAGTCATTTTGCCACGTAAGCATGACTCACATTCCTCAAACGATTCTCAATCGAATGAGCCTAAGTAGCCATTCTTATGTAACTTGGTTAAACGTATTTGATTTACATGGTCTAAACAACAGTGCCATAGGAACGAGTTCTTAGAATTATTTGATTTTAATTTCTTAGTTTCCACGCTTAAATAGAGCAATGTAAATTCAAAACATAAATCCCGTTGAACATTTCAGCAGAACCAAAGAACATTTCATTTTTAAAAATTAAAATTCCTTTATTTCTAATTTTAAATGTATATCCATCATTTATAAGACATGAAAGGGAAATAATATTCTTTGTTATATTTGGAACATAGTAACAATTATTAAGCTCCATTACAAGCCCAGTGGGCAAAGACAAAGAACAAGATCCTATAGCTAAAGCAGCAACCTTTGCTTCATTTCCCATGCACAGGATCACTTCATCTTTTCTCAGCTTTCTACTACTTCTTATCATCTGCATATTAATTCAATATGAGATCCACAACTGGTATCCAATAGCCAAGTGGAATAAGAAGTAACAGAAGAAAACATCTCAATCATAAATATACCTGATGTAGAAGCATCTGTACGTTTCTTTTCTTTCAGGCTAGCCAGATAAGCCTTGCAGTATCGCTTCCAGTGCCCTTCTTTGCCATAGAAGTGACACTTCCCCTTGGCTACTTTATTTTTCTTAATGCCCTTATTTGGTTTAGTCGCATTGGCCTTTTGGACCTTATTCTTCTTTGGCCGCTTCTTATGTGCGCCAGAGGACTCCATGACCATAACCTGCCCCTTTTCTTTCTTAATGTTGGCCTCGGCATTCGTCAGCATATTTGCGAGCTCAGGTAGAGATGTCTCTAGCTTGTTCATGTTGAAATTAAGAACAAACTGTGAATAGCTGGGAGGTAATGACGGTAAAACCAAGTCAATACTTAGTTCATGATCCATCACAAAACCCAATCGTGCCAACTTCTCAATCAGATTGATCATTTTCAGTACGTGGGCATCCACTGATGAATCCTCAGTCATTTTGCACTGAAACAGCTCTTTAGAAGTTTGAAACCTCTCATATCGAGACTGTGCACCAAACAACTCTTGCAAGTACATCAAAATCTCCTGAGCATTCATGTGCTCATACTATTTCTGAAGATCAGGTGACATCGAGGCCAACATCAAACATGTGGCAATGTCTTCAGTATCTTTATACTGGTTGTATGCCACATGAACCTCAGTTGGAGCATCCATGGTGGGACCTCCGGTGCAACCTCATCTAGGACAAAAAGAATTTTTTAGATCGAAGAACGATCCTTACATTCCTTAGCCAATCAGGGAAGTTGAGTCCAGTCAATTTGTTGGATTCTAAAATATTCCTAAGGTTGATGTTTACACTCATGGTTTCTCTAATAACCTACATAAAATTAGAACGAGTCAATTACTATGAATACTAATCACCAACTTAATATGGTAATTCTAGATTTTTAATTAAATTGGTTTCTTCCACTATTTTATCAAGGTTAATAGCCCTCTCTATTAATCTTGAGAAATTGGCATTTAATTTCCTTAGTGGGCTAGGATCCTCATTTGAATTACCTTGACCTTGGCTTTGGCACAACAAATCTCAGTAAGCCAATTTGGTAGACTATTATCAATCACATCTAATGTGACTCCTAGATCATTTAGGGGACATTGCCTTGTCAATTACATCCATATGTGATCACCCTAAAGTTTGCCTCTAGATTAGACTGACCCTGACTTTGGCCAATTATGCCAACTAATCGAGTTAAGTCAACCCATTGTTCCACAATCAACTCCTCATAAGTACACTTGACCTCGGCTTTGGCACGACAAATCTCATGACTTAATAATTTTGTATCATGTAAACAATGGAAGGCTTATGACTTAATATTCGTGAAGGGATTTAGCGCATATAGTCCCATCTATAGCTACAACATTTGTACTATGCTAGGTTACATATCCTATATGTAGATTTTAGATTAATCTCAATTAACCTTAATTTCATAAGATCCAATCTTATGATTGGGACTCTTATTCAAATTAGGATCCTGATCACTATCTAATTTAGGAACCCTAATTATGTGACCAAATCAATTGTTACCATCTTGATTAACCTTAATTGATTTAATCAATTAAGAGCTTTCCTTAATAATGGCCAGATCAGCTGATCAATGGGGTCCTATTTAGCATACCCTTCAATCCCATTGAATGAGTTTTTCCAGGCAGCGAACGTAGTAATTAAAAACCATGATCAAACCTTTCTAGACACCAATGTAGTTAAGCCCAATTGATTAGATCAATTATGGGATCATAGGATTAAACAATGACATGGTTAAGTCTAATTTCCTAAATCTTTATCATCTATTACATTTTATGATAACGATAGACAGTGATCTAGCTAGGGTATTATGATAAGAATTCTTAGACTTGAATTGAGTAACGATCTCCGTACCTTGGCAGCGCCAAGTAAAATATAATCTTGAAGGCTCGGCTACAATCGAGTAACGATCTCCGTATCTTGGCAGCACCAAGTAAAATATAATTTTGAAGGCTCGACTACAACCAAGTAACGATCTCCGTACCTTGGCTGTGCCAATAAAATATAATCTTGAAGGCTCGGCTACAACCGAGTAACGATCTCTGGACCTTGGCAGTGCTAGGTAAAATATAATCTTGAAGGCTCGAATACAATCGAGTAACGATCTTCGTACCTTGGTTGCGCCAAGTAAAATATATTTGACAAACTTCGGAAACAACCGAGTAATACATTTCCTGAAGACTCGGCAACAACCGAGTAATATATTCCTGAAGGCTCGACAACAACCGAGTAATAAATTTCTTGAAGACTCGGCAACAACCGAGTAATATATTTCCGAAGGCTCGGCAACAACCGAGTAATAAATTTCTTGAAGGCTCGGCAACAACCGAGTGATAAATTTCTTGAAGGCTCGGCAACAATCGAGTAATATATTTCCGAAGGCTCGGTAACAACCGAGTTATAAATTTCCAGAGCCTCGGCAACAACCGAATAATAAATTTTTTGAAGGCTCGGCAACAATCGAATAATAAATTTCTTGAAGGCTCGGCTACAACCGAGTAGCGATCTCCGTACTTGGCAGTGCCAAGTAAAATATAATCTCTTAAAGCCTCGTCAAGCCGAGTGGCGGTCTCCGTACCTTGGCTGCGCCAAGTAAAATATAATATTGAAGGCTCGGCACACCGAGTAAATTATTATTTGGAAGCCTCGGTTACAACCGAGTAGCATCTTGGGAAGGCTCGCAACATCGAGTAATTTATTACCTAAAGCCTCGGCTACAACCGAGTGGCATATTTGGAAGCCTCGGTTACAACTGAGTAGCATCTTGGGAAGGCTCAGCAACACCGAGTAATTTATTATTTGAAGGCTTAGCGACACCAAGTAATTTATTATTTGGAAACCTCGGTTACAACCGAGTAGTATCTTGGGAAGGCTCGGCAACATCGAGTAATTTATTATTTGAAGGCTTGGCGACACCGAGTAATTTATTATTTGAAAGCCTCGGTTACAATCGAGTAGCATCTTAGGAAGGCTCGGCAACACCGAGTAATTTATTATTTGAGGGCTCGGCAACATCGAGTAATTTATTATTTGGAAGCTTCGGTTACAACCGAGTAGCATCTTGGAAAGGCTCGGCAACACTGAGTAATTTATTATTTGAAGGCTTGGCCATGCCTAGTAATTTATTATTTGAAGGATGGAAAATCTATTCCTCGGACGTGGAACTCGAATGATCTCCATGCATATCATCAATAAAAGTATACTCTTGCTAAACTCATTTTTGTTCGCTAAATTAAATCTAGTTTTTGAAGGCCTGCAAAATTCTTATAACTCTCCTTGAAAGCTACAATGAGAAGCAGGTCGTATAATCCTCGGCCAGGCCGAGCGATCTCCGTACCTTGGCAGTGCCAAGTAAAATATAATCTTGAAGGCTCGGCTACAACCGAGTAACGATCTCTGTACCTTGGCAGTGCCAAGTAAAATATAATCCTGAAGGCTCGGCTACAACCGAGTAACGATCTCCGTACCTTGGCAGTGCCAAGTAAAATATAATCTTGAAGGCTCGGCTACAACCGAATAACGGTCTCCGTACCTTGGCATTGCCAAGTAAAATATAATCTTGAAGGCTCGGTTACAACCGAGTAACGGTCTCTGTACCTTGGCAGCACCAAGTAAAATATAATCTTGAAGGCTCGGCTACAACCGAGTAATGATCTCCATACCTTGGTTGCGCCAAGTAAAATATATTTGACAAACCTCGGCAACAACCGAGTAATAAATTTCCTGAAGACTCGGCAACAACCGAGTAATATATTTCTGAAGGCTCGACAACAATCGAGTAATAAATTTTCAGAGCCTTGGCAACAACCGAGTAATAAATTTCTAAAGCCTCGGCCAAAGACCGAGTGATATATTTCTATAGCCTTGGCCAAAGACCGAGTGATATATTTTCAAAGCCTCGGCCAAGACCGAGTGGTATGTTTCTGTAGCGACCGAGTGATCTGTCTCTAGATAATCTACGAAGCCTCGGCTGAGACCGAGTGATACATTTTAGAAGCCTCGGCCAATCCGAGCGATACAACACTAAAGCTTCGTCCCAGCCAGATAATTTCTCTGACACTCTAGCGCAACTAAAGCGCCTTATTTTACTTCAGTAAGAGGGCCGCCCAAGCCTTTCTCTAACCTACACTAAGATAAATACTTACTCCACAGAGGATCAAATGACATGTCCCCCAAATAAGATTGCTCCAGAATTCTACTCCCTATATCCAAAATTACACTTCGGACTAGGGAGTGGGGGGCATATGATGAGGGGTAAAATTGTTATTGTATTATTGATCGCTCACAATGGCAATGGTGTCGCGCCCAATCCAAACACCCTGCTTGCCCGCTGGCCAGCTGGCGCGATGTTCTAGCGATAAGATTAAATCATCATAGGCAAAGTTGGGTCAACCCGATAACCCAAGCTATTTTCATATCTCGGCCAACCGAGCCAAGCCATACCTTGGCAAACCGAGCCTTTCCATACTTCGGCGGACCAGGCTGTTCTCTGTGCCTCGGCCCGGCCGAGGCACTCAGGCACCTACCTCCGCGGAACCATGATGACCGAACCACAACGTTCAAAATAGCTCTGCGGAATCCGGTGCATAAGGATTCGAATCAAATATAATTGAATAAGATTCCAGACGGCGAATCATGCCCAGAGATGGCCTAGGACCCGCAAGAGTGGCCTAGGTCCATGTGATCATTAAACCTCATGGCACCAACTAGCTCTCCCAGCCGTCGATCCTCTAACTGACAAGATACGGATCCCGCTGGCCTCATAACAAACTTGATTCGAATCCTAACAGTTTTCAGACCTCATCCATAGCACGTCCAAGGAATCAAGTGATCACTTATAAATACCACCACCCTCAAGCCTTTTAGGTACGACCATTCTACGCCCATTTTTACACAGTTCTTACACTGGCTCTCATTCTCCATTGAAGCTTCCCCCTGAGCTCGAAGCTTTGGCCAAAAAAGGGAAACTCCTATGTGAGAGTCTTCTCCACACATTTGCTGTGTGAATCTCCACTGACTTGGGCGTCGGAGGGTCCTTCGCAGAGGGCAACCCCACAGCACCCTCTGTGCGTGGACTGTCTTGCAGGTTCCACCTCAAAGCAGCGGGATCGGCGTCCGGATCAGGAGCCAGAAGCGCACCCGAGTCAGAGAACGGATTTTCGCAGCAACAATAATGAACATGCATAAATCTAAATAATATTGTTTATCATCAAATAATAAATATTTATTATATTTTAGATTTATTATCAATATATGAAAACTCTTCATGATTTAAGCATAATAAAAACTCATATTATGAATCATATTGACTCAAGTATCCTATCAGATTAATGAATCTGTAGCCTAAGGTGGCTCTGATACCACTGTTGGGAATTAAGTATTCTAGATATGAATCAAATTCATAAAAATATACATGAAGATATAATATAAAATTCTCAGATGCCCAGGATCCTTAGGAACAGATTCATTAAATCTTAAATAAAATCTAAAATATTAGATTTATTCATACTTGAGTCCTTTATTGATGTAGAAAGGATGAAGCCGATGAATCCTCTGCCACTAGCCGTCCATGTGTCTGGTCTCTAACGGTGATCCATGCGGAAAAGAGTGGATTAAGACCTTCAAGGTATGAAGATGACACTTCGGGAGAGAGGGGTGCTAGCGCCTCTTGAATCCCCTTGTAGAAATACAGAAGATATTTTGAAGATCTAAAAGATCTAATCTTTTTCTTCCATGCTCTCTCTTCCTAGGAGGAATGAACCATTTATAGGGTGAGAAAGAAATGTTCCAAAGGAGAAGAAGAGACCTCTTTTCATAGTAACGTCATGGTAACGTTAATCCAAAGAATCAGAAGAAACTCCCATTTTCATGGTAATGTCATGGTAACTTTAATCCAAGGAAATAGAAGAAACTTTCATTCTCATGGTAACGTTAATCCAAGTGTCACAATCTCAGCCTTTGAAATTAGGAGTTGGTTATCTCATAACTACATGCCCCAATTTGTACGTGTTCATCATCAAAAGAGATTCATCATGCCTCATCCCATGGGCATGATTCCATCTTCACATGGCTAAATTGGCCATCCATGCCCGAATAATCAGAGCCATCCATCACATGGATCAAGTCATATTTGGGTATCCAATTATTTGTTCATCATATGCATAAATAATTTCTCCTTAACATTCCTTTACTATAATGGATCATATCCATTATTATTTATCTTCTTTAAATTGGGTCTCACCCAATTATTTAATTGATCATCTTATCTGAATTAAATCTAATTTAATTCTCATTTTAATTCATCCAAAATTCTCCTTAATGGTGTGACCTATTAGGCCCTTTAACATGTTGGCAATAATCATGTCCTAATCATAGACCTTAGGAATGATTGGACAACTCTTTGTCCAAGTCAACAACATGATTATAGATTATGAGAGGCCTCTAGCAAAGCATCATGACTTCCAACTGCTAAAGGTTTTGTTGACGTGACCATCAACAATACTTGTCCATGAACGGTTACCATATGATCAAATCCTTTCGTCACATATCCCAGATCAATTAGTGGTATGGAATGTGTCAACCCTGTAATTAATCTTTGTTTACTTTCTCTTAGAAAAAATTGACTCATATGAATTAGAACTTCGAAACCATTTCAATTCCAACTCAACCTTGCAAGGATTTAATAATCAATTTAATCCATCAAGTGGCCATGGGATATAACCCTTTCTATCAAGGGAGACGAATTCTGTCTTGATCAAACACCATCTTCATGTGCTTCATGTCATACCCAATCGATACCATATTTGCCACCCGTGGCTAGAGCGACGTTTGGATGCCGTCAAAGCATGACATTCCACACATGAGATGCAATGAAGATCTAAGTCAAAGGATCACTCACACCACCATCATTTAGAGATCAACCATCGACACTATATAGAATATCCATATGGGATCTCTGTACGGGTCATCCAATACATCGTTATAATAACGAGCATCCACACTATCCAAGTATCTTTATACTTCAGCTTGTGAAATCAACTGCTCACCCCAAGGGTGAGGATATGCAATGTGTGCCAGTCTCACAGTGTTCGATGGTGTCCAGTCCCATCTACACATCGACTAGGAAAGTTTAAAGAATCAACCATAACGTGCAATTTGAATCTCACAATTTATAATCTCTATTACAAATTTCATATGCATGGTTCACATTCTTTTGGACTTTATCTTACAGACAAATATATCAAATAAAAGACATCTGGATAGATAAAGAAACCATTTTATTTGATTTGTATTCATAGAATGTATACAGCATTCAATCTAATTGGATCTAGGGCATACACCAACATATCTTTTTAGGGGCAATAGACTTTGTATCCCTAGGACGTCAGTTAGAGAGTTCCTAGTCTGGAAAATGCATGCTGGGGGATTAGCTGGTTATTTTGAAAGAGATAAGACTATCCTAGCAATAGAGGACCAATTTTACTGGCCAGGATTAAAAAGGCTCGTTGCCCTGATAGTAGCCCGATGTCGAACTTGTGCCATTACAAAACAGCAGAAGCAGAACACCGGTCTATATACTCCTTTGCCAGTGCCTGATCGTCCTTGGCAAGATCTCAGTATGGACTTCATTCTAGGATTACCTAAGACTCAGAAGAAGCACAACTCCATCTTTATAGTGGTCGATAGGTTCTCTATGATGGCACACTTCATCCCTTGTTCGCAAACTTTTGACGCATCTAGGGTAACCCGACTTTTCTTAGATAGTGTGGTCAAGTTCCATGGCCTACCCAAGACCATTGTTTCTGATAGGGATGTTAGGTTCACCGGCTACTTTTGGAAAACGCTATGTTAGGGACCAAACTTAATTTTTCTACAGCTTTTCACCCCCAAACGGATGGACAAACTAAAGTGGTGAACCGTAGTCTAGGAAACCTTCTTAGGTGCTTTGTAGGTGAACACCTAGGGACATGGGATCTATTGCTACCTCGTGCAGAGTTCGCCTACAACAGCTCAGTGAACAGGTCTACGGGCAAAAGTCCATTTGAGATAGTCCATGGGTACAAGCCTTGTTGGCCCAGATGGCAACCCAAGAGGAGGGGGTGAATTCGGTTCTTTAAATTTTTTTTAACACTTTAAAGCTATGTACCTAATTTGAAAGTGGTTGAGTGCAATGAATAGATAAATGTTAAGCATAAATAAATGAGATAGATAGAGAGAGATATATATAATATGCACGGCAAACACAAAGATTTTATAGTGGTTCGGTGTATCCAACACCTACGTCCACTCCAAGCTTCACTTGGGTCCACACTATAATCCACTTGATTACAGTCGAGTTGTTTTACAAGCTCACAACCCTAACTTGTTGTTTTGCCCAGGATCACAACGAACCCAGCTGGTTTTTTTCGGGCTCACCAGCACAAAACCCAACACAAGCTATCCCTAGCTTGTACCGAGGTATACTACCTCCACTAATTCAATCCCCCGATTGAGTTAGCAAACAATAAAGAGAATAGAGTTTTGAATACAAAGCAGCTCCTCAAATGAGCAAATATAATAAAATAAACAAAGGTAAGAAAAGCCTGTTTGAAGCGATTTGGATGTATACTTTTCTTCTTTTCCTTTTCTTCCTTGAAAGATTGAATCAGGCTCAGCTTAGATTCTTCACAGAAAATCGCAGTTGAGAAGTTAAGGATTTTGGGACTTTTTGCTTTCTCTTTCAAATATTAGAAATCTCTTGGATTTGATCTTAAGAAACTTTTGGATTTCTCTTTTAACTTTCTGGATTGATGGACTTAAGCTCAGAGTTTTTCCTTTTTGATTTCTCTCCTTTTTGCTCTATATTTTGTATTTCACTCCCTCCTTTTCAAACAAACGGATATCCCCCTTTTTATAGTCTTCAATCCAAGGTTAGGTAGAAAATATAACCGTTATAAGATGCTTGGATGTTTCTACACAAAAAAGAAATAGCCGTTAGAAGTTAGGTAGAAAAAATATTACTGTTGGAGCTGATCTGACATCTAAAAAAATCGTTCCTGACAGGTTAGAGTCGGCTCCAACTTTTCAGGTGTCGGCTCCAAGTCGGGGTGTCCAAAAATAGTAACAAAAGTTCGTTGAGGAGTCGGCTCGAAAAAGTTAAGTGTCGGCTCGGCGCTTTTGGGAGTCAGCTCCAGAATCCAAGAGTATCGGCTCCAACAATGTCCACAAAAACACATTCTCTATATCTCAGGTTGGAGTCGGCTCTGAAACTGTAGGTGTCGACTCCCGAATTCTCAGGTGTCGACTCCAGACCGTGCCGAAATTCTAGAAAAGTTCTGATATGCCCTGGGGTCGACTCCTAACTGTTTGGGTGTCGACTCTAAGTTCTGAACTTTCATAATTTCTTTTAAATTTTGATTCAAAACTTATTTCCTTATACCTTTTGACTGATTAAACATTTTTAATCCCTGAAACACTTATTAAATATTCAGAAACATAGTGAATATACTCATGCCTTTTGTTAATCATCAAAATCAATAATTGGGTCAACAATCTCCCCTTTTTGATGATGACAAAAACATTGAGTATATGCATGATTAAACAATAAAGTTGCAAATCAAATTTCTCAATTTTAAGTTCTCATAGTTAAGCTCCCCCTGAATGAGGTAGCTCCCCCTATGATACTCAATTTAACATCTTCTCTTCCTTTATCATTAAAACTTAATTATCACTTCCTTTATCATTAAAACTTAATCAGCATATCAAATGGTCATTTAAAGCTTGACACTCATTAAACTTATTCATCGAAACTACTTGATACCAATTAATTAAGCTTATTTGTTCCAATGCATATACAATCTTCTCTCCCCCTTTTTTGTAATCAACAAAAAGGTTTTAGAATAGATTCAAGTTCAATTAATCTTTCTCAAAAGAACAATAAATTGCATTGCAAAATACAAGTAATTCATTCATTTCATTTAATCATCCAAAGTACAACATTACATTTAATAAAAAGTAAACATTTTACATCAAAAAGAACTTCATTTCATCAAACTTCATTACAAAAGTAACTTCATTACATCAAAAGAAACTTCATTACATTAAAAAGTATCAAAATGCAGTATTTAATGATTTCTAAGAAGTCTTTGCAAATCTTCTAAATTTTTTCATTCCTTCACTTTGAGTTCTGATAAATTCTTTAGTCTTCTATCAACAATGCACATGTAACAATTTTATCTTGAAGCTCTGCATTGCATCTAGAATAAGTCTCTGAATCTCCTCCAATGTCTTTGAGTTCTCAAAATGTGCTGAGATCAGTCTTCAAAGATTCTGAAGAAGAACCAAGAGTGGACTCAATCTTGCTGATTCTATCATCCAAGGAATAGAGAGTCTCTTTAAGTTCATAAATTGCTATCAACTCAGTCTTCATCTCTTCTTTATGAGTAGCAATAATTCTTTAAGTTGCTCTAATTGAATCAGAAAAACCAATGGATGAATTGAAGTGGAAGGAGCAGGTGGAGCTGGAGGAACTGACTGGACCCTGGTGAGCTGGTCCTCACTGATGGTCCAGCCTCACAAGGACCAGGTCTAGGCTCAGGGCTCCTCATCTTCAAGTTGACCTTTCCTTCCCACTGACCATTCCTTCTTCACAAAGCCCATCCGATGCAATGTAGCAAACTATAGTAGTCAGTATGCCTAAGATTTCTTAAGGGTCATTTTCAGAAATTACAACTCCTTGGCTTTGAATACCATAGTTAAAACCATGCCGTAGGGTAGGGAGGATCTCTTCTTTCCACTGGCTTCGCCATATAAAATAATCATGCAGCTAAATTAATGGGCTGACCAGTCAATACACTGTCCATCACAACATGTCTCGCTCCGAGACATACTCAAAACGTCCGTTTTTGAAACAAAATTCTACTGCAAATGTTGTGAAGTAATCTCAATTCCAAGGGCAGTTGGTTAGCCTAATCTCTTCAAATTCTCCACATCTCTCCTAACATCCTTGACAATGCCTCACTTTCACTGTGCTATGGGCATTGCTAATCCGGTAATGGGGATGCTTAATAAATTTCCTAAAATTTTGAAATGTAAGGTGAACCCTTTCCCTCTGACAGAACTACAATCCCGCCATCACCTCTAGCAAATTGAATAAAATTCCTTTACTAATGCGGGTAAGTGGGAACATCAAGGAGCAATTCTTTCCCAACCCATTTCCTTTAATTTGTCTCCAATCGAAAAACCCTCACTTTCAAAAAATCAAAATCACCTTCCTTCCCATTGTAATAACCCTCCAGCTAGTATCTACCTAGAGAAGAGGTGGGCTAGGATTGAGGAAGAGGAGGATGAATCCGTGCTTGGTGATGGCTCACGAACAGGATGCCTCACGGTGCTTCCTCGTTGCCACGGGAGCATCAAAGACTGATCCCCTATGCTTAGGTGCCATACCTTAGGGAATGGTTGATTTGAGGAATTTTGGTTTAGAGGCTTGGAGAGGTTTTGGAGAAGGTTTAGAGTCGATTAGGGATGAACGGGTGTCGACTCTGCCCTAATAAATCAGATTGGGACCACAAGGTGTCGACTCCCGCAAAGTCCAAGTCGCTAACACAGTTAGCCCTCGAACTGGAGTCGGCTCCACTAAGCGGGTGTCGGCTCCAAGGTCTCAGACCAAGAGCGACACTGATGAGGTGTCGACTCCAAACTAGGGTATCGACTCCAGACAGTTTCAAAAATAATGAGAGTTTCAAAGATCCAAACTTGTCAAAATAAATCAATAAATTTTTGATAAATCTTTGGAATGTAGCGAATCAAATGATTCAAATATCTAGATAATTGTCTTTAGAATCATGAAAGATTTTTTAAGAAATTAATTGAACTCTAGATAATCATTCCTTAAGGGTTTCAAAATCATTCCAAAGGATCACAAATCCCTAATTCTCCTCTAAGATAACAAAATCTCTCTTCACTCAAAGGTTTTGTAAATATGTCAGCTAATTGTTCTTCAGTACAAACATAATCAAGACAAATTCATTATTAGCTACATGTTCTCTAATAAAATGATATCTAATTTCAATGTGCTTAGTTCTTGAATGTTGATTGGATTTTTAGTTAAGTTGATTGCACTAGTGTTATCACATCTAATAGGAGTTTTATCAAGTGTTATGCCATAATCTTCAAGTTGTCTCTTAATCCAAAGGATTTGAGCACAGCAACTTCCAGCTGCAACATATTCTGCTTCAGCAGTAGATAATGCAACCGAATTTTGCTTTTTGCTAAACCAAGAGATTAAGTTACTTCCTAAAAATTGACATGCACCACTTGTACTTTTTCTATCTAGTTTACATCCAGCATAGTCAGAATCAGAATAAGCAATCAAATTTAGTGTTGAGTCTCTAGAATACCATAATCCTACATTTTTAGTTCCACTTAAATATCTTAAGTATTCTTTTTACAGCAATTAAGTGAGATTCTTTAGGTTCAGATTGAAATCTAGCACATAAACAAACAGCAAACATATATCTGGTCTACTTGCTGTTAAGTAAAGAGAGATCCGATCATACCTCTATAATGCTTTTGATCAACTTTCTTACCATCTTCATCTTTATCCAATTTGCATGAAGGACTCATAGGTGTTCCAAGGGGTTTGATTGATTCCATTCCAAACTTCTTGAGAATTTCTTTTGTATTTGTTTGGTTGATGAAAATCCCCTCTTTGCTTTGTTTGATTTGAAGTCCTAGGAAGAAATTGAGTTCTCCCATCATGCTCATTTCGAATTCACCCTGCATTAACTTAGCAAATTCTTGACAAAAGATTGTTAGTAGCACCGAATACAATATCATCTACATATATTTGTACTACTAATAATCTTTATCTTTTCTTTTCAAAATAGGGTTTTATCAACATTTCCTCTAGAAAAATCATTTTCAATTAGAAATTTACTTAATCTATCATACCAAGCTCTAGGTGCTTGTTTTAAACCATATAATGCTTTGTGTAATTTAAAAACATGATTTGAAATTCATGATCTTCAAAACCAGGTGGTTGTTCAACAAAACTTCTTCATTTATAAATCCATTTAAAAATGCACTTTTAACATCCATTTGAAATAAATTGATATGCATATGACATGCAAATGCAAGTAATAATCTAATTGCTTCTAATCTAGCTACAGGTGCAAAAGTTTCATCAAAATCAATTCCTTCTTCTTGATTATATCCTTTTGCAACTAATCTAGCTTTGTTTCTAATTACTATGCCATTTTCATCTAATTTATTTCTAAATACCCATTTTGATCCTATAACAGAATGATCTTTAGGTCTATCAACTAAGACCATACATTATTTCTAGTAAATTGATTTAATTCTCTTGCATAGCTAACATCCAATTACTTATCTTTTTCAGCTTCTTCAATAGTTTTAGGTTCAATTTGAGATACAAATGCAAGATGATTATTGATGTTTCTCATTGATGATCTAGTTCTTACTCCTTGAGATGGATCACCTATAATCAATTCCTTTGGATGACCATAGGCATATCTCCAATCTCTAGGAAGATCTACCTCATTATGATTAGCATCAACAACATCAACACTAGGAGAATCATCATCTTTAGCTTCTTGTTCATGATCTGAAGATACATCTATATTTAATTTTTCAATATCTCTTTCTAGTAAATTTGTATCTTCCTCATCATCAATCTTTTCTGAACTTGATGCTAAAGATTCATCAAAAACTACATGAATAGATTCTTCTACAATTAAGTTTTTCTTGTTAAATACTCTATAGGCTTTACTAGATGTTGAATATCCTAAGAATATGCCTTCATCAGATTTTGCATCAAATTTTCAAGATTATCTTTTCCATTATTATGAATAAAACATTACAACCAAATGCATGAAAATAACTAATGTTTGGTTTCCTATTATTCCATAATTCATAAGGAGTTTTCTTAAGAATTGGCCTAATTAGGGCTCTATTAAGGATGTAACATGCCGTGTTTATAGCTTCTGCCCAAAAGTATTTTGGAAGGTTGCTTTCACATAGCATGGTACGGGCCATGTCCTCTAAAGTCCTATTTTTCTTTCTACAACTCCATTTTGTTGTGGTGTTCTAGGTGCAGAAAAATTATGATGAATGCCATTTTCAATGCAAAATTTTCAAATAAATGATTTTCAAATTCTGTGCCATGATCACTTCTAAGAGACACTATGGTGTTGTTTTTCTCATTTGTGACTTTCTTGAAGAATTTCAGAAATATAGGGAAAGTCTCATCCTTATGAGCTAAAAACAATACCCAAGTGAATCTAGAATAATCATCTACATCACAAGACCATATTTCTTTCCTCCTAGACTAGTGGTTCTAGTAGGTCCAAAAAGGTCCATGTGAAGTAGCTCAAGTGGCCTAGAAGTGGAAACAATATTTTTAGATTTGAAAGAGTTTCTAGTTTGTTTTCCAAATTGACATGCATCACAAATTTGTTATTTTCAAAATCTAACTTTGGAAGTCCTTTAACTAAATCCATTCTAATTAATTTTGAAATCAAGTGTGTGCTTGCATGACCTAATCTACGATGCCACAACCAACCAATCTCATTCATATTAGCATTATTAGCAACTAAGCAATGATTACTAGTAGACAAATTGTCTAAATCAATTAAGTATACATTGCCATTTCTATTTCCAGTAAAATAATGCTATTGTCAATGGGATTAGAAACAGTGCAGATAGAAGCTTCAAATGATACTTTAAAACCTTTATCACATAATTGACTAATGCTAATTAAATTATGTTTTAAACCATCTATATATAAAACATTTTCTATAAAAGTGGAGGGAGTTATTTGAATTTTACCAAACCCCATAATTTGGCCTTTGCCATTGTCTCCAAATGTAATAACTCCTCTCTTTTCTTCAAGGGTGATGAATTGATCCTTGTCACCCGTCATGTGCCTTGAGCAGCCGCTATCAAGATACCACTTTTGTTTTGATCTTTTGGCCGCAAGACACTCCTGCAAGATGATCAAGTCTTATGTTTAGGTACCCAAGCTTTCTTGGGTCCTTCATGGTTAGTAGCAATAAAGATTGTTCCTTTGGAACCCATATTTTCTTTCCTTTAACACTTAAGTTCTTATTATTTTTCTATTTGCATTCATAAGCTTTATGTCCTTTCTTGTTACAATAACATGAAACATCATTTTTATCTTGTTTCTTTATAAAAAAGTTTTTGACAAACTTTTTTTTCTTATTAGGCCTATAACCTAATCCAGCTTTATCAAATACAGCTCTTTGATTACTTAATAGCAAATTAAGTTTTTCAGAACTATATGTAAATTTATCAACTATATTTTATTTTTATCAACTTCTTTCTTTAAACTAATTTTCATTGAATTGATTCTTTTTCTTTTATCAAAATTTTTTTCAGATTTCAGTTCAACTTCATGAGTTAATCCTTTTCTTTGACAAGATTTAAATTATCATTTTTCAAAGATTTGCTTTTCTTTTTCAAACTTTAAAATCACTAACTAATTCATTAAATGCATCAAACAATTCATCAAAGGCAAAGTCATCAGTTTTCGATACTTACCTCATCATCATTTGCCATAAAGCAAATGTTTGCAACTTCCTTTTGTTCTTCCTCAGAAGAGGATTCTTTGCTATCGCTCCATGTTGCAACATAAGCTTCTTCTTCTTTTTGTAGGCTTTCTTCAATTGAGGACAGTCATATCTAAAGTGCCCCGGTTTCTTACATTCATAACATATGAGGGGGTCTTTCTCTTTGTCCTTGTCCTTCTATTTTCCTTTTCACTTTCCATTTTTGTTTCATACTTTTTCTTATGGAAAGGGTCTCTTCTTTGCATAAACTTTCTGAACTT
Organism: Calamus simplicifolius; assembly: GCA_900491605.1. Taxonomy (NCBI): domain Eukaryota; kingdom Viridiplantae; phylum Streptophyta; class Magnoliopsida; order Arecales; family Arecaceae; genus Calamus; species Calamus simplicifolius. The sequence continues at coordinate 162,985 of UESW01004759.1, read as the reverse complement.
CTTTGCAAGAAGGGCTATCTCATCATTTTCCTCTTCTTCCTCACTGCTGCTTGTTTCCTTTCTGCAGCTTTAAGGGCAATCGTTCTCTTCTTTTTGACCTCTTCCTCTTGATGTTGCTTCATGGTCAGTTCATGGGTCATCAATGATCCAAGTAGCTCTTCCAAAGGTAATGTATTTAAATCTTTGGCTTCTTGGATGGCAGTTACTTTCGCTTCCCATGATCTTGGAAGAGACCTAAGAATTTTACGAACCAATTCAGAGTTAGTATAGGTTTTACCAAGACTTTTCAGACCATTTACAATATCAGTAAATCTAGTGTACATGCATGTGATAGCTTCATTTTGTTCCATGGTAAATAATTCATATTTGTGCACTAAGATATTAATTTTAGACTCTTTAACTTGATTAGTACCCTCATGGGTAACTTCTAGTTATCCCAAATTTCTTTTGCAAAAATACATATAAAATTCTATTAAATTCATTAGCATCTAAAGCACAATATAAAATATTCATGACTTTTGCATTAAGCTGAGCCATTTTCTTATTATTCTCATTCCAATCTCTTTCGGGTTTAGGAACTATTGAACCATCTACTAGGTGTGTGGGTGTGCTAGGTCCATTAGTGATTACACTCCATAGTTCATAATCTAAAGCTTGAATAAAAATTCATTCTAGCTTTCCAATAAGAATAATTTGAACCATTAAATAAAGGAGGTCTATTTGTGGATTGACCTTCAGCAAATGAAGATCCAGCTTGAGCTGCCATTTGGATCTTTAACTCTTGATTGTTGGATCAAATAAAAGATGAGTACTATGCTCTAATACCAATTGTTGGCCCAGATGGCAACCCAAGAGGGGGGGGGGGGTGAATTTGGTTCTTAAAAAAAAATATTTAACACTTTAAAGCTATGTGCCTAATTTGAAAGTGGTTGAGTGCAATGAATAGATAAATGCTAAGCATAAATAAATGAGATAGATAGAGAGAGAGATATAATATGTACGGCAAACACAAAGATTTTATAGTGGTTCGGTGTATCCAACACCTACGTCCACTCCCAAGCTTCACTTGGGTCCACACTATAATCTTGATTACAGTCGAGTTATTTTACAAGCTCACAACCTTAACTTGTTGTTTTGCCTGGGATCACAACGAACCCAGCTGGTTTTTTCGGGCTCACCAGCATAAAACCCAACCACAAGCTATCCTTAGCTTGTACCGAGGTATACTACCTCCACTAATTCAATCCCCCGATTGAGTTAGCAAACAATAAAGAGAAATAGAGTTTTGAATACAAAGCAGCTCCTCAAATGAACAAATATGATAAAATAAACAAAGGTAAGAAAAGCCTTGAAGCGATTTGGATGTATGCTTTTCTTCTTTTCCTTTTCTCCTTGAAAGATTGAATCAGGCCTCAGCTCATATTCTTCACAGAAAATCGCAGTTGAGAAGTTGAGGATTTTGGGACTTTTTGCTTTCTCTCTTCAAATATTGGAAATCTCTTGGATTTGATCTTAAGAAGCTTTTGGATTTCTTTTTAACTTTCTGGGATTGATGGACTTAAGCTCAGAGTTTTTCCTTTTTGATTTCTCTCCTTTTTTCTCTATATTTTTGTATTTCACTCCCTCCTTTTCAAACGAATGAATATCCCCCTTTTTATAGTCTTCAATCCAAGGTTAGGTAAAAAATATAGCCGTTATGAGATGCTTGGATGTTTCTACACACAAAAAGAAATAGCCGTTAGAAGTTAGGTAGAAAAAATATTACCGTTGGAGCTGATCTGACATCTAAAAAAATCCGTTCCTAATAGGTTGGAGTCGGCTCCAACTTTTCAGGTGTCAGCTCCAAGTCGGGGTGTCCAAAAATAGTAACAAAAGTTCATTGAGGAGTCGGCTCTGAAAAAGTTAAGTGTCGGCTCGATGCTTTTGGGAGTCGGCTCCAGAATCCAAGAGTGTCGGCTCCAACAATGTCCACAAAAATACGTTCTTTGTATTTGAGGTTGGAGTCGGCTCTGAAACTGTAGGTGTCGACTCCCAAATTCTCAGGTGTCGACTCTGGACCATGCCGAAATTCTAGAAAAGTTCTGACCCAAATAGTCAGGAGCCGACCCCAGAGCATATCAGAACTTTTCTGGAATTTCGGCATGGTCCAGAGTGACTCCCAAATTCTCAGGTGTCGACTTTGGACCATGCCGAAATTCCAGAAAAGTTCTGATATGCTCTGGGGTCGGCTCCTGACTATTTGGGTGTCGACTCTAAGTTCTAAACTTTCATAATTTCTTTTAAATTTTGATTCAAAACTTATTTCCTTATATCGTTTGACTGATTAAACATTTTTAATCCCTGAAACACTTATTAAATATGTTAGAAACATAGTGAATATACTCATGTCTTTTGTTAATCATCAAAATCAATAATTGGGTCAACAATTCTAATCATCCACTTGATTTAATTCCTTTATCCCTCCACACACGAGTCTTAGAGTCAACACAAGCATTTGCATAGCATATCAGAGACTTACATAAGGACATTAGCCATAAATAAATCTAAGTAATGAAACTTATAAAAGACTGGCTAACTCCCGAAGAAGAGCCAAAGAGTTCGGTGTGGGGTATTCTGTCATGCTTAGGCTTAGGCCTGAATGGTTCCCGCCAGGGACCATTAAGAAACTTCATGCTTGCGGAGCTGGCCCCTTTAAAGTAATAGAGAAGGTAGGACCCAATGCCTATATGCTAGATTTGCCCTTGGATTGGGGCATTAGCTCAACCTTCAATATTGCAGACCTAGTAGAGTATAGGAAACTGGTAGCGATTCCTAGTGAGTACTTTGGACCTAACCCTTCTTTCATGAGTGAACCTACGCATGAGTGTCCACCACCAATTTTACCTGAGCAAGGAGAGCGGATCGAGTGTATCCTACACGATCAAGCCATTACAACCCAGAACTGCGGTTACCAACGCTATCTGGTCCGATGGCAGGGTCGCTCCAAATCTGACGATTCATAGATTACTCGAGAGGACTTGCAACGCCTCAACCCAGACCTCCTAGAGAGCTACCAGAGCCAGAGCGATCCATACTCGATGGGGTAGAGTTCCTCCCACCCCGGGAGAATTGATGCGGGCACCAGGATCAGGCAGAGGATTCTTAATCCTATATGGATATCTGATTAGGTTTGTAGAGTTTGATTCAGTTGGAAACTAGGTTTATTTTATTTTATTTTAATTTGGGTCCAATTTTATTTTTTAAGCATTTGAGTCCTGTCTTTTGAGTTGGTACTCGTTATTAGGGTTTGGGTTATATTGAGTCAACTCATTATGAGCTTGGGTCAAATTGAGTCCTGTCCAGTCTAGTTGGTCTTATATGTGTCATGTACAGTCCATTTGGTATTTTTATTAAGTTCATTCGGCTTACACGAGGAGACACCAGTATTAGAGCAGAAGACAAGGCCATCACAGTTAAACAGAGCAGCTGCTAAATTCAAGTTGGTGCCACACCTACATAAGAAGTCACATGCCAGCTACACACCAGCCACCTCTAGCACAAGCATTCGATACGCCACCTAGCAAAGCTAGCAGGTCAACAAGATAAGCCTCAATCCCCCAAATCATGCAACCTTATTTTAAAGAATTCCAGCCCAAAGAAGTAGCAAATGGACATCCTTTATTGCCCCTAAATTGCCTTTTTTGAAAGGGATTTGTATGGCATGAAGTTTTTTTCCCATGTAATCTAATCCACTTTAGGAAGAAAGTGGGTGCCCTTTTTCTTTCCATATATGTATTTACTTGGGCCCTAAGTCTCTTGCTCTATAAAAGAGACCTTTTTGTATGAATTATGCATCTTTGAATTATTAATCAATCAATCCAGTTTTGAGTCATTGTGAGTTTTGTTATTTGGTTCTCTGGTGCTCTTGATTCCCTTCTCCTATGCATGCCAACATTCCAATATCCAGAAGAAACCCTGGCCGCCGCCCTTATTTTCCTCTAGTGGATGCCCATGAGCTTCTTGACCGCCCCTCCTTCTCTACTTCTTTCTTGCCTCTTTGTCTCTAATCTGATTTTTCTCTTTTGTTCTTTAACCCTTAGATGATGTTCTTGAAGGTCCCTCAGTAACCACAAATCCAGGATTCAAGGTGATCGCCATCTAGGTCAGCGGATACTTGCCGCAGATCCATGGGCTCGGGGCTTAGTCATTCAGGGCGCATCTGCCAGGTAGAGCGACCCCTTCAGCATCTCGATCTCCTCATCCTACTAGGTACACCCCCTCTAATCTTTTAGTAGCTTTATTGTGGGAGAGCAAGCCCTACTGGGACTTCTTAGCCTCAACGATCTTTCTTCTTTACTTTTCTGTGGAACAATTTTGCGTATGGAGTTACTATGAGTTTTTTTGAATTCCTCTTAGGCTATTACTTCGGAAGGCTAATCAACTACAATCATTAATCATATAAAATTTTTTTGCATGCAAATTGGTCCTGCATCACAAGGCCAGCTTGGCACCAAAGCCCGACTTCGGTCGGCACTGAAAGCTCGAGGCTAGCTTGGCACCAAAGCCTGACTTCGGTTGGTATTGAAAGCTCAAGGTCAGCTCAGCATCAAAGCCTGACTCTGGTCAGCACTGAAAGCTCGAGGCCATCTCGGTCCCAAAGCTCAACTCCGCTCGGCACTGAAAGCCCGAGGCCAGCTCAGCACCAAAACCCGACTCTAGTCGGCACTGAAATCTTAAGGCCAGCTCAGTACCAAAGCCCAACTCTGGTCAGCACTGAAAGCTCGAGGCTAGCTCGACACCAAAGCCTGACTCCAATCAGCACTGAAAGCTCGACTCTAGTCGGCACTAAAAGCCCGAGGCCAGCTTGGTACCAAAATCCGGCTCCAGTCAGCACTGAAAGCTCAAGGCCAGCTCAGCACCGAAGATCAACTTTGGGTCGGCACAAAGACCAACTTCAGCATTGGCGTCTAAAGCCCGAGACTGGCTATGCACCCAAGAGCTAACCCCGGCCGGCCCTAAAGCCCCGATGACAGATTGGCGCTGTAAACCTAACTCGAGAGCAATGCCCAAGACCGACCCAAGTCTTCACAAAGGTTAGTTCTAGGGCCAACCTTGGCGCTTACTCTAGGATCTGCCTTGACACTACCACTAAGTCTTAAGCCCACTTACAGTAAGCACTGAACCAATGTAGTCCTATCGGGATCCTCCTAACGCGGACCAAGGAAGAATGCACTACACGCAGTTAAGTATCCAAAAGAATTTTCAAGGCAAAAATCTCAAAAAATATTCACTTTCATTACTTAGCAAACATTTACAAAACGACGACCAAGTCGGAGTTCAATAGAAAAAAAGAATGTTCAGGCCTCGACCGGTGCGGACTCATCATCGACTGGCCTCGGTGCCACGGGCGGCTCCTCTAGCACCTTGTTCGGCTCGATGTCCTCAACACCCAAGAGGCCATAGACTCTACCTACCTTCTTCTTGCCATCCTGGAAGCTCTAGAGGTAGATGTCAGCAGAGGCCTCGGCCAGCTCATCCGCGAAGTCAGCAGACTTTCGAAAGTCATCCACTGCCTCAATGGATTTTCTCTCGGCAGCTGCAGCCCTATTCTCGGTGGCAACAGCCCTATCCTCGGCGGTAGTAGCCCTTCCTTTGGTAGTGGCTCTTCTCTCCACTTCTCAGGCTGCAGCCTCCCTCTCTGCCACCCAGGCATCGACCGTTTGAGCAATCTCTTTCGTATTCTCGGCCCACTCCTCGACCGCTTTCACCTTAATGGAGAGGGCGTCAATCCAAAGGTCCCGAGTAGTGATGGCTGCCATAGCGGCTCCTAACTATTCCTCGACCACCTGGGTGCGCTTCAACTCGGCTACCACCTGACGCTTAGCCTCCTTGAGCTCCTTTGCTTGTTCGATCTGCGCCGCCCCTAGTGCTTCCTCTACCCTCTCGGCCTGGGTCCGGGTGTCGGTGACCTCTTGTTGAGTTTAGCGGAGGACATCCTCACCTTGGATGAGGATGTCCCTCATAGCAGTCAGGGAGTTTACCGATTGCACCAAAGCCATTGTCAGCATGAAACAGTAAAATTTTTAGGAAATTTTTTTATGAAGTGAAGTACTAACCCATAGATGAGAAATGAAGGCTTCTCGTAAGAAGGCTGAAGCCCCTTGACGGTTGAGCTCTCCTTGGAACTCCGGCAAATAGATATGGGAGATCAGCCGCTTCGCCTTGCGGTCATTGTTTATCACCGAGGGCCAAGAAGGGATTGCCCCGCCTCACCTCCCTTTGTGGCCTCGGCCGGTCTCGATGCTGTAGGTGCCATGCCGGAGACTGACGGCATCTCCTCCACTGACGGCCCTGCTGCCATTGGGTGTTCTTCACTCGCCTACTCTCCTATAGGCAAGCCTTCATCTAGGATCGGCCCTGCTTTCGGGCGAGCCTGTTCCATGGCCAAGGTGGTGGGTTCTACAGGTAGAATAACCACCCCAACCCTCGCTCCCTCTGGGGTTGTGTCGGCCATGAGGTTGACGGCGGGAATGGGCTCCCGATCCTCCTAGGACTTGCGCATTAAGGGGGTCGGGGACCGGTTCGGAGTCCAAGTCCATGGCCTTCCGCTCGAACCCTCGGTGCCATCAATGGCCCTTTTTTCTCTTGACCAGCACTCTCCTCGTGACATGGGCCAGTATTTTTATAACTGTGCAAGTTAAAAGGACAATATTAAAAAAAAAGAAAGAAGAGGGGGAAAGAGAAGGAATTGGGAAAGGTTTGCACTGCTCACCACTGCTCTGGAAGATACCCGTAAGCCAAAGATTCTCCTCGACAAGAGCTAGTTGCAGCAGGGGATTAGTGTGGTCAGCAGTTGCACGAATGCCTCCTTATCCCTCGAGATCACTGACTAGTCTTTGTTTGGCCCCACATTCGGGTCCCCCTAGCTTGGCCTCACACTCTTGAGATCAGTAAAGAAAAATCGGGTCTTCCATGCTTTGACAGAGGTTGGAAGACCCAGCTTGAGGTTTCAGCGAGCCTAGGCTGGAACAACCACCAACCTGACTGATGGTGGAGGGTGTAGAAGTAGCAAAAATGGGAAACCCTAGCCTTTATGCCCTGGAGATGACACAACACTATGAAGCTGCAGATGGTTCGAATAGAATTCGAAACCAATTGCGTGGGTGTTAGGGTGTATCGGTCAAGGAGGTTATTGACAAAGGGATGAAGGGGCAGACGAAGACCCACCCTGAGGGATACTTCATATAGGGCGATTCTTCCAGGTTGGAAGGAGATCACCCTATCATTAGGGGTGGAAATGAACAGCTAGACACTGCTCGGGATCCCATACCGGGCCCTAAGGTTCACCAGCTCTTGGTCGATCAGGGTAGAGGCGGCCCCTTTCGAGGATTTCGCTCTAACTCTAGGGGGGACTGGCAGCCATCGGGCGACCCCTGGCGGGGCCTGGCTGATGACCCACTGTTGAGACAAAGGAACAAGGTCCTCGGAGGAGGAGGAAGAAGAAGACCATGAGGGCATGGGAGATGGAGAGGTCTGCTATCACGAGGAAAATTGATCCTCGGGTGGGGCGGAGGAAGACCAAGAAGGAGAAGAGGCCATGAAGGAAAAATAGGAAAGGATCGGAAGGACTGACCTGGGTAAAGGAAGAAGAACGGCAAGGAAAACAGTAAGGTTTGAGGAAGGAAAACTTGGGCGGGGTGTGAGCTCGAAGAGGAAGATGAAGATGTCGGAAGCGAAATGTCAGGTCCAGAGCCCTTCTCCCAGCTATACATCATTTTCGAATTATCCCACCTAGTCCAGTCAGCCATGTGCATACCCACTATTGGTGATGTCGCCTCGACAAACATTCAACGCGCAGGGCGCGCTATTTCAGCCAATCATAGGAGATCGATAACGTCAGCACCACGATGGCAATGATGGTGGTTGCTTTTCCTTGGGTTCCGAAAGGACTCCCCTGTTTCGAGAAGGATTCTCCTATATCTGACTATTGGCAGGAGCGATAGCATTATGATGCCCCATATCACCTGCATTGAAGAACCACTATCCCCAAGGACACACGCCCCTCCATGAATGGCAACGCACCGGGATCAGCCACCTAGAGTTTTTATGCCCCTTTCGCCAGGTGGGAAGTGGACCCGCATTGTCTCAGGGATGAGGGGGCATCTGATGTGGCTGATCAAGCTATGTTAGGGCTAATGGGAGGGGCAACTGATGGAACCCCAGCCTCAGACTCCAAGGTCCCCTCGGCCTTGGACTCCAGGTCCCCTCGAGCTCGGACTCCAAGGTTCCCTCGGCCTTGAACTCCAGATCCCTCCGGCCTCATACTCCAAGGTCCCCTCGGCCTCGGACTCAGGTCCCCTCGGCCTCAGACTTCAAGATCCCCTCAGCCTCGGGCCACCTACAACTTTCACGTGGCCCATCTGCAACCGCCGCGTGGCCCACCAACCACCTACAACTGTGCATGGCCACTACTCGTTATGGCACACGCCTAACATGACTAGGCCCACCTACCATTTATGGCACCGCATCTGGTAGGGGACTGGCAGGCAGGACCACCTCTGACGTGCTCAGTGGTTGTAACGACTTATCACGTCAGCCTTGTGCCTGTCCACTACCAGACAATACGTCTTGAAATCAACAACCTTCCAAAAGCTGATAAGAGGGACTTCCAGACAGGTATAAGAACCTTCGCTCATAACAAGAGAAGGGATCCAAACTCCAAGTTTCTTTAGTTAATTCCTTTAGCTCTTTCTTCTCTATTTTCCAAGTGGCTTATTTGAGCATCGGAGGGTCTCCACCAATGTGACAGATCCTCAAAGATTTTCTTGCAGGAATCCCATCGAGGAGGAGTTAGAAGATTTCCCAAGTGCACCCACGATGCTTCAGGATCCTCTTCGTTACCCGACATTCGAGGAACGTGACTTGGTGGCAACAGATTGTATAAATACTTCCTATAACACTGTTTTTGCAGCAGATTAGAAAGTAAAAAATAGAGAAGAAAATCGTGTAAAAAATAGAGTGAAAATCTTGTTAAAAATCTATGGGAAGTTATTGTAAAAGAGAAGTGTAGTAGTTGAGCTTTCATTTGAGAATCATTATAAGAGTTGTTGAAGTATTTATTCAAGTGATTGAGAGCATTTAAAGAAGAGATATGATGCATTCAAAAGCTTACAAGGAGAAGTTCAAATTTATTAAAGGCATTATCCAAGGCTCCAATGACCACAAGAAGGCTTCATTCATTTCTCAAAGCTCATCCCAAGAAAGAAGCCAGAATCTCCAAAATTTATAAAGTGATCTTTCATTGTTTCATTCGCTCATATTAGGAGTTTGTTGTACTTAAATCTTGATACTATTGTGACTGTTATGTAAGGTCCCCTTGTGCCTAAAAAACAAGAGGCTAGCTTGGAAGACTAGGTTGTGAAAGGCTCCCTTGTGCTCGAAAATAAGAGACTAGCCCGGAAGGCTAGGTGTAAGGCTGCCTTGTGCCGTGTAACAAGTAGCTAGTCGAAAAGGCTAGAGATTGTAATCGTTTGGTGAAACGATTGGAGTAAAATTTTTAAGGAGTTCTTGAGAATGGATGTAGGTGCTGGGTTTGGCACCGAACCACTATAAACCTTCTTGTGTTTGTGATTGCTTGATTGCCTCTATTATCTCTTTACTTCACCACACATCACTTGCAATTAAATTTTGATTTATGTCAAGTGTACATCTTTGCTAAATAATTTTAAGAAGCTCAGTTTATTCCCCTCTTGGGTTGCTACATCTAGGAAACACTTTTTAAGACTTTCTTCTTCCCTAGCCTCTTAACTAATTTTATAGTTTGTCCTTTTAATCTTGATGGCAGCTTGAATTTTTTCGTTCTGCCATCAAGTTTTCTTTCCAAATAGTCCTACTCTTTTTGATTCTCCTAAAACTTTTTTTGCTATATTTTTTATGTATTTAGTTACTTTTTTCAATATTAAGTTGGGAACACTATCTATATTCAGTCTTTACTCTTACTAACTTTTCTTTATATAATTTTAATTTTTCTCCTTTCAAGTTTTACTATTTAATTTTTGGATTAATAATTTTATATTTTACTTTAAATTTTATTTTTATCCATATGTCTGCTATCATATCCTATATTGTGAAGTTAAACTTTCTCCTAGAATAACTTTATAGTTTTTGCATGTTATTTTATCTACATTTCTAGTTAAAAAAAAGTCTATTTGACTTTTATTAGATTTACTTTTAAATGTTATTAAATGTTCATCTTGCTTTTTAAAATAGTGTTTGCTATTGTTAGATCATATGCCACCGTAAAATCTAATAAGCTCATACATGCTTCATTTCTATCTCCAAATCTATATCGTTCATGTACTATTTCATATCCATTCCTCTATTTTCCTATATGTCTATTAAAATTTTCTTCTATATATATATCTTTTCTCCTTGTAATATTTCTTGCATTACTTCATCTATATCTTTTCAAAATTGTGTCTTAGTTTGTTGATTTAATCCTACTTGTAGTGCATATGCACTAATTATGTTAATTATATTATTTTTAATTATAAGTTTTAGTGATATAATCCGGTCTCCTTTCCTAGTTACCTTTAAAATTCATATCTACAATTATTCATACTCCATTTCTATTTTTATATCTTCTAATATAATATAATTTATATCTTGTATTTTCTATTTCTCTAGATCTTTCATCTATCCATTTAGTTTCTAAGAAGTATATTATATTTATTTTTCTCCTAATCATATTATCCACTATCTTCATAGCTTTACCTATTAGTGTTCCTATGTTTCAAGTTGCTACTCTAAGTTGGCTATCACAGACTAACTTCTTTACCCGCACTTGTCCATAATATAAGAACCGTTGCTCATTTATCACCGCATTCGAGCACCGATGCAATGCTTCTTGCTCATTTTTTGAAACATTCAGAGGCATATGCAATGCGTCTCTTAACGGAAACGTCCTATCTTTTCGCATAGTTTAATTTATTAGATTCATTTTTAAAGGATCTAATGAAGTTTTACGTTGGCTGTCAGCTACCTAATGCAACCCTTCTTCTTTATCCGGGCTTGGGACTGATCTTGGTTAAGTACCTTTATAAATATGTATAAATTAAATCTATTGATATTTAGGGAATTGGAGCTTGTGCTATCAGCCACACCCACTGCTTGATAATAAAAGTTCCAACTTTAAATTTTAATAACGCATTTCTTTGCATTTGAATTAGATATGTCAATAAAGTGAGTTGCTTTTGTCTATCTTATCCTGTTGCCATAGAAATCCGTTCTCTGACTCGGGTGCAGCCCAACACTGGAACTGGATGCCTGCCCCTTGTCTGGGTGAACCTGCAAGACAGTACTCGAGTAGAGAGTGTTGGGGGTGGCCCTTTGCGGAGGACCCTTCGATGCCCAAGTCAGTGGAGATTTACAAGAAGCAGATATGAGGAGAAGGCTCTCGCAGAAGAGTCCCTCAAGAATGGCCTCTCGAGAAGCTTCAATGGAGTTTTCTCAGTGAGAGTGAGCATACCTAAAAGAGTTTAGGGAAAGGTATTTATACACTGTCTGAATATTGATGGTTTGTTCACCTGACTCTTCGAACGTGTCTTGGGAAATGGAGACCCAGGATGATAGGAATCTGATTTGAATCAAGTTTGTTACGAGGCCGGTGAGATTCAAATCCTATTTGTTACGAGGATCGAGGGCTGAAGAGGCTGATTCAAAGCTTTGAGATTCGGTTATTCTATTATCTGGTTATTTATAGGTAATAGGCTGTACCTAGATCGATTTTCCTTTTGAGGTGATGAGAGTTGACATGGCTGAAGGGTCATGTTTGATTTTTTGGCTACTTTGGGCCTGCCGAGGTATGAGAATGGTTTGGCCTTGCCGAGACGAGGAAGTAACTCGACTCTGCTAGGATGGAGAGATGGCTTGGTCCTGCTGAGATGAGGAAGTAGCTCAGCTCTGTCAGGATGGAGAGATGGCTTGGCCCTATCGAGACAGGGAGATTTTGTCTTTTTTCAAACACAACATCTAGCAGGCAGAAATTGAAAGTGATCCTAACATTTTTGACACATGCATAGATATTAACGTAATGGCGAGTTTGCCTCTCATCACATGCCCCCACTCCCTAGCCCGAAGCGTAGGCTCGGGCATAGGGAGTATAATTCCAGGAAGCTTTATTTAATTGGGGGAATTCAAACATGCAAAGGCATGTTGTGCGCTTCATCAATTCTTTCCGTCGAACGAGGAGAAAACCTCTCGCCTTTTGCTGTAGGCCATGGGTGGAATGGCGCGTGGCAGTCTCAAGGTTTGGCGACGCATGGGGATTCTTGCCTCGCCGAAATGGTTTAAAATGAGTTGAGCAGCGTTACCTTCTACTGCGTTTTTTCTCTATATTCTTCATCTTCAATGGACCGAACATCTTTGACCCAAGATCAAACATGGCTGGTGCTTCTTCCATTGATCTGGGAGATAAGGAGCATCCTACTGACTCTGCCTCAACGATGACCCCTGCAGACCTGGAGAGGATTCGCTGGGATTATTTGTTCACGAGTGACATTCAGATGCGGGTCCCTGGTCCTGAGCAGAGTGTACCTAATTGACTGGAGTCAGGGGCTTTTTTCTATGAGAAAAGCTTCAAGGTGGGTCTTCGTTTTCCCCTTAATCCTTTGGTAACCAACATAATGAGGTATTATGGCATCTGTCCAATGATGATTACGCCGAATAGCTGGTGTTATATTATCGGGTTCATCTCCTTGTGCACGTTCATGGGGATAAAAGCGATGGTTCCTTTGTTCTGGGCCTGCCATAGTCTTACATCCTCCAAGGATTCGTCTAGGCACTACATAGGGCCATGGAAGAACTTCAAGAGTTTTTCTAGGGTTCCAACCTCCATCAAAGGATGGAAGTCATAGTTTTTTATCATCGAATGGGATGCTACATTCGACTTTCCTCACCAATGGGCGCCTCTCCCATGGAGCCAAACTAGCATCCGACACTGTCAAAGGTGGAGAAGGAGGACTTCGACATTCTTTATGGCAGCAAAGTGATCCCAATCGGTGCTCTCCTAACCAAAGAGGCACTTTACAATGCCGAGTTGAGTAGAGTCAACCCCTTAAGTAAGTGCAATATCACTTTCTCCATGTTTTGATGTCTTTGCAGGGATATAACTGACCGTTCGATGGTTTGTATGTCGCAGGGATCAGGTCCAAGTTTAGAACTCAGATGAGAGGAATGCTCGCAATCGACTATGGCAATTTGAGCAAAAAAGGGTACGAAGCATCGTTGTACCATTTCATCGACTCTCATGAGAGGAAAGAGGGCTAGGCTTGAGCGGAAGCCATCTTCTTCCTCTCCTTCTAGATTACAACCGGCTCTGCTGAGCCATTCACAAGAATTAGTTGAATCCCGACCTTTGAGCCGCCGAGGGGAATGTTGTGGAGGAGCCGATCCCAGCCCCTATCCTGTCACTAGAACTTGGAGAGCAGACACCTGGGAATGAAGCTGAAGGAGTGGCAGCTTGGGAAGAGCATGAGCCTAGTCGCTCACTTGAGCCAATGGATGATGATTTTTGGATAACCAAATTTTACTATTCCATTGCTACCGACGTGCATTACCCTGAAGGGGAGGGCTCTATGAGTCCGCAGAGGTTGAGAGAATTATTTTTCAAAGATTGGGCAGCTACTCTTGCGGTGAGTGTTGTCCCACCTTCGGCAGAATCTACCCCTTGTCAAGAGGAGGAGAAGAAAGGAGGGATTCACCTGGCGGAGAAGGAGTTCCCTCGATGAGGATGGAGGAATCGGGGCCTTTGGGGACGTCGGTAGGTGACGAGGAGGGGACAGGTTGGCTTAGCCCCTCCTTGATCCCTCGAGTAGTGCTACTAAAGAGTTGCAATCCTATATTGATAATTTTTTAATATTTTTTATGCAAAAGAACATGTCATTTATCTCGAAGAAGGAGAGGATAGACACCGAAAGGTTGCTTTTTTGGTTGAGAGATTCGAAATGCCTACTGACTTGGATGACTATGCATCGGTCCCCAGCCAATACATCTTAAGGGATATAAATTCTTCTTGCATTCGAGTGAGCTTTCTTTCTTTCTCTGCTTTCTTAGATGTTTTGCATAATGTTGCGTAGTTTTTCCAAATTTAATCATTTGGCTCTACTTAGGTAATTCTCCTTCAGCGGTGCTCTATAAGCGCTTGATCTCCTCCAATGAATGCAACAGACAGATCTCGCGCAAGGTTGAGGCACTTCATGCCAAAATAAACTCAGCCGATCAGCACTCAGAAGAATTAACAAGGGTACAAGCCGAGCTTGATGAAGCCAAAAGATCAGGCGAAGATGCCCAATCAGAGGCATTATGGCTTTGGGCTAAGGCAACCAAGCTTGAGGAGGCTCGAAAAGTAGCCGACGAAGCTCGGTCAGAATTGTTAAGGTTCCAGAGTGAGGCCCAAAGGGAAATTGACTCCCTTAATGGTAGGGTTGCCGAGGAAAAATCTCATTTTGAGGCTCGACTCGAGTCTTATCAGAAGCAAATTGCCGATCTTATGGCTGAGCTATGTCAAGTGCGATCCGGTAGCTCCAGGAACCAGATGGACCTTGAACATGTCTGGAAGGACATGAGTAGGTGTAGAAAAGAGAGGGAGAAGGCTCGGAAAAGGGCCAAGAAAGCAGAAGCCGAAGTTGCTCGCTATGTCAAAGAGGTATGACTTTGTTGACCCAATTGTTGATTTGATGATTAACAAAACTATTTGAGTATAACATTTGAAGTTACTAATGATTTTGATTAAGTTTTTCAGTTTATGATATGATTTATTAATCAAAATGATAAGACAAATCAAGTTCTAGTTCGAATCTAATGTCAAGGTAAGATTTTAGACATTAGAGTCGACATATGGAATTGCAGAGTCGACTCTGGAAATCGGCATGGACTTAGAGTCGACTCCCGGACTGTTAGAGCCGACTCTCGGACTGTTAGAGCCGACTCCAACAGAAAAGACAGAATGGTGGTTTTTCTGGCCACTACTTAGAGTCGACTCCGGGACTGTTAGAGTCGACTCCAGAAGATTTTTGTGTCGACCCTAGAAAAGTCAGAGACGACTCCAGTTCAAGCGATTTGGGGATTTTCGATTTAGAGCCGACTCCAGAAAAGTTAGAGCCGACTCCAGAATGTCAGACGCGACTTCAGAACTGTAAGAACGACTCTAAACTTTATTTTTATCTTTTTAATTCCAATGGCTATTGCTATTTTTGGATCTAATCCTTCTTACACTTGTTTCTAATGGATAGTTTTAAACTATTTATGGATTAAACTGATCTATAAGAAGAGGGTTTGATGCATCCAAAAGAGAGAGACAAGAAGAGAGACAAAAAGAAAAGAATAGAGAAAAATCTTTGAAATCCATCAGAAAAGAAAAGAGGGAAGATTCGAGAGGAAAGATTATACTGATTCCCCAAAAGAAAAGAGAGATATTTCAAGCTTTCATAGCTTCATTTTGAAGAAATCTCAAGAAAGGAAGCAAGCCCTAGTTTTCTGATCTTCGGAGCTTCAAGAGCATTCTAAAGGAAGATCCATCCAAGAGAAGAGAAGAAGCAAGCCACCAAGATCTGCAAATCAGGCTTTGATTCCTATCTCTTTATTTCGTGTTCTATTATTGTATATTTGCTCATTGGAGGAGCCTTTGTTTTGTAAAAATGATTATTGTTTGCTTGGTCAATCGAAGGATTGATTCCTTTGAGGCTGTTAGTCTTGTGCAAGCAGTTTGCTTGTGGTGTAAGGTTTTGTGCTGGTGAGCCTTGAAAACCAGCTGGGTTCGTTGTGCACCTGGGAAAACAACAAGTTCGAGTTGTGAGCTTGCAAAACAACTCTGTTGTAATCAGATTGATTATAGTGTGGACCCAAGAGATACTTGGGAGTGGACGTAGGTGTAGGTACACTGAACCACTATAAAATCTCCTGTGTTTGCCGTGATTGTCTCATTATCTTTAACTCTCCAATTGTGCATATTCTGTTTTAATTTGTATGAATGTAAGTTTTTATTTCCGCTGGGGTTTATTTTTCAAAAGAGTTTAAATTTTGAAAAACCCAATTCACCCCCCTCCCCCTCTTGGGTTGCTATCTGGACCAACAATCTTCTTACCATTTCCACGTAACGGCCCATTTCTTCCCCATAGTTAGAACTAACTTGACCATTTATTTCATTTACTATTTTTTCTTCTCTAGCTGGAGAAGACAAAGGTCGAGGTGGCTAATCAAGTAAATGCTCTGACCGAGGATTTAGCCTCGAGTCAAAAGAAGTGCTCTGAGCTTGAGCATCGGATAGTTGAGGCAAATGATCAAATTGCTCTGGTGATCGAGAAGTACAAAATATCGGATGAATTCGCTCGAGGGTGAATTCAGTTTTCGAAGGAGGCATACCGAGTTGGGGTGAACGAGGTATGGGCGAGGGTGATCTAGGAGTATCCGGACATCAAACTTTCATTCTTGGAGGATGAGAGATACTGCTTTTCGTCATCAATAACTGAAGCATTAGCGGCGACTCCCTCATCCAATGATGGCAATGATGATGAAGATGGTCCTAGCTGTTGGCCCAGATGGCAATCCAAGAGGGGGGGGTGAATTGGGTTCTTTAAAAATTTTAACCTTTTAAAAACTATTGGCTTTAAGATAAATAAATTAAATGCAATGCAAATATAAAGCACAAACAAGGAGATAGATAGAGATAATAGAAGCACGGCAAACACAAAGATTTTATAGTGGTTCGGTGTATCCAACACCTACGTCCACTCCCAAGATTCACTTGGGTCCACACTATAATCGACTTGATTACAGTCGAGTTGTTTTCCAAGATCATAACTCACAACTTGTTGTTTTACCCGGGATCACAACGAACCCAGCCGATTTTTCGGGCTCACCAGCACAAAACCCTAAACTCAAGCTAAACTAGCTTGACCCGAGATATACAACCTCCACTAGTTCAATCCCCCTGATTGAACCAGCAAAAATAAGAAAGAATAATGTTTAAGATACAAGATAGCTCCTTAAATGAGCAAATATTCAAATAAATGAACAAGGTTTAGAAAAGCCTGTTTGAAGTGGATTGGATTTGAGCTTTTCTTTTTTCTTCTTTTCCTCTTCTCTTTGGAGATGTTGAATCAGGCCTCAGCTTTGATTCGTTGCAAATGTTGCAGATGAGAAGTTGGAAAATCTTCAAAACAGAGCTTCTTCCCCTTTTTGTGAATCCTTCGATTTTTCAAATTTGAACGCCTTGGATTCTTCTTTGAGCTTTGTGAAGTGGAAGGATTTGAATTTGAATACTTCTCTCTTGGATTTCAGGCTCAAGACTTCTCGGATTTTTGATTTGAAATTCTCTCTATTTTTCGTTTTTCCCTTTCATTGTTATTTTTCAAAACGGTCGTTCTTCCTTTTTATAGAATTTCTTTAATCCGTTTTTGGGTAGAAACTAGCCATTGGAGTGTACCTGAAATAAAATATATCCGTTAGAAGTTAGGTAAAAAGGAAATATTACCGTTAGAGCTGATCTGACATTTTAAATTTTTGTCCCAGACAGGTTGGAGTCGGCTTCAACTTTTCAGGTGTCGGCTCTAAGTCGTTTATCCAAAAATAGAAAGTTCTGAGTTCGTCGAGGAGTCGGCTCCGAAAAAGTTAGGTGTCGGCTCGCCATCGTCAGGTGTCGGCTCCAAAATACTGTGTGTGTCAGCTCCAAGATGCTCAGAAACAAGCATTCTGTCCCCGCATCGGAGTCGGCTCCATACACTGTAAGTGTCAACACCGAAACTCTGGGTGTCGGCTCCAAAACTCTAGTGTCGGCTCGGACCATATCAAAAATCAGAAGAATATTTGACTGGCAATGGGGTCAGCTCCAGGAATTCTAGGTGTCGACTCCAGGTTCTGAAACTTTGAAACTTATGATTTGCAATTGATTCAAAACTCATTTCTTAATACCTTTAAATCGATCAAATATTTTTAAGCCCTGAAACACTTATCAAATCCATTAGTAATCAAATAAATATACTCAATTCCTTTATTAATCATCAAAATCAATAATTGGGTCAACAATCTCCCCTTTTTGATGATTATAAAAATATTGAGTATATGCATAGTATTCTCAACATAAAATTTTCAAGTGATCTTCACAAGTAGGCTCCCCCTAAATAAGGTAGCTCCCCCTATGAAGTTCAAATTATCAATTGTTTTTCCTTTGCTATACATATTTGATACTTAAGATTCATTTATATCAATTTTCACTTTTTATTTCAATGTTCACTTAAGCTTATTTATGTATTTTCAAACTAATTTATACTAATCAATCAATTACTAATCAATGCATATATGACATAGCTTTCACTCAAATTCATATACGACATAACTTTCTCCCCCTTTTTTGTAATCAACAAAAAGATAAAGAAAAGTTAAGTCAAAAGATAAAATTGATAGATCAAAAGATAATTTCATTTCATCAAAAGTCAAGTATTACAAAAAGAAACTGTGCTTTCATTACATCAAAAGTTTAAACTTTCATTACAAACATCAAACAACATATCTCATTAAAAAAAAACTTTGACTTCATTACAAGAAAATTACATATTGTTTCTAATGATCCTTGTCAAATGATCCAAAATCTTTCCCATTCCATCATTTTGAGTGGCTACAAATTCTTTCAACCTTCTATCAACAAAAGAGCAAGCAGTCATAATTTTATCTTGAAGCTCTGCATTGCACTTTGAATAGGTCTCAGAATCTCCACAGATGTCTTTAAGTTCTTCAAATATATTCTTCAAATCACTACTTAAAGATCCAGCAGAAGAGCTAAGAGTAGACTCAATTTTGGCAATCCGATCATCTAGGCAATAAAGAGTTTCTTTAAGATTCATAAATTTGTTATCAAACTCAGTCTTCAGTTCATCCTTCTGAGCAGCAAGCAAGCATTTGAGTTGCTCTATTTGAAGGTCTGAAAATCCAACTGATGAAGTAGATGGCTGAACATGAATATGAGCAGGTGCAGGGGCAGGAACAGGACTCCTTGGCTATGGAGAAGAAACCCTCACAGATGAACCAGCCTCACAAGGTCCAGAAAGTCTCGGTTCAGGGGCTCTCTCATCCAAGTTACCTTTCCTTTCCCATTGCCCGTTCACCTTTACAAATCCCATCCTATGCAAAGTGGCCAGACTGTAATAATCAGTATGTCTCAGGTTCTTGGAGGGTTTATTGTCCAAAATTACAACCTCTTGGCTTCTGAATACCATAGTTAAAACCATCCGTATGGTAGTGACGATCTTCTCTTTCCTCCAGCCTCGGCCATATAAAATATCATCATAGCAGCTAGGTTGATAGGATGACAACAATGTCCCGCTCGGAGACATATTCAAAACGTCCGGTCTTTGGGAACAAAATTCTGCTAAAATGTTGTGTAGCAATCTTAATTCCAAGGGCAACTGGTTAGCCCTAATCTCCTCAAATTCTTCAACATCTCTCCCTAACATCCTTGATAGGGATGCTGATCTATCATTGTGCATATCCGCAGCTAATCCGGTAATGGGGATGCTTAGGAGGTTTCCTAGTTTTTGAAATGTAAGATGAATCCGTTTGCCTCTAACAGAGCTCACTAAACCACCATCACCTCTCGATAAATTAAAATAAAATTCTTTCACTAGTGCTGGGTAAGTAGGAACATCAAGACAACAAACTCTATCCCATCCAAGCTCCTTGAGTTGATTACCAATCAAAAAACCCTCGGATTGAAAGAACTCAAAGTCAACTTTCCTACTCATTGTGATAAACCTCCCTGCTAGGGTATCTACCTGAGGTGAAGTGGTGTTGGGATTGTCTGAATCGGTGGAGGAATCCTCGCTTGGAGACGGCTCACGGATGGGTCACCTCACGGAGCATTTTTCGGTCACCATAGGCGCTCCAATCACCGAACCTCTCCTCTTAGGTGCCATTGGATCCTTAGGAAAGCTTGGGTAGAGTGGAATTAGAGATGGGGAGGCTTTGAGAGAGTTTTGGAAGAGTTTGGTAGAGGATTTGAAAAGTTACGAAATGATGAGGTGTCGACTCTGCCCTAATAAATCGATTTGGGATTCCCAGGTGTCGACTCCTGCAAAGTCGGGTGTCGACTCCAAATCGCTAACACAGTCAGTGCTCAAACTGGAGTCGGCTCCAAGGTCAGGGACCGAGAGTGACACAGACAAAGGTGTCGACTCCTCATTCTGAGGTGTCGACTCCACTGACAGTTTCAGAGAAAAAATAATTGAGATTCAAACATCTGAAACTTGTCAAAATAAATTTGATAAAATCTTGATAAAATTTTGGAGAACGAAGAATCGAATTGCTCAGATGACTAGATAATTTGTCCTTAAAATTATGAAAGAATATTAAGAAATTAATAGAAATCTAGATAGTCATTCCTTAGTGTTTCAAAATCAATCCAAAGGGTCACATATCCCTAATTCACCTCTAAGATAACAAAATCTCTCTTCACTCAAAGGTTTTGTAAATATATCAGCTAATTATCTTCGGTGTTAACATATTCAAGACAAATTTCATTATTAGCTACATGTTCTCTTATAAAGTGATATCTAATTTCAATGTGTTTTGTTCTTGAATGTTGAATTGGATTTTTAGTTAGATTTATTGCACTTGTGCTATCACATTTAATTGGAGTTTTATCAAGTGTTACGCCGTAATCTTCAAGTTGTCTCTTAATCCAAAGAATTTGAGCACAGCAACTTCCAACTGCAACATATTCTGCTTCAGCAGTAGATAATGCAACCAAATTTTGCTTTTTGCTAAACCAAGAGATTAAGTTACATCCTAAAAATTGACATGCACCACTTGTGCTTTTTCTATCTAATTTACATCCAGCATAGTCAGAGTCAGAGTATGCAATCAAGTTTAATGTTGAGTCTCTAGAATACCATAAACCTACATTTTTAGTTCCACTTAAATATCTTAAGATTCTCTTTACAGCAATTAAGTGTGATTCTTTAGGTTCAGATTGAAATCTAGTGCATAGACATACAGCAAACATTATATCTGGTCTACTAGCTGTTAAGTAAAAAAGAGATCCAATCATACCTCTGTAATATTTTTGATCTACTTTCTTACCATCTTCATCTTTGTCCATCTTGCATAAAGGACTCATAGGAGTTCCAAGTGGTTTGATTGACTCCATTCCAAATTCTTGAGCAGTTCTTTTGTGTATTTGGCTTGATTGATGAAAATTCCTTCTTTTCTTTGCTTGATTTGAAGTCCTAGGAAGAAGTTGAGTTCTCCCATCATGCTCATTTCAAACTCACCCTGCATCAACTTAGCAAATTCTTGACATAACAAATTGTTAGTAGCACCGAATACTGTTGCCCAGATGTAGTAACCCAAGAGGGGGATGAATTGGGTTATTTTAAAAAATAATTTAATTGCTATGCAGATAAATTTGCTTTCAACCCTAATTTTGATTTGCAGCGGTGAAGTGGAGTGCACAGAATAATATCAACACAAAAACAAGCAATCACAAACACACAGAAATTTATAGTGGTTCGGTGCCAAACTCAGCACCTACATCCACTCTCCAAAACCTTTGGGTATTCCACTAATCGTATCACAACGATTACAACCTCTAGCCGAACCAGGCTAGCCCTCTTGTTTATACGGCACAAGGCAGCCAAAAACCCCTAGCTAAACCTAGGCTAGTCCTCTTGTTTCACGGCACAAGGAAGCCAAGAACCCCTAGCCAAACCTAGGCTAGTCCTCTTGTTTAAATGGCACAAGGAAGCCAACAAACCAGGGTTCACTAACCCTTTTACAAGATAATCAGAGTATGTAAAGAAGAAGCTCCTACAAAGAGCAAATATTCAGAATATACTTTACAACTTTTTGAAGCAATAAACTCAGCAATAAATGAACTCGGTTGAAGCAGCTGAAGTCTTGAATGCTTGAAAAGCTTCAATGATTCGGATGACCTATCAGGCAAGGAATGAGCTTGAATGCATAGCAACTACTCAACAAATATTTAATGAAGGCTCTTTACTTGGATTTTTCTCTCTTAGAAATTTCTTTTCAAAAATTGTCGTCGTCGTCGTCAAGGTGTGCTTCAAATCCCAGCTATTTATAATCATCTAACAAGAAAATATCCGTTAGATACAAAAGAAATAAATGAAAATAATAACGGGAAGAAAATATAACCGTTAAACATGTTTCCCTTAAGCATTGAATGCATATATCCATTTGAGGAAGGATGAGCACTGTAAACATTCAAAAATTAAAAGTTAACAATAGCTTGAAATAGCAATAGAGAGAGAAAGAGAGAGAAAGAGCTTTAGGTGGCGGTGGTCTTGAAGAAAGAAGCTCCAGGTAGCTGAGAAATGAATGCCATCGTCCAAGAGTAAAGTAATAACCCCTAGCTAGCTAATCAGTTAGCTAACCAGAGACAACACAGCAAAAGAACAGCACGTTAGTTAGCTCGGCAGATAACTCGCCAGCTAACTCCATTTGAAATCCAAACGGCAGCAGGATAGCTAGTTAGCTGAACAGCTAACTAAAGAGTGGCCAGTTAGCTCACGAGCTAACTAGAGGCAAAAACACTCAGCCATCCGTCCAGCTTAGTTAGCTCTCCAGCTAACTGAGCAAAAAGGCAGCCAGACAACTGAATAAAGTAGCTAACTCTCTAGCTAACTAGCCAACCGACAGCTAGCTTTCCAGTTAACTAAAATTTAAATCCATTCGGCTCCAACATTCCCTGTGAAAAATAGTTAACTAACCAGTTAGCTCCAGGATGAAACAGTTAGCTAAGCAGTTAACTAAAAAAGGCGTCAGCTAGCTAGAATGAGTTACAGTTAACTAACAAGACATCCAGCCAGCTAGCTAGAATTTGAAGGTGTTCGGCCAATCCACTGTAACAGGATTTTTAGTTAGCTGAAAGGAATTCCAGCTAGCTAACTAGCTAGCTCACCAGTTAACTATAATAAAGGGACGTTCGGCCAGGCACCTGAGATAAGTTCCTTAGTTAGCTGAAAAAGCTTCAGCTAGCTAACAAACTAACTCACCAGTTAGCTAAAATAAAGTGACGTTCGGCCAGGCACCTGTGACAGGAAATTTAGTTAGCTGAAAGGGCTCCAGCTAGCTAACAAACTAACTCATTAATTAGCTGAAATAAAGGGACCTTCGGCCAGCTTACTGAGACAAGTTCCTTAGTTAGCTGAGAGAGCTTCAGCTAGCTAACAAGCTAGCTAGACAGCTAGCTAAATTTCAAGACGGTTCGGCCCATGCACTGTGAGACATTCCCAGCTAGCTGAAAGACGTGCCAGTTAGCTAAATAAACTAACAAGCTAGCTAGCCAGTTAACTCACAAGCTAATAATCATGTTCAAAGCAAATTTAAATGAAGTACTTTCTTACCAGTCGATTTTGCATGAAGATACTTACTTGCAAGGCGACCGAACTTCCCTGTATCAATCTTAGAATTGCTTAATTTGTTTTGTAATCATCAAAATCAATCTGGGGTCAACAATCTCCCCCTTTTTGATGATGACAAAACCTTTAAGCAAATAAAGAACAAGTGTATATATGGAAGTTTAGTAAGAAAACATGAGTAATTAGAAAACATTAATTTCTTCCCCTGTTAAAATAAGTGAAATCTTTTTCTTTTCTTTTCTCCCCTGAATATATGGAGTTACTATTTTACTCCATCCCTTAATGTATGCAAGCAACAATCTTAACTCTTAAATCTTCTCCCCCTTTTTGTCATTAATCAAAAAGAAGTTTGAAGAGTCTTGCAATAACTTTAAGCATAAAGGATCAAGGAGATGTTAACATGCATTACATAATCATAATCAAAACAGTCATGTAGATTAGTGCAAGATAACAAATATTACATGTCAATGTTTCATGTCATAAAGCATAAACATAAATAAGCACAACAAGTTTGCTCAAATACTACAAAGCATATAAGTTTAAGTACAATCATTTGTCGTCATCGGATGAAGAAATATGCACTAAAATATTTGGCTTTCTTGAGGATTCAGGCTTGACGGAGGAAGGTCGTGTCGGTGGAGTGAAAAGGTGTGGATGAGAGAAAGAAGCATCAGGCGCAGACGTTGCAGAACTGGTGATAAGAATCTCCATGAGTTGGCTTAGCCTAGATAGGGTTCCAGTCCAATGGTCAATTGCATTTGTAGCATCCCGGGTCTGGGTCTGGTTCGATCTCATTTGATACTCTACCCACTCAGCCTTGGTCTCAAAGTTTTCAAGCTTGCTTTTAAGTAAATTTACTTCCTTTAGAATTCGTTCCATAACAGATTCATTGTGGTGAAAGACTCTCCCATTAAGAATGTTTACATCATGAACAAGTCTTTCAAGAATGAGTTTAAATTTAGACATGTTTTCAAAAACAGAGGATATATGCGGTAGAAGAGTCTGATCATTGACGGAAGAAGCACTGTCACCAGAGCTTCGACTAGAAGTGGCAAGGGTCAATTCATTGATAATGTGACGGAGTTGATCATCACATAATCTATCAGTTGGAATAGGAGAAGGAGCAGGGTTGTCATGGCGAAAAGATGTTCCAGAAGTATTAATTTTGGGTGGATCAGGAAGAAAAGGATTTTGATCAGCTGTCATAGCAGCAAGATATGGGTTAGGTTGGCTGAAGTCATAAGTGAAAAAGTTTTGAGGAGAACAGACAGGATGATTCACAGTAGGAGGTGGCATACTGGATTGTCCTGTTCTAGATCTAATTTTTAACCAAATACCATCCCTCTTAGCAAAATCCATACGGTGCAGTGAATGAGCATTAAAAACGTCAGAGTGATGTAATGCAACTGCAGTTTCTCCTTTAAGTTTGACATTGAAGAATTCAAAAACATAAGTGAGAAACATTCCGTAGGGCAAAGCAGCCTTAGCTTTGGACATAGATTCTCTCATAACAGTTATCATTAATTCAGGTAAATCTACAGGGTCTTCCATTAAGATATCATACATTATGCAAATGTCCCTATCGTTTACCACATTAAATGATCCAGCACGAGGGGCAAGAATCTTAGCAATGATACTATGGAAAAGCCGGTTTTCAACAGATAACATATTTGCATCTAAAGTCTCAATCTTACTAGCTTCAGTATCATCTATATTAAGGATAAGGCCAATCTTATATCCGCGTTCACTAGGAAGAATCTCTAGGAAACCATCAGATGGAATTTTCAAAGCAGACCCTAGTGTTTTACCGTCTAGGTCTATTTTAATCATTTTCACAATGGAAGAGAGATAGTTCCATTTCCAAAAGAAATATTTTCATAAAATTCTCTAATAAGTTCAGGATAAATAGGTCATTTGGTAGATAAAAGCTTATCCCATCCTTGTTTAACTAACAGATTACCAATTTTGAATCCTTCTTGCTCTAAAAAGTTAAAGTCTACTAACCTCCCATGAACAAATGATTTTGAAGTAAGTAGGGAGTTGATTTGAGTAGAAGATATGGAAGACTTCCGGCGAAGATTGGCACAATCGTCATCTCTAGCGACGGCCTTCTTCTTGGGAGCCATCAACTTCTTCTAGATAGATTAGTAGGTTGAATGGTAGGAAGGATTTGATGGAAGGAATGAAGAGATGATTGAAAGTGAGAGAGAGA
>UESW01004759.1:0-135345 GCA_900491605.1 Calamus simplicifolius | reverse complement strand
TCATCTGCATCATTTATACCTTTTCCCTTCCTTGATGGAAGATCATTAGATTCATCAAAGATAACATGAATTGATTCTTCAACTACTAAAGTCTTTTTGTTAAATATTCTAAAAGCTCTACTAGTAAAGAATATCCGAGAAAAATTCCTTCATCAGACTTAGCGTCAAATTTATCAAGGTTTGATTTTCCATTATTTAATATAAAACATCGACATCCAAAAACATGAAAGTAACTTATATTAGGTTTTCTTCCTTTCCAAAGTTCATATGGAGTCTTTTCAAACAGGTCTGATTAATGTATGATTTAAAACATAACATGCAGTGTTAATAGCTTCTGCCCAAAAATATTTAGGAAGATTGCTTTCACACAACATGGTACGCGCCATTTCTTCTAATGTTCTATTCTTTCTTTCAACTACTCCATTTTGTTGTGGTGTTCTTGGTAGAAAAATTATGTTCAATTCCATTTTCATTACAAATTCTTCAAAAGATTTATTTTCAAATTCTTTTCCATGATCACTTCAATTGATAAAACGGAAGAATTCTTTTCATTTGTAATTTTTTTAAATAATTTTTGAAATGCTGAAAATGCTTCGTCTTTACTAGCTAGAAATAAAACCCATGTAAAGCGAGAGAAATCATCAATAATAACGAAACCGTATCTTTTGCCTCCTAGACTAGTGGTTCTTGTGGGACCAAATAAATCCATGTGCAAGAGCTCCAATGGTCTAGTGGTTAAAATGAAATTCTTTGATTTAAAAGAAACTCGGGTTTGTTTTCCAAATTGACAAGCATTGCAAATCTTTTCTTTTTCAAAAATAAGTTTTGGCAAACCATGTACTAAATCCTTTTTAATTAATTTAGATAGTAAATCCATGCTTGCATGAGCTAGCGTACGATGCCATAACCAACTATTATCAGATTTATTGTTAGTAGCAACTAGGCAATCAACATTCTGATATGCAAATCATTTAAATTAACAATGTATACATTACCATGCCTTTGACCAACAAACCTCATGTTTTCATTAGCAGAATTTTTAACAATGCATAAGGACGATTCAAATATAACATTAAATCCTTTGTCACATAATTGACTAATACTAAGTAAATTGTGTTTCAGTCCTTTCACAAGCAAAACATTATCAATATAAGCATGAGGTGTGATACCTATTTTTCCAATGCCAATTATTTTTCCTTGGCCATTATCACCGAAAGAAACAACACCTCCATCTTTTGCATCCAAAGTGATGAATTGTGATTCATCACCGGTCATGTGTCTTGAGCACCCGCTGTCCAAGTACCAATGTCTTTTAATTGCTCGGGTTGCAAGACACACCTGCATACACGATTTCAACTTTTGTTCTTAGGTACCCAAGCTTTCTTGGGTCTTTAGGGTTAGTCAAAATAGTTCCTTTTGGGATCCATATTTTTCTTATCTTTTGTATTTGGCAAATGTAAGTTGTGTCCAAATTTTCGCATTTGAAACATGTTATTTTAGTAGAATCATCAGCATGCACATAAATATTTTTCAAAATTTTTGTTTTTCAAGAGGATTGTATCCAAGTCCAGCTCTATTGTAAACAGCTCTTTGACTATTTAAAATCATTTCTAATTTTTCTGAGCTTAGTGTAAATCTATCAACAATTGATTTAATTTATTCACTTCATTTTTCAAATCTTGGTTTTGTTTTGACAATGATTCATTTTCCTTTGAAAACTTTTCTTTTTCAATGGTAATATTTTTGATTTCATTTTTCAAATCTCTATTCTTTGAACTTAAATTTGTGAAATCATCAATCAGTTCATAAAATGCACCATGCAGCTCATCAAAAGTAAAATCATCTAAAAGATTAGGGCTTACCTCATCATTATCAGCCATGAAGCAAACATTAGCAACTTCAGTTTTCTCTTCATTTTCTGAACTTGTAGCTTCGCTCCAAGTGGCCATCATTGCCTTTTTCTTTATTTTTCTAGATGCCTTCTTTAACAGTGGACAATCTGGTCTGATGTGTCCAGGCTTCTTACACTCATAGCATGTTGGAGGTTCACTCTTTTCCTTTTCTTTGTTATGATCTCCTTTGACAAAATGCTTTCTTTTTCCAAATCTCTTTTTCTTCATGAACTTCTTAAATTTCCTTGAGATAAGTGCCATATCATCATCTTTCTCACTATCACTTGAGGTTTCTTCACTCTCATCTTCTTGAGTTGCACTCTTCAATGCCATGGTCCTTCTCTTCTTTGAATCATCTTCATCAATATGTTGTCGTTGCTGAAGTTCGTGAGTCATCAAAGAACCAACCAACTCTTCAAGTGATAATTTGTTGAGATCTTTTGCTTCTTGTATAGCTGTCACTTTTGCTTCCCATGATCTAGGTAAAGATCTTAAAATTTTTCTAACTAGATCACTGTTAGCATAAGATTTTTCCAAACTTTTCAAACCATTAATGATATCAGTAAATCTAGTAAACATATCAGTGATATTTTCAACAGGGTCCATCTTAAATAATTCATACTTATGAACAAGCATATTTATTTTGGATTCCTTGACTTGATTTGTACCCTCATGGGTGACTTCAAGTCTATCCCATATTTTCTTAGCAGACATACATGTAGATATGCGATTAAACTCATTTGCCTCAAGCGAGCAATAAAGAACATTCATAGCCTTAGCATTTAATTGAGCTAATTTCTTATCTTGCTCATCCCATTCAGATTCAGGTTTAGCAATATTGATATTTTCAATCATAATAGTGGGTGTGTGAGGTCCATTAATTATGATTCCCCATAAATCATAATCTAGTGCTTGAATGAAGATTTTCATTCGTGCTTTCCAATATGTGTAGTTTGTTCCATTGAACAAAGGTGGTATGTTAGTTGATTGTCCCTCAATCAACATGAAACTCATTAGGATTACTATTGATCTTTGGCTCCAAGCTAATCAAAGCTATAGAAATCAAGAGCACGCTGCTCTGATACCACTTGTTGCCCAGATGTAGTAACCCAAGAGGGGGGAGAATTGGGTTATTTTAAAAAATAATTTAATTGCGATGCAGATAAATTTGCTTTCAACTCTAATTTTGATATGCAGCGGTGAAGTGGAGTGCACAGAATAATATCAACACAAAAACAAGCAATCACAAACACACAGAAATTTATAGTGGTTCGGTGTCAAACTTAGCACCTACATCCACTCCCCAAAACCTTTGGGTATTTCACTAATGTATCATAACGATTACAACCTCTAGCCGAACCAGGCTAGCCCTCTTGTTTATACGGCACAAGGCAGCCAAAAACCCCTAGCCAAACCTAGGCTAGTCCTCTTATTTCACGGCACAAGGAAGCCAAGAACCCCTAGCCAAACCTAGGCTAGTCCTCTTGTTTAAATGGCACAAGGAACCAGGGTTCACTAACCCTTTTACAAGATAATCAGAGTATGTAAAGAAGAAGCTCCTACAAAGAGCAAATATTCAGAATATACTTTACAACTTTTTTGAAGCAATAAACTCAGCAATAAATGAACTCGATTGAAGTAGCTGAAGTCTTGAATGGTTGAAAAGCTTCAATGATTCGGACGACCTATCGGAGCAAGGAATGAGCTTGAATGCACGGCAACCACTCAACAAATATTTAATGAAGGCTCTTTACTTGGATTTTTCTCTCTTAGAAATTTCTTTTCAAAAATCATCATCGTCATCGTCGTCAAGGTGTGCTTCTAATCCCAGCTATTTATAATCATCGAACAAGAAAATATCCGTTAGATACAAAAGAAATAAATGGAAATAATAACGGGAAGAAAATATAACCGTTAAACATGTTTCCCTTAAGCATTGAATGCAGATCTCCATTTGAGGAAGGATGAGCACTGTAAACATTCAAAAATTAAAAGTTAACAATAGCTTGAAATAGCAATAGAGAGAGAAAGAGAGAGAGAAAGAGCTTTAGGCGGCGGTGGTCTTGAAGAAAGAAGCTCCAGGTAGCTGAGAAATGAATGCCATCATCTAAGAGTAAAGTAATAACCCCTAGCTAGCTAATCAGTTAGCTAACCAGAGACAACACAGCAAAAGAACAGCACGTTAGTTAGCTCGGCAGATAACTCGCCAGCTAACTCCATTTGAAATCCAAATGGCAGCAGGATAGCTAGTTAGCTGAACAGCTAACTAAAGAGTGGCCAGTTAGCTCACGAGCTAACTAGAAGCAAAAACACTCATCCATCCGTCCAGCTT
Source organism: Calamus simplicifolius (assembly GCA_900491605.1). Taxonomy (NCBI): domain Eukaryota; kingdom Viridiplantae; phylum Streptophyta; class Magnoliopsida; order Arecales; family Arecaceae; genus Calamus; species Calamus simplicifolius. The sequence goes on along the minus strand of UESW01004759.1, from coordinate 131,121 downwards.
AGTTAGATCTCCAGCTAACTGAGCAAAAAGGTAGCCAGGAAACTGAATAAAGTAGCTAACTCTCCAGCTAACTAGCCAACCGGCAGCTAGCTCTTCAGTTAACTGAAATTTAAATCCATTCGGCTGCAACATTCCCTGTGAAAAATAGTTAACTAACCAGTTAGCTCAGGATGAAACAGTTAGCTAAGCAGTTAACTAAAAAAGGCGTCAGCTAGCTAGAATGAGTTACAGTTAACTAACAAGACATCCAGCCAGCTAGCTAGAATTTGAAGGTGTTCGGCCAATCCACTGTAACAGGATTTTTAGTTAGCTGAAAGGAATTCCAGCTAGCTAACCAGCTAGCTCACCAGTTAACTATAATAAAGGGACGTTCGGCTAGGCACCTGAGATAAGTTCCTTAGTTAGCTGAAAAAGCTTCAGCTAGCTAACAAACTAACTCACCAGTTAGCTAAAATAAAGTGACATTCGGCCAGGCACCTGTGACAGGAAATTTAGTTAGCTGAAAGGGCTCCAGCTAGCTAACAAACTAACTCATCAGTTAGCTGAAATAAAGGGACCTTCGGCCAGCTTACTGAGACAAGTTTCTTAGTTAGCTGAGAGAGCTTCAGCTAGCTAACAAGCTAGCTAGACAGCTAGCTAAATTTCAAGACGGTTCGGCCCATGCACTGTGAGACATTCCCAGCTAGCTGAAAGACATGCCAGTTAGCTAAATAAACTAACAAGCTAGCTAGCCAGTTAACTCACAAGCTAATAATCATGTTCAAAGCAAATTTAAATAAAGTACTTTCTTACCAGTCGATTTTGCATGAAGATACTTACTTGCAAGGCGACCGAACTTCCCTGTATCAATCTTAGAATTGCTTAATTTGTTTTGTAATAATCAAAATCAATCTGGGGTCAACAAATACAATATCATCAACATATATTTGTACTACTAATAAATCCTTATCTTTTCTTTTCAAAAATAGTGTTTTATCAACATTTCCTCTTATAAAATCATTTTCAATCAGAAATTTACTTAATCTTTTATACCAAGCTCTAGGTGCTTGTTTTAAACCATATAGTGCTTTGTGCAATTTAAAAACATGATTTGGAAATTCATGATCTTCAAAACCAGGTGGTTGTTCAACAAAAACTTCTTCATTTATAAATCTATTTAAAAATGCACTTTTAATATCCATTTGAAATAAATTGAAATACAAATGACATGCAAATGCAAGTAGTAATCTAATTACTTTTAGTCTAGCTACAGGTGCAAAAGTTTCATCAAAATCAAATCCTTCTTCTTGATTATATCCTTTTGCAACTAATCTAGCTTTGTTTCTAATTACTATGCCATTTTCGTCTAATTTATTTCTAAATACCCATTTTGATCCTATAACATAGTGATCTTTTGGTCTATCTACAAGAGTCCAAATATTATTTCTAGTAAATTGATTTAATTCTTCTTGCATAGCTAACATCCAATTATTATCTTTTTCTGCTTCTTCAATAGTTTTAGGTTCAATTTGAGATACAAATGCAAGATGATTATTGATGTTTCACATTGATGATTTAGTTCTTACTCCTTGAGATGAATCACCTATAATTAATTCTTTTGGATGACCATAGGCATATCTCCAATCTCTAGGAAGATTTACATCATTATGATTTGCATCAACAACATCAACATTAGGAGAATCATTATCCTTAGCTTCTTGTTCATGGTCCGAAGATACATCTATATTTAATTTTTCAATATCTCTTTCTAGAATGTTTGTATCTTCCTCATCATCAATCTTTTCAGAACTCCATGCTAAAGATTCATCAAAAATTACATGAATAGATTCATCTACAATTAAGTTTCTCTTGTTAAACACTCTATAGGCTTTACTAGATGTTGAATATCCTAAGAAAATGCCTTCGTCAGATTTTGCATCAAATTTTCCTAGATTATCTTTACCATTATTATGAATGAAACATTTACAACCAAATGCATGAAAGTAACTTATGTTTAGTTTTCTATTATTCCATAGTTCATAAGGAGTTTTCTTAATGATTGGCCTAATTAGAGCTCTATTAAGAATGTAACATGCTGTGTTATAACTTCTGCCCAAAAGTATTTTGGTAAGTTGCTTTCACATAGCATGGTACGGGCCATGTCTTCTAAAGTTCTATTTTTTCTTTCAACTACTCTATTTTGTTGTGGTGTTCTAGGTGCTGAAAAATTATGATGAATTTCATTTTCTATGCAAAAGTTTTCAAATAAATGATTTTCAAATTCAGTGCCATGATCACTTCTTAGAGACACTATGGTGTTATTTTTCTCATTTATGACCTTCTTAAAGAATTTCAAAAATAATGGAAAGGTCTCATCCTTATGAGCTAAAAACAATACCCAAGTGTATCTAGAATAATCATCTACAATCACAAGACCATATTTCTTTCCTCCTAGACTTGTGGTTCTAGCAGGTCCAAAAAGATCCATGTGAAGTAGTTCAAGTGGCTTAGAAGTGGAAACAATATTTTTGGTTTTAAAAGAATTTCTGGTTTGTTTTCCAAATTGACATGCATCACAAATTTTGTTATTTTCAAAGTCTAGTTGTGGAAGTCCTTTTACTAAATCTATTCTTATTAATTTTGAAATAAGGTGTGTGCTTGCATGACCTAATCTACGATGCCATAACCAACCAATCTTATTCATATTAGCATTATTAGCAACTAAGCAATGATTACTAGTAGAAATTATCTAAATCAATCAAGTATACATTGCCATTTCTATTTTCAATAAAAATAATGCTATTATCAATGGGATTAGAAATAGTGCAGATTGATGCTTCAAATGATACTTTAAAACCTTTATCACATAATTGGCTAATACTTATTAGATTATGTTTCAAACCATTGACATATAAAACATTTTCAATATATGTGGAGGGAGTTATTTGAATTTTACCAAACCCCATGATTTGGCCTTTGTCATTGTCACCAAATGTAACAACTCCTCCTCTTTTGCTTTCAAGGGTGATGAATTGATCCTTGTCACCCGTCATGTATCTTGAGCAGCCGCTATCGAGATACCATTTTTGTTTAAATTTTTTGCCGCAAGACACTCCTGCAAAAATAATTAAGTCTTATATTTAGGTACCCAAGCCTTCTTGGGTCCTTCATGGTTAGTAGCATAAAAGATCGTTCCTTTGGGAACCCATATTTTTTTGCCTTTATTATTTAATTTTTTGTTACTATTTCTTGCATCACATTCATAGGATTTATGGCCTTTCTTGTTACAAAAATGACATGTAACATTATCTCTATTTGTTCTTTTCTAAAAAAGTTTTTGATAAATTTTTGTTTTAAGTTAGGTCTATATCCTAAATCAGCTTTATCATATATAGCTCTTTGATTTCTTAACAATAAATTAAGTTTTTCAGAACTATAAGTAAATTTATCGATAATATTCTTATATTTATCAACTTCCTTCTTTAGCTTATCATTTTCATTGAAAATTGATTCTCTTTCTTTTGTCATATTTTATTTTTCAGATTTCAGCATTTTAATTTCATTAGTAAGATCATCTTTTTCTTTAATAAGAATTGAGTTTATTTTTCAAAGATTTGTATTTCTTTTTCAAAACTTTAAAATCATCTACTAGTTCATTGAAAGCTTCAAATAATTCATCAAATGCAAGCTCATCACTAGGGTTTTCGGAACTTACATCGCTATCGTCGTTTGCCATAAAGCAAATGTTTACAACTTCTTTTTGTTCTTCCTTGAAGAGGATTCATCGCTGTCACTCCAGGTTGCAACATAGGCTTTCTTCTTCTTCTTGTAAGTCTTCTTCAATTGTGGACAATCGTATCTAAAGTGCCCCGATTTCTTACACTCATAGCAAATCAAGGGGTCTTTCTCTTTGTCCTTGTCCTTTTCCTTTTCTTTTTCTCCTTCCATCTTAATTCCAGATTTCTTCTTATGGAAGGGTCTCTTTCTTCTCATGAATTTTTTGAATTTTCTTGCTAGAAGAGCTATCTCATCGCCATCATCATCATTATCACTGCAGCTCTCCTCACTTTCTGTAACCTTAAGAGCTATATTCTTTTTCTTCTTCACATCTTCTTCTATGTGCTTCTTCATAGTTAATTCATGGGTCATAAGGGATCCAAGTAGCTCCTCCAAGGGTAAGGTGTTGAGGTCCTTGGCTTCTTGGATTGCTGTCACTTTTGCTTCCCAAGTCCTTGGTAGTGACCTAAGAATTTTACGAACAAATTCAGAATTAGTATAGGTCTTGCCTAGACTTTTCAATCCATTTACAATATCGGTGAATCTAGTATACATGCATGCAATAGTTTCAGTTTGCTCCATGCTAAATAATTCATATTTATGAACAAGAATATTTATTTTAGATTCCTTTACTTGATTAGTACCTCATGGGTAACCTCTAATCTATCCCATATTTCTTTTGCAGAATTATATGTAGAAATGCGATTAAATTCGTTTGCATCTAATGAACAATACAAGACATTCATGGCCTTAGCATTGAGCTGAGCCATTTTCCTATTATTATCATTCCAATCCCTTTCGAGCTTAGGAACAATAGAGCCATCAACAATGTGTGTGGGTGTGCTAGGTCCATTAATTATAACACTCCACAATTCATAATCAGAAGCTTGAATGAATATCCTCATTCTTCTTTCCAATATGAATAGTTGGAACCATTAAATAAGGGAGGTCTATTTGTAGAATGACCTTCAGCAAATGAAGATCCAACTTGAGCTGCCATTTGGATCTTTAGCTCTTGATCGTGTGATCAGATTCAAATGAGCACTCGCTCTGATACCAATTGTTGGCCCAGATGGCAACCCAAAAGGAGGGGTGAATTGGGTTCTTTAAAAATTTTAACCTTTTAAAAACTATTGGCTTTAAGATAAATGAAATTAAATGCAATGCAAATATAAAGCACAAACAAGGAGATAGAGATAGAGATAATAGAAGCACGGCAAACACAAAGATTTTATAGTGGTTCGGTGTATCCAACACCTACGTCCACTCCCAAGATTCACTTGGGTCCACACTATAATCGACTTGATTACAGTCGAGTTGTTTTTCAATATCACAACTCATAACTTGTTGTTTTACCCGGGATCACAACGAACCTAGCCAGTTTTCCGGGCTCACCAGCACAAAACCCTAAACTCAAGCTAAACTAGCTTGACCCGAGGTATACAACCTCCACTAGTTCAATCCCCCTGATTGAACCAGCAAAAACAAGAAAAATAATGTTTAAGATACAAGATAGCTCCTTAAATGAGCAAATATTTAAATAAATGAACAAGGTTTAGAAAAGCGTATTTGAAGTGGATTGGATTTGAGCTTTTCTTCTTTTCTCTTCTCTTTGGAGATGTTGAATTAGGCCTCAGCTTTGATTTGTTGCAAATGTTGCAGATGAGAAGTTGAAAATCTTTAAAACAGAACTTCTTCCCCTTTTTGTGAATCCTTCGATTTTTCAAATTTGAACGCCTTGGATTCTTCTTTGAGCTTTGTGAAGTGGAAGGATTTGAATTTGAATACTTCTCTCTTGGATTTCAGGCTCAAGACTTCTCGGATTTTTGATTTGAAAATTCTCTCTATTTTCTATTTTTCCCTTTCGTTGTTATTTTTCAAAACAGGCGTTCTTCTTTTTATAGAATTTCTTTAATCCATTTTTGGGTAGAAACTAGCCGTTGGAGTGTACCTGGAAACAAAATATATTCGTTAGAAGTTAGGTAAAAAGGAAATATTACCGTTAGAGCTGATCTAACATTTTAAATTTTTGTCCCAGACATGTTGGAGTCGGCTCCAACTTTTTAGGTTTTGGCTCCAAGTCGTTTATCCAAAAATAGAAAGTTCTGAGTTCGTCGAGGAGTCGGCTCCGAAAAAGTTAGGTGTCGGCTCACCATCGTCAGGTGTCGGCTCCAGAATACTGTGTGTGTCGGCTCCAAGATGCTCAGAAAACAAGCATTCTGTCCCCGCATCGGAGTCGGCTCCAGACACTATAAGTGTCAACTCCGAAACTCTGGTTGTCGGCTCCGAAACTCTAGGTGTCAGCTCGGACCGTATCAAAAATTAGAAGAAAATTTGAATGGCCATGGGTCGGCTCCAGGAATTCTAGGTGTCGACTCTAGGTTCTGAAACTTTGAAACTTATGATTTGCAATTGATTCAAAACTCATTTCTTAATACCTTTAAATCGATCAAATATTTTTAAGCCCTGAAACACTTGTCAAATCCATTAGTAATCAAATAAATATACTCAATTCCTTTATTAATCATCAAAATCAATAATTGGGTCAACAACTTACCAGGTTTTAGGATCAAGCCCCTTACCATCTTACCAAAAGCTATAGCTATCAGTAAAGGCAATACTTTATTTCCTTAAGCCCCAAGGCTGATTCCCTCAGGGCACCCCCCACAGTTCACAATGATAGCGCAGAGCCCCATCCTAAGCGGCGGATGGATGCACTGGTTGGTTGGGCTGTCAAGCATCGATGCCATATGTGGGCCCCCATAAGCCCATGGCAGCGAATCATAAGGGAGACACTGGCCCCCATAAGCCAACAATTCTCCCCCCCCCCAGCGACATCCGGGGGATTCGAACCAACAACCTCGCTCTGATACCAGGTTTTAGGATCAAGCCCCTTACCATCTTACCAAAAGCTATAGCTATCAGTAAAGGCAGTACTTTATTTCCTTAAGCCCCAAGGCTGATTCCTGCAGGGCACCCCCCACAGTTCACAACGATAGCGCAGAGCCCCATGCTAAGCGGCGGGTGGACATGAGGGGCTTCGCAGTGCGTCCACGTGGCACGCACCGGTTGGTTGGGCTGTCAAGCACCGATGCCATATGTGGGCCCCCATAAGCCCATGGCAGCGAATCACAAGGGAGACGCTAGCCCCTATAAGCCAACACTAGCATTGATTTTGAAGTGGCCTCAGAGGGAGACCCAATGGAGGTTCCTCTAGAATTTATTCAGGAAGTAGAGGCCTCAGGACCTGCCGCCAAGAATGCTGAAGTTTCTCAACCAATTGCCAAGGCAGATATGGCTTTGAGGCTGAGTGATGAAGGGGCCGATGTTCCCTCGGCTGTTGGGGGGATAGCCCAATCAGGAGGTCGGCCAGATCAGCACATTTCTGGCATTGCTGAAATTGCCTCCGAAGATGAAGCCAAAACTTAGGGATCCATCTTTTTACATTTTTCCTTCATTTCTTGTAATATAAATAGTATTATGACATGAATGAATCTTTTGTTTTCCTTCGTGTATTCCATTGTTTTGGTTTTTGCATGTCAGACGGTCTTTTAGCTCACTCACGTCTTGCCTAAACATAGCTTATCATGAAGCCAATTAAGTAAACCAGCTCTTTTAGAGCTCAAAAAATTTTCAGATGACTTTGTCAAAATCGAAGAGGTTGCTCGTCCTGTGAGACCAAGCCCGATCAAATCTGCCGAAGCTGGAAATAACTTGGCTATGCCGAAGTAAAAAAGAATGAGTTGGCTTCACCAAAATAAAAGGAATGGCTCGACTTCGCCAAGGTAAAAGGAATGGTTCAGCTTCGCTGAGGTAAAAGGAATGGTTCGGCTTTGCTGAGGTATAGAAGATAGCTTGGATTTGTCGAAGAGCATTTCGCTCCTCTCAAAGCATTTATTTTACCATTAATGCATTTTCTTTTTGATATGGTTTTGCTTTTCGTATACACCATGCATTCGATTGCTAGCAAACCACGCCTTTTTCTGCAGAGGGTTTTCAAGGCTCATCAATCTCTCGGGGAACCATAAATGGCTCTTCGCATTTAAGTCCTCTGATATGATATCGAGAGAAAATTTGTGGCCCTTTGTTGTGGTATGGGGAGTATCTCCGGTATACTATGGAGAGTCCAATGAGGTGTTAACGTGTGGCTCCAACAGATTACATGTGGCGCGATTGTTACGCTCCTCATCCTATGATCTTTTCTCTATCAGTAACTATTTCTCATGCATTTGCTTATAAAAAGGGAAGGAGCAAGGGATGCTTGGGTGTATCTGAAAAAGCCTTCTCGCTTCGTGAGCAGATGAAAATATTTGTGGCTTTTTCCAAGTTGAAGTTGGGCGCTGTAAGGCTGGATTTTTCTTTTTAGATTTGGCATGGTTCTGATGGTTGGGGAGATGAATAAGTTATTGAAGTGCAAGTTATCCTTAAGAGAGGAGTTATGGAGGTCATATGGAGAGTGCAAAAGAGGGGGATAGAGGTCATATGAGGAGCGCACGTGGGTGCCCCCTACCTGGCTCTATCCATCAGCCATGGGGCCGTGGAGACCATTGAAAATGCAATTTTTGATGGACCATGGCTTCCTTAAGCTTTCCTTCATCCTCAGTCCTTAAATGGGTGCCATGTTGGATCTCTCGGTTCATCCAGTCGAGGATCTATCAGCTGGCTTCTAATGAGGAAGAAGGTGAGAAGCACCGGGACGTTTTCTTTCTTTTGTATCGTTGCCAAGCAGCTCAGACAACTCAACAGAGTTGTATGGTTTGTCTGATTTTCTGGATTAAGAGCGGAAGCCTTGTCGATGCAACACCATTGATCAAACTTGTTTATCCAAGTATTTTCTTTTATTTCCTGTGCTGCAATGCACTTGTAATATCTTGTACTTGAAAATTTTAATGAATAAAATACTTTTTGACTACTTGTCTTCTTGTTGTTTGGTCCTTTTCTCTGCTAAGTGTTAGCTATTCCGATGTATCAATGTCATCGCCCCAGTGTACAATTCATGCATAGGCATGTTAGTTTCTCTGAATTGGACGGGGTGCGAGACGACGGCTCGGGCCTGCCGAGACATAAGAATACCTAATAGGTTATCTTTCTTGCTAGAAAGGGGGACAAACACTTAGCTTCCCTGGATTCCAAATGGTGGTACCTCTTGTAACGTTAGTAACACCTTAGGTACTTAGCTTTGGCCAGGCGTTTTTGGTTGTTCGGCTTATCCTTACTGATGTATGCCGGACTAGGCTGACCCTTCATGAAGAGGGCACATGCCTCAACTTAAATTATAGAAGGCCTAGGCGGCCTTGCCAATTCTCAATAGGAGTTCGACCATGCCGAAGTTTCTCAAGAATCTTTTCTTAGTTTAATGAAACTATAATAAATGGCTCGGTCGTGCCGAGGGATAAAATGGGTTTTACCTCATTTCGGTGAGGTAAGAAGTGACTTGCCCGGGTCTGTTGGAGTACAAGAAAAAGTCATTCAACTTTGTTGAGGCTTAGAAAAGTAGCTTAGCCACACTAAATATTGGAGAAACTACTCGGTCTTACCGAGGCTTGGAAGAATAACTCGGTCGTGTTGAGGCTTGAAGACAGATCACATCTTATTTGGTATTGCCAAAGTACGAAGAAGACCCCTCGGACCCGCCGAGGGGGCTCGGGCCTATCAAGGCTTTGTTGAGACTATATTTTACTAGGCTGTCAAGGTACAGAGAAAACCCCTTAGACCTGCTGAGGGTGCTCGGGCCTGCCGAGGCTTTGTTAAGATTATATTTTACTTAGCGCTGCTAAGGTATGAAGAAGACCCTCGAACCTGCCAAGGGTGCTCGGGCTTGCGAGGCATTATTGAAATTATATTTTACTTGGCACTGCCAAGGTACGGAGAAAACCCCTTGGACCTGCTAAGGATGCTCGGACCTGCCGAGGCTTTTTGAAATTATATTTTACATGGCACTGCCAAGGTCACGGAGAAGACACCTCAGACCTACCAAGGGTGCTCAGGCTGCTGAGGCTTCGTTGAGATTATATTTTACTTGGCGCTGCCAAGGTATGGAGAAGACCCCTGGACCTGCCGAGGGTGCTCGGGCCTACCGAGGCTTCATTGAGATTATATTTTACTTGACGCTACCAAGGTACGGAGAAGACCCCTCGGATCTACCGAGGGTGCTCAGGCATACCGAGGCTTTGTTGAAATTATATTTTAATTAGTGCTACCAAGGTACGGAGAAGACCTCTCGGGCCTGCCAAGGCTTTGTTGAAAGATCCGGGTGTAACCTGTCTTTCATCAATAGCTTTTGGGGAGAAAAAATTGACACAAGAATATTGTCATTATAAAATTTCATTATAAATAGAGTGGGTTTAGTAGAAGCATACTCTACTGGTAATATATCCAGAGGTTGTTTGAATTCCATGTTCAGGGAATGGATTTTTCATCTAGATCCTAAAGTTTGTAGGTGTTGTTTTGATGACCTCCACAATTTGATAGGGGCCTTCCCAATTTGGAGATAGCTTTTGATGCAGGATCGATTCGCATGCAAGTAATTTTTTTTTTAATGATTAATAATTGTAGTTGATTATTCTCCCAAAGTAATAGCCTAAGAGGGATTCAGGAAAATTCACAGTAAATCCGCACGCGAAATAGTTCCTAAAAAATAAGGAAGAAGGACCGTCGAGGCTAAGAAGCCCCGGTAGGGCTTGCTCTCCTACAATAAAGTTACTAGTAGATTAGAGGGGTATACCTGGCAAGAGGGAGAAGAACAAAGTGTTGAAGGGGTTGCTCTGCCTGACGGATGCACCCTAGATGACCAAGCCTTGAGCCCACGGATCTGCGGCTAAGTATCCGCTGACTTGGATGATGATCACCTTGAATCCTGAATTCGTGGCTACTGAGGGATCTGCAAAATCACCATACAAGGTTTAAAGAATATAGAAAAAATTTAAAATAGAGGAAAAGAGACAAGGAAGGAGTAGAGAAAAGGGTAGGCTGGCCAAGGGCTCTTGGGCGTCCACTATTGGAAGACAAAGGTGTCGGCCAGGGTTTCTCCTGGAGACTTGGGATGTTGGCATGCGCAAGAGGAGGGAAACAAGAGCACTAGAGAACCAATTAACAAAAATCACAATAACTCAAAACTTGGATTGATTGATTAATAATAAAAGATACATCATTCATACAAGAGGGTCTCTTTTATAGAGCAAGAGACTTGGGTCCCAAGAAAATACAGATATGGAAAGAAAGAAAAGAAAAAAAAGGCGCCCTAATCAAATTTGGCATGAAATCTGCAGCGTCCAGATGAGGAAGGTGATCTTCTAGATGCAATCAGTGGTAGCTGGATTCGGCATGAAATCTGTGGCGTCCAGATGAGGCAGATGATCTTCTAGATATAATTGAGATGCAATCAGCGGCAGCTTAATTTGGCATGAAATCTGTAGCGTCCAGATGAAGAAGGTGATCTTCTAGATGCAATCAGCGACAACTTAATTTGGCATGAAATCGGTATCGGCTAGATGAGGAAAATGATCATCCAGATCAGGAAGGTTGCTTGATCTACTAGGTGGCATGTGGGCTGCTTGAAGTAGGTGTGGCACCAACTTGAATTTAGCAGCTGCTCTGTCTGACTGTGATGGCCTTGTCTTCTGCTCCAATACTGATGTCTCATCTTGTAAGCTCATGAACTTACTACAGGACTCACATTAAAATAAACTAAACTGGATAGGACTTAATTTAGAATAAAATGAACTAGACGAGACTCAAACTAAACTAAACTTTATTTCTCAACTCAAGACTTGAATCATAACTAATCAGATATCCACAGAGGGTTAAGAATCCTCTGCTTGATCCTGGTGCCCGCACCAATTCTTCCGGGATGGGAAGAATTCAACCCCATCGAGTATGGGTCATTCTGGCTATGGTATCTCTATAGTAGGTCTGGGTCGAGGTGTTGCAAATCCTCTCGAGTAATCAATGAACGTTAGATTCGGGACGACCCTGCCATCGGACCAGGTAGCATTGATAACCGCGGTTCTGGGTCATAATGGCTTGATCGTCTAGGATACGCTCGATCTACTCTCCTCGCTCAGGTAAAATTGGTGGTGGACACTCTTGGGTAGGTTCGCTCATGAAAGGAGGGTTAGGTCCAAAGTACTCACTAGGAATCGCTGCCGGTTCCCTATATTCTACTAGGTCTGCAATATTGAAGGTAGAGCTAAAGCCCCAATCCGAGGGCAGATTTAGCCCATAGGCATTGGGTCCTACCTTCTCTATTATTTTAAAGGGACCAGCTCTGCGAGTGTGAAGTTTCTTAATGGTACCCGATGGGAACCGTTCAGGCCTAAGCCTAACCATGACATAATCCCCTACACCGAACTCTTTGGCTCTTCTTCGGGAGTTAGCCAGTTTTTTATAAGTTTCATTACTTAGATTTATTTTCTGGCTAATGTCCTTATATAAGTCTTTGATATGCTGTGCAAATGCTTGTACGGACTCTGAGACTCATGTGTGGAGGGGTAAAGGAATTAGATCAAGTAGACGATTAGGCTTGTACCCATAGACTAACTCAAATGGACTCTTGCCCATGGACCTATTCATTAAGCTATTGTAGGCAAACTCTGCACGAGACAGTAATAAATCCCACGTCCCTAGGTGTTCACCTACAAGGCACCTAAGAAGGTTTCCTAGACTACGGTTCACCACTTCAGTTTGCCCATCCGTTTGGGAGTGAAAGGCTGTGGAAAAATTAAGTTTGGTCCTTAACATATGCCATAGCATTTTCCAAAAGTAGCTGGTGAACCTAACATCCCTATCAGAAACAATGGTCTTAGGTAGGCCATGGAGCTTGACCACGCTGTCTAAGAAAAGTCAGGCTATCCTAGACGCATCAAAGGTTTGCAAACAAGGGATGAAATGAGCCATCTTAGAGAACCTATCGACCACTACAAAGATGGAGTCCTGCTTCTTTTGGGTTTTAGGTAATCCTAGAATGAAGTCCATACTGAGGTCTTGCCAAGGACGATCAGGCACTGGCAAAGGAGTATATAGACCGGTGTTCTGCTTTTGCTATTTTGCAACGACACAAGTTCGACATCGGGCTATTATTAGGGCAACAAGCCTTTTTAATCTTGGCCAGTAAAATTGGTCCTCTATCGCTAGAATAGTCTTATCTCTTCCAAAATGACCAGCTAATCCCCCAGCATGCATTTCCCAGATTAGGAATTCTCTAAGTGACGTTCTAGGGATACAAAGTCTATTGCCCCTAAAAAGGTAACCATCCTGGATGGTATAATCTCCATTGGTACTAGATGGCCCTAGCTGAAGGATCTTATAAATTTCACCAAAGTCATGACAGGTCTCATACTCATCTTTTATCCGATCGAATCCTATAACTTTGGTGCTAACAATACTCAACAACAAAGACTTACGGCTTAGGGCATTTGCTACCTTATTTTCTATACCGACACAGTGTTTTAGGACAAAAGTGTATGCCTGAATGTATTCAACCCATTTGTCGTGCCTAGAATTTAGCTTCGTTTGGGAGTTTAGAAATCGGAGTGCCTCATGATCAGAAAATAAGACAAACTCCTGCGGTAGTAAGTAATGTCTCTAATACTTAAGGGCTTATACTACAGCATAGAATTCCTTATCATAGGTGGAATATCTAAGTTTAGCTTCATTTAGTTTTTCACTAAAGAAAGCTATGGGGTGATTTTCTTGGCTTAACACTCAACCTATGCCTACTCCCAATGCATCACACGCAACCTCAAACACCTTAGAAAAGTTTGGAAGTCTAAGTATGGGTGTATGAGTCATCCTATCCTTAAGCTCTAGGAAGGCCTTATTAGCTGACTTAGTCCACTCAAAATTACCCTTTCTAATATAATCAGTGATGGGTGCGACGATGGTGCTAAATCCCTTAATGAATCTCCTGTAAAAGGTTGCTAGGCCATGGAAGCTGCGGACATCGTGGATGTTCATGGGTACCGGTCACTCTATGATCGACCTAACCTTTTAGGATCCAATAAATACCTTCTGGGATTACCACAAAACCTAGAAAGATAACCCTATGCATCATGAAATCACACTTTTTAAGGTTTGCATATAGGCTATTCTCTCTAAGGGTCTAAACAGATTAATCTGAGATGGTTAAGATGGTCCTCTTTGGTCTTGCTATAAATTAATATATCATCAAAATAGACCACTAAGAATTTTTCCGTGTACTCTTTTAGGACCTGGGTCATGATTCTCATGAATGTGCTAGGTGCATTTGATAGCCCAAAAGGCATCACAACCCACTCAAACAGACCATCTCTAGTCTTAAATGTAGTCTTCCACTCATCCCCTGGTCTAATTCTAACCTGATGGTAGCCACTCTTAAGGTCTATTTTGGAAAAGATAGTGGCACCCGCCATCATGTCCAACATGTCATCTAGTCTGGGGATAGAGAACCTATACTTGATAGTGATTTTGTTGATGGCCTTACTGTCCATGCATATTCTCCAGGTACCATCCTTCTTAGGGGTTAATAGTGCAGGAACTGCACAAGGACTTAAGCTCTCTCTAATGAAACCTTTCCTAAGTAATTCTCCTACTTGTTTTTGTAGTTCGTGATGCTCAATGGGGTTCATCCTATAATGGGGAAGGTTTGAGAGGGTGGATCCTGGGATCAGGTCAATGGCATGTTGGATGTTTCTCAGGGGTGGTAACTGATCAGGCAATTCTTTAGGGAAGACATTCTTAAACTCCTCTAGGATCTCAATTACTTCTGGGGGTTGTTCCTTTCAGACTAATTCATAGATCTCTTTAGTGGTCAAAATCTAAACAGGATTACCCTTAGTGATGTCCTTTTCTAATTCCTTAGCTTTAATCAGATTAACTCTTGGCTTGCTATCCTTAAGGTTGCTAGATCCTTTCTTGATTGGGTCCCTAGGTGGAGTTGGATGTATCACATACTTGTTTCCATTATGTTTAAAAGAGCAGATGTTGGATCGACCAAACAAGGTGGCATCGTGATCGTAAAGCCAAGGTCGACTTAATATAATACTACTAACACCCATAGGAATTACATCGCACTAGACCTTTTCCTCATAATTTTGCAATTTGATTAGTATTTGGCATATGGACTTGATTGGGATAGAGGTGGAATCTACCTACGAGACCTTATAGGGACTAGGATGGGGAACTGTGGTCAATCCTAATGACTTAACTGTATTGGTAGAGACAACATTGACACAACTCCCGCTATCCACTATGATCTTGAGCACCTTATCCCCTATCTTAACAAAAGTTTGTAGGATGTTAGTCCTACGCCAATCTTCCTGGTCCTTAGTTTGAGTCTGTGTCAAGATACATTTAACCACTCCTAGTAGGTCTTCAGACTCAAATGTTTCCTCCTCTCCATCGTACTCATCTATCAGATGGGTATCAGCCTCATAGACCTCTCCCTCAGGCTCAACTAGGGACTCGGATTCAGTCTCAGTAACTCATCTATATGAAGGGATCTGACTGGGCACTGGCTGATCATATGTCCTGGTTTGTTGCATCTAAAGCATTTGATCTGGGGGTTGAAATTTCTTTGGACCTCTATAGATTTGCCCTTATCCTCTCTCTGGGGTATAGGGGTACTATTCTGGGATCGACTCAACTCAGTTCGGCTTGTACTGGGTTGGCTAGTGTTGGGTCAACTCGAAAAAGTCTGGCGGGAGTCTGAGTACTAGGTAGGTCTGGGACAACTAGGATAGGCCTGGCTAGATCCTGGATATGGGCTAGGGCTCTTGTTAGCCTCTGATCTATGATAGGGTGGCCCTCTCTAAAAACGTTCATAATCCCTAGCAACTTGGTAAGCTTCTTCTAAATCGTGTACCCTTCTTAGGTAGAGTTCTCTTTGAATATCTGCTCTCAGGCCATACCTAAACTTGGATAGGGTGACTTCCTCAGACTGAACGATATTACACCTCATGGTATACTCTTGGAATGTGGCAATGTATTCATTCACAGTTTTACTACCCTGAATTAATCCCTGCCACTGGTCTAATAGGCTCTATTCATACGATGTGGGGACATAATTGGACCTAAGTCTAGCCTTCATGGCATGCCAGGTGACTATGGGGTCTCTTCCCTCTAATAATTGCCTTCGCTCTAAAGTGGCCCAGTATAACCTAACCTATCGTACTAACTTGAGCTTGACAAACTTAAACTTATGCTCTTCAGACATATCGTACCAGTCAAAGTACTGGTCCATCCCTTCCTTCCAATCTAGGTAGTCCTTAGGGTCCATAGAGCCATCGAAAGTAGGTGCTTCAAGTCTGACACTTCTAAGGGCTCTTTCTTCTTGGTCTACTGCCTCATTATTGGGTCTCCTAGGGAGGACATCTAGGACTGGATTAGGTCGAAGTGGCCTTCTAGGGTTTGGCCTTATGTAGAGGTCAGGCCGTTGGGCTCTCCTAGGATGAGGTGGGGTCTCATGATCAGACTCAGTGTGGGGCTCACGGGCTTCTTCTAGGATGCCCAACCTAGTTTTGACTTGATCGAACCTGGACCCTAATCTAGCCTCAGATTGCTTGATGTCTTGGTTCATTTGGGCTAATTGTTCAGTGATGATCCTTAAGTGATCATCAATGCTTTGATTAGCCATGGGTTCAGCCTGTAATGGAGGTTGTGATGGGCAAAAAGATGCTCCTGATCTAGTGCACATGCAAGAACAATCAAGCATATAAGACTCAGACTGACTCGAACTACGGTATGCTAGACCTAGTCATCCAGAGTAAAGGATTTGGCTAAATGCGAGCCAATCTAATAGTAACTCTTCAATTGGCCAGTTGGGACAGGTGGAAGGGGGGAAGGCTCGTCCCGCAAATTGCAGGTGCCTAATTAGAATAACCCCAACACTCTACTTAAGTTGTTTGACATTTGACCTCCCTTCTAGACACTAATTTCAGAGCACACGCCAGATTGATTTGTACTAGTCTCCTCCAGTACACTAAACTGACTGTTGGTGTCCCTAGCCCTCTAGTGCAAATATCAATTAAGTTGCTACTCAGTTTTAGATTAGAGGCTTGGGATCGGAATGCACGGGTGGTTGTTTTGGGCCAAGAAAGGGGTCTTAATCCCTCCCTTATCTGACATCAATGAAAGCCCTTAAGAGTAATTTAATACAGATGAATGACATGTAAAACATAAACCCTAATCCAGAAATCTATAAATAACAATAAATCTTAGAATTTTTTTTTTCACGAATCGAATTAAATCCTCAAAAATTAACAAAATCTCAAGAATTTTTACATTTTTTTATGAGTAATCGGGCATGCAATTAATATTCAGATTAAATTAAATTCTCAAAAAATAATAAAAAATACTTTAAATTACAGTGAATCTAGAGAAATAAATTTGTAATTTTCTAATATGTAGTAGAAACAATTCAATTAACAGATAATATACTGATAATAATGTGAATTAAAATTAAGCCCTAACTATGCTCTGACACCAAACTGATGTAGGACCGATTCGCATGCAAGTAATTTTTTTTACTTTTTTTTAATGATTAATAATTGTAGTTGATTATTTCCAAAGTAATAACCTAAGAGGAATTCAGGAAAATTCACAGTAAATCCACACACGAAACAGTTCCTAAAAAATAAGAAAGAAGGACCGCCGAGGCTAAGAAGCCCCGGTAGGGCTTGCTCTCCTACAATAAAGTTACTAGTAGATTAGAGGGGTGTACCTGGCAAGAGGGGGAAGATCAAAGTGTTGAAGGGGTTGCTCTGCCTGAAGGATGCGCCCTAGATGACCAAGCCTTGAGCCCATGGATCTGCGGCCAACTATCCGCTGACCTGGATGACGATCACCTTGAATCTTGGATTCGTGGATACTGAGGGATCTGTAAGATCACCATACAAGGGTTAAAGAATAATAGAAAAAATTTAGAATAGATACAAAGAGATAAGGAAGGAGTAGAGAAAAGGGTAGGCTGACCAAGGGCTCTTGGGCATCCACTATTGGAAGACAAAGGTGGCAGCCAGGGTTTTTCCTGGAGACTTGGGATGTTGGCATGCGCAGGAGGAGGGAAACAAGAGCACCAGAGAACCAATTAACAAAAATCAAAATAACTCAAAACTTGGATTGATTGATTAATAATAAAAGATATATCATTCATACAAGAGGGTCTCTTTTATAGAGCAAGATACTTGGGGCCCAAGAAAATACAGATATGGAAAGAGAGAAAAGAAAAAAAAGGCGCCCTAATCAAATTTGGTATGAAATCTACAGCATCCAGATGAGGAAGGTGATCTTCTAGATGCAATCAGCGGCAGCTGGATTCGGCATGAAATCTGTGGCATCCAGATGAGGTAGGTGATCTTCTAAATATGATTGAGATGCAATCAGTGGCAGCTTAATTTGGAATGAAATCTGCAGCATCTAGATAAGGAAGGTGATCTTCTAGATGCAATCAACGGCAGCTTAATTTGGCATGAAATCGGCATCGGCCATATGAGGAAAATGATCATCCAGATCAGGAAGGTTGCTTGCTCTGCTAGGTGGCATGTGGGCTGCTTGAAGTAGGTGTGGCACCAACTTGAATTTAGCAGCTGCTCTGTCTGACTATGATGGCCTTGTCTTCTACTCCAATACTGATGTCTCCTCTTGTAAGCTGATGAACTTACTACAGGACTCACATTAAAATAAACTGAACTGGATAGGACTCAATTTAGAATAAAATGAACTGGACGGGACTCAAAATAAACTAAACTTTATTTTCCAACTCAAGACTTGAATCATAACTAATCAGATATCCACAGAGGGTTAAGAATCTTCTGTTTGATCCTGGTGCCCGCACCAGTTTTCCTTGTTCTAGTGGTTTGAAGACAAACACCTTACGGAGTACAAGGTAACCCGAGGAGAAGGATTTTCTCCTAAATCGGGAGGAATGGTAATGAGCTACTCTTTGTTGATAGACCACCATTCGAATTTGAGTCTTTTCTCTAATCTCTTCTACCAAGTCAAGTTTGGTTTGGAGCTGCTCGTCGTTTAACTCCTTTGAATAACTTTCCACCTGTGGCAAAGGTAGCCCTATCTCCACGAGAATGATAGCTTCTGTGCTGAAGGCCATTCTGAATGGATTCTCGCCCGTGGGGACCCTCTGAGTGGTTTGATATGCTCATAAGATGTGATGAAGCTCCTCTGCTCATCTTCCTCATTCCCTGTTGAGCCGAGCTTTAATTCTTGCAGCAAGGTTCGATTGGTCACCTCAGCTTCTCCATTGGCTTAGGGGTGGCCGACCAATGTGAGCCGATGACAGATACCATAATCTTCGTAGAATTTTTGAAACTTGAGATTATCAAATTGTCTTTCATTGTCAGTGATAATAGTGTGTGGAAGGTCGAACTGAAAAATGATGAATCTTTATACAAAATCTCTAGCCCGAGCCTCAGTTATCTGAGCGACTGCCTTGGCCTCGACCCACTTAGTGAACTAATCGATCTCTATGAACTGAAACTTCCTCTGTCCCATGGCAAGAGGAGAAGGGCCAAGGATGTCCATTCCCCACTTAGCAATGGGCCATGCAGATAATCTGGGTGTCAGGTGAGCGGAGGGGAGCCTCTGTATGTTTGAATATCGTTGGCATGGTCACAGGCTTGGACGAGATCATCAGAATCCTTTTGCATGGTTGGCTAATAGTACCCCTAGCGCAATACCTTGTGGCACAAAGCTCAACCACCAAGATGACTACCACAATGTCTTCATGAACTTCTTGAAGAGCATAATCAGCCTCTGATGGGCGAAGGCACTTAAGTAGCGGCATGGAGAAGGATCATTTGTATAGCTGGTTGTCAAGTAAGACATAATTAGATGCTTGCATTTTCAACTTCCTTGCCACTTTTCTATTGGTCGCGAGCATTTCTTCTTTGAGATATTTGAAAATTAGGTCGAACCAAGATGGTTCGGCCTCGATCTACATCACACGATCACTGTTGACGATGCTAGGTTTTTCCAGGACTTTCAAATGAAATTTTCACTCGAGATCCATCATGTCCATGGTTTCTAAGCGAGATAAAAGGTCGACGCACGCATTTTCAGCCCTTAAGACCTAAATCACTTCGAGTTTAGAAAAATAGGGGAATAAATTGTGCACCTTTTGAAGATACCGAATCATGTTTGGCTTTCGGGCCTCGGATTCTCCTTGCACATGGTTGGAAACCAATTGGGAGTCAGTGTATGCATTCAATCTCTTTACTTTTAAGTTGTGGGCGATCCGTAGTTCAGCAAGTAAAGCTTCATACTCATCTTCATTATTAGAGACTAAAAAGGAGAAGCGGACGCCGTACTCAAAGGCTGCTCCCTCTGAGATGGTGAGGACCATGCCGGCACCAGAGCCATTCTTGTTGGAGGATCCATCTACATGAAGCAGCCATAGATCTCCAGGCTTCGGCAATTCAGAGGTATCCGGAGCAGATCCATCCTTAGGTATAGTACATTCAAGGAGAAAATCTGCAGAATTTATGCTTTGATAGCTAAGCAAGGTTGATATTGAATATCATGTTCACTCAGTTCAATGGCCCATTTGGTCATCCTTCTTAACACCTTCAGACGATGAATTATTGATTTGATGGGTTGGTCAGTCAAGACTACCATAGTATGCGCTTGAAAGTAGGGTCGTAACTTTTGGGCAGATGTTACCAAGGCTAGCACCACTTTCTCAATTTGAGAATACCTTGTCTCAGCATCCTGAAGCAATTTGCTGACATAATAGATTGGTTTTGAACTTTGTTTTCCTCCCGAACTAGCGCGGACCCGATGGTGCTTTCAGACACTGCTAAATATAGGTAGAGCTTGTCCCCAAGTCTCGGGCTGCTCAGAAGAGGTGGTGAGCCGAGGTATTTTTTAAGGTCTTCAAAGGATTTCTAACAGTCCGAAGTCCACTGGAAGTTCTTAGCCGACCGAAGCACCTTGAAAAGGGCAAATATCTCTCGGCCGACCGAGCAATAAAGCCATTGAGAGCTGCTACCCTTCCGGTCATACGCTGCACTTCTTTGACCGACCCTAGAGGCGCTATTTGCTGCAAGGCTTGAATTTTTTGTAAATTTGCTTCAATGCCTCATTTGGAGACCATGAAGCCCAAGAACTTCCTAGAGTTGACTCCGAAGGCACATTTGGTTGGATTAAGCTTCATCTGATACCTTCAGAGTATAACGAAGCTTTCTGTAAGATCATCAATGTGCTGGGATGCCTCCTTGCTCTTAACTAGCATATCGTCAATATAAACCTTCATGTTCCGACTGATTTGTTCTTAAAAAACCTTATTAATCAACCTCTGGTATGTTGCGCTTGCATTTTTAAACAAAAAGGCATAACTCAGTAATAGTAAATACCTCGGTCGGTTATGAAAGCAGTCTTTTCTTCGTCCTCAGGTGCCATTCAAATTAGATTATATGGTGCGGACACCAAAGTTTGAAAGAGGCTTCGATCTAATTCAGTATGGCTTTAATTCTTTCATGTGTCCTATAAATAGAGTAATAATTTTACTTCTTTGAATTTGAGTCATGTAATTAAAGTTGGTTTAGTTCAATTTGGGTTCTTGAGTCCAAGTAGGGTCAAATTGGTTTGTATTTAGTGAGTTTAGTAGTTGGGTCCAAGAGAGGTATGGAATTGGGTTCAAGGTAAGCAAGTAAGCTTGAAGATTGGATACATTCAACCACTCCAACAAATCAATCCAAGGTGGACGCCACTTCAGCAAGCATTATTGGGTGCCATATCAACCTCCTGGTGTACACCTCATCAAGCCACATCACCACATACCACATCACCAAGGGGAATTCAAATTCAAAGGAGCCGCCCATTTTTCTCTCCTCTTTTTAAGCTTAGTTATAAGTTGTTTCAACCCTCCACCCTTATAGCTAGCTTAGGTTGCAACTTCCCATGAAAAGCTCCATGTAATTCGAATTTTAAAAGTCTCTTGGAGGCTTATAAATACTACTCTAAGCTCTCTTGTAAAGACAATTTATGATGAATGAAAGTTGAGTTTATTTTCTTTTATTTGTGTTGGCAAATGTCCTCCGAGAGAGAGTGGGTGAGAGGCCCTTAGCTACTGTTTATTTTCTTCCATTTGTATTGGCAAATGTCCTCCGAGAGGGAGTGGGTGAGAGGCCCTTAGCTACTTAACAAAGTCATCTCCACACCAAGATCCATTAGCCATTCTCCATTCAATTCTACCATCCTATCCCATCTTCCAAGGTGCAAGAAGACTTCACAAAGAAGGCCAGCCAAGCTACCTCAATTCCACTAAGTTTCATCTTAATTTTAACCTTCCCTTCCTCTTCCTTTATTTCATTAATACTCACCAAATTTTTATGTTCTTAACTCTAATTTTGTTTGTGTAGGATCCCCGAAAATTTCGAGTTCCAAAGAAGAAGGTATTCCGTGACAAAAACAGATACAAGAAGTCCTGTAACTAGAGAAATCTCCTTGTCATCCAAGAACTTCATCCTTCATTGTAAACCTTCCAATCTCTGATATATTAATGGCTGGGTACTCCTCTTTCAATATTTTTTAATATAAAATATTAGAGTAACTAAGCCCTAGCCTATATGGTTTCTTAGCCACAAAGATCCTTTCTCTTTACTATTTTGAAGGATTCTCATCCAAGTCTAGTTTAACATGCAAATCCCTTCATAAAAGTTTTTGCTCTTTTACATGAAAATATAGTCTAGCTTTACTTTATTTTTATTTAGTTATTACTATTTTCTCTTAGATTGCATCATTCCACTTCATCCCCTATCAAATTGGTATTAGAGCATGGTAGGTTAGGGCATATTTTTCCATTTTATGTATTTTTTTATTTTTTATAATTTCTGCATATAGAACATAGGGCTGAAATTTTATTCATTTAAGTATGGATTCATGGAGTTCTGTTCTACTTTTGCTAATCTTAGCTTATATTAGACTCTAAAATTAAGTTGTGCCAATTCAAACCAGATCTGAATTTCAATAGGTTTCATATCTAAGGTTTCTTTTAACTTTGCATGAAAGTTTTCTTTCTAGTACATTAGACACCTAAATTTTGGCCATATTTTTAAATTTGAAGTTTTTCTCTAAGAAAACTTAGAATTTAAAATTTAAAATTTAAAATTTAAAATTTGAAATGTGAAATTCAAATTTAAAAATTGAATTTGAAATTAAAATTTTGGATTCTTGTTTAGTTAGTTATAACTTGTTTGAAGTTACATTCTTAATTAGTGTTGCATGCCATCATTTGCATAAGCTATCTTAAGAGCACTCCCATCACAAGATAAGGGAATGATTTCATCACCTTTTCTTAGCCCAAAAACCATAATCCTTCATGTACGAACCCAAGCCTTTAACTAAAAGAAAGTAGTAATCTAATTTGCTCTAGTGAGCTAGGGACACCCACAAGGTCAGGTTTGAATCAGTGTCAAGTCAGTGTAGACATCTTTTCTGTGTGTGCTTGTGCATTTGGTGTCTAGGACAAGTGGTTTAGGGACAAGAGCCCGAAGAAAGGTGGGCTGGTTCGCTTACCTGACCAATTTTAATTGGTTTCTTAGGCAAGCAATAAGGGACTTCCACCAACCTTACACTTATCTGGCCAGGTGCAAAGTTACTACAGTCTAGATTGTCACCTTGACTAAAATTTGGTTTGAGCTTCTAGGTATAGCACACCCTAGAACGAGTCCATTTGTATTGTATGAAACTAGATCAGGGACCCCATACTAGCACAATCCAGGTCAACCCAGTGTAGCCATGGATCCAAATCTAGAAGCTTTAATGAGGACTATGACTGAGCAGTATAATCAATTGAACACTAGGTTTGACAGATGCAAGAAAGGATTGATTCCTTAGAAGAATCCCATATAACTCCTGCTGAGCCTCAATCACCCAGAATGACACCTCTGAATCCTAAAGTCCAATATCTTGAACCTATTGTTGAACCCCACCAAAGAAGACCTCATCATGACTACATTGATCAAGATGAAAGAGCCCTTAGGAGTATTTGACTTGATGCACCCACTTTTGATGGGGACCTAGACCCTAAGGTGTACATAGATTGGGAGAAAAATATGGATCAATATTTTGAATGGTATGAAATGTCAGAGGACAGAAAGTTCAAATTTGCCAAGCTTAGGCTAATCCGATAAGCTAGGTTGTACTGAAGAAATGTTGAGCGACTGTGTAGGGAAAGAGGAGACATGCCAATAGGTGCTTGGAGAGCCATGAAAATCAAGCTTAGAGAGAAGTACCTACCTATTTCCTATAAGCAAAGGTTACTGGACCAATGGCAATGGCTAAGTCAAGGAAATAGGCCTGTGTCGAAATACATTACTAAGTTTGATGAATATGTTATGCGATGTAGTATTGTTGAATCAGAAGATGTAATCCTATCTAGATTTAGAGCCAGTTTAAGGAAAGAGATTCAGAGAGAACTATTCCTTAGAGAAGTCCATGACTTAGAACAAGCATACCAGGTAGCTAGAGACTTTGAAAGATTCCAAAGAGTACCATTTGTCCATCGGCTTGAACCCAATAAGATGAGTGCCCCAAGCCAATAATCCAAGCCAGACTCACTTTAGCCGATTCATATCCGATACTCCTTTAGTCCGAAAGATTGATAAAGGAAAGAGTCCAGAAATTCAAAGGAGTGATACTCAAAACATATACTGTTTCAAATGTCATAAGGTAGGTCATTACGCGAGTCAATATCCTACTAGAGCCTTGCATATATAAGAAATAGAGAAGGAAGTTGATGAATCAATTGAGAATTTTGAGGAAGAGATTTATGAAGCAAAAGTGAATCTAGCTGATGAGTATGATGGAGATGAAGAAGTTTTAGACTCGTCTAAGTTTTTAGGAGTTGTTAGATGTATCTTGACTCAGACCAAAGAGCAGGAAGACTAGCGTAGGACTAACATCCTACAAACTTTTATCAAAATAGGAGAGAAAGTGTGCAAAATCATTATAGATAGTAGGAGTTGTGTTAATGTAATTTCAACTAATATTGTTAAGAGTTTAGGATTACCCACTGCTTCGCATTCCAACTCTTATAAGGTTTTCTGGATAGATTCCACTTCGATATCGGTCAAGTTTAGATGTCAAGTTCAGGTGCAATTCTAATCGTACCTAGAAAAAGTTTGGTGTGACATACTTCCAATGGAGGTTAGTAGTATTATTCTTGGCAGACCTTGGTTATATGATCATGATGCTAGTTTATTTGATTGATTTAATTCTTGTTCCTTTAATTTTAATGGAAAGAAAATAGTTATAAACCCTTCTCCACCCAAGGACAACATTAAGAGATAGTATAGTAACTTGAAGGAAAAGAAATAGGGGTTGTATTTGATGAATGATAAAGATTTAGAAAAGTAAATTAATGAAGGTTCACCAATTTGGGATCCTATCAACCCAGAAAATCCAGAACCAATCCCAAAGGAACAACCCCAGGAAGCAAAAGAAATTTTAAGGGAGTTTCAAGATGTCTTTCCTGAAGATCTATCTGATCACCTTCCATCACTTAGGGATATCTAACATGCCATAGATTTAGTCCCTGGCGTTATATTACCAAATCTACCACATTATAGGATGAACTCTAGTGAGCATGCTG
This sequence comes from Calamus simplicifolius, assembly GCA_900491605.1. Taxonomy (NCBI): domain Eukaryota; kingdom Viridiplantae; phylum Streptophyta; class Magnoliopsida; order Arecales; family Arecaceae; genus Calamus; species Calamus simplicifolius. Next base: position 105,782 of record UESW01004759.1, on the reverse strand, counting down.
AGTTACAAAAACAAGTTGGAGAACTCCTCCAAAAGGGATTCATTAGAAAAATTTTGAGTCCATGTGCCGTATCCGCATTATTGACCCCTAAGAAAGATGGCACTTGAAGGATGTGTGTAGACAGTCGTGCCATTAATAAGATCATAACTAAGTATATGTTTCCTATACCTCGTTTAGACGACATGTTAGATATGATAGCTGGTACAACAATATTTTTAAAGATGGCCCATTTTATACCCTGTTCCCAAACTTTTGATCTTTAGGGTAGCCAAGCTTTTTTTCGATCAAGTAGTCAATTGCATGGGTTACCTAAGACCATTATTTCTGATAGGGATGTTCATTTCATGAGTTACTTTTGGAAAACCCTTTGGCACCTACTAGGAACAAAACTGAACTTCTCAACTACTTACCACCCCAGACTGATGGACAAATCGAAGTAGTAAACAGAAGTCTAGGGAAATTATTGAGGTGTCTTGTAGGAGAAAGTCTAGGAAACTAGGATCTGCTATTACCTTGTGCTGAATTCGCTTACAATAGCTCAGTCAATAAGACTACTGGTAAAAGTTCTTTTGAGATTGTCTATAGTTATAAACCTAGGAAACCTATCGATCTCATTCCATTACCCACTCATGCATGAATGTCTGAGTCCGTTGAGTCATATGCACAACATATTAAGGAATTGCATAAGGAGATTAGTAAGAAAATTTAAATGAGCAATGAAGTCTATAAGCATATGGCCAATTCACGTAAATGAATGAAAGAATTCAATATAGAGGACTTTGTCATGATTAAACTTAGACCTGAAAGATTCTCGCCAGAAACTATGAAGAAATTGCATGCCCGAGGAGCTGGACCTTTCAAAGTATTAAAGAGAGTTGGACCTAATGCATATGTGTTAGAGTTACCACCAGATTATGGCATTAGTTCAACCTTTTGGACCTTATCTAGCCTTTGAGAGTAAAACCCTACCTAAGTGTCCACCAGAGCGGAGAGATAGGATTGAACGTATCTTGGATGACTAGGCAATTACCACCAGAAATAAGGGCTATCAACGTTATCTGGTTCGATGGCAAGGAAGGCCAGAATCCAAGGATTCTTGGATCACCCGAGAGGATCTGCAGCAAATCGATCCAGACCTGCTAGAAAGATATCAAAGTGAGATCAGTCCTTACTCGACAGGGTCAAGTTCATCCCATCCCGGGAGAATTATTGCGGATACCAAAGTTCGAAAGAGGCTTCGATCTAATTCAATATGGCTTTAATTCTTTCATGTGTCCTGTAAATAGAGTAATAATTTTACTTCTTTGAATTTGAGTCATGTAATTAAAGTTGGTTTATTTCAATTTGGGTTCTTGAGTCCAAGTAGGGTCAAATTGGTTTGTATTTAGTGAGTTTAGTAGTTGGGTCCAAGAGAGGTATGGAATTGGGTTCAAGGTAAGCAAGTGAGCTTGAAGATTGGATACATTCAACCACTCCAATAAATCAATCCAATGTGGACACCACTTCAGCAAGTATTATTGGGTGCCATATCAATCTCCTAGTGTACACCTCATCAAGCCACATCACTACATGCCACATCACCAAGGGAAATTCAAATTCAAAGGAGCCATCCATTTTTTCTCCTCTTTTTAAGCTTAGTTATAAGTTGTTTCAACCCTTCACCCTTATAGCTAGCTTAGGTTGCAACTTCCCATGAAAAGCTCCATGTAATTTCAATTTTCAAAAATCCCTTGGAGGCTTATAAATATTACTCCAAGCTCTCTTGTAAAGATAATTTATGATGAATAAAATTTAAGTTTATTTTCTTTCATTTGTGTTGGCAAATATCCTTCGAGAGGGAGTGGGTGAGAGGCCCTTAGCTACTGTTTATTTTCTTCCATTTGTGTTGGCAAATGTCCTCCGAGAGGGAGTGGGTGAGAAACCCTTAGCTACTTCAAGAAAGTTATCTCCATGCCAAGATCCATTAGCCATTCTTCATTCCATTCTACCATGCCATTCCATCTTCCAAGGTGTAAGAAGACTCCACAAAGAAGGCCAGCCAAGCTACCTCAAATCCGTCAAGCTTCATCTTAATTTCAACTTTTCCTTCCTCTTCCTTTATTTCATTAATACTTCACTAAATTTTTATATTCTTAACTCTAATTTGGTTTATGTAGGATCCCTGAAGATTTTAGGTTCCAAAGAAGAAGGTCTTCCATGACAAGAAATAGATACAAGAAGTCTACAACTAGAGGAATCTCCTTGTCATCCAAGAACTTCATCATTGAGTGTAAACCTTCCAATCTCTGATATATTAATGGCCGGATACCCCTCTTTCAATATTTTTTGATCTAAAATATTAGAGTAACTAAGCCCTATCCTGTGTGGTTTCTTAGCCACAAAGATCCTTTCTTTTTACTATTTTGAAGGATTCTCATCCAAGTCTAGTTTAACATGCAAATCCCTTCATGAAAATTTTTTCTCTTTTACATGAAAATGTAGCTTAGCTTCATTTTATTTTTCATTTAGTTATTACTATATCCTCCTAAATTGCATCATTCCACTTCATCCCTCATCATTATAGTCCGAATAAGCATCCATGAAAGTTAGCATCTGGTGGCTCGAGGTAGCTTCCACGAGCTGGTCAATCCAAGGCATGGAAAACTGTCCTTCGGACAAGCCTTATTGAGGTCCATGAAGTTGATGCAGATTCTTCATTTGCCATTTGACTTCTTCACCATGACAACATTTGCCAACCAGTCGGGATAGTTCACTTTCTGAATGAAGTTGGCTTTGATGAGCTTATCAACCTCCTCTTCATCAGCCTTCTGGCATTCAAGGGCAAAGCTCCTTTTCTTCTACTTGATTGGCCGAAATGTTTCGTCCATATTAAGGCGATGGACAAGGACGTCTGGGCTAATCTTTGGCATATTCGAAGTAGACCAAGCAAAGATATCAGTGTTTATTCAAAGAAATTCAACCAAATCTTACCAAGGCTTTTCTTTTAGTTGTGATCTGATCCTTATGGTTCGGTCGGACTGAGCTTCGTCAAGTGGCACCTCCTCAAGTTCCTTGGCTAGTTCTCCTTGCTACTCGACAAGATCTTTTCGAGCATCCAATCTATCAACCTTGGGCTTTCTAAACTAAAGGTCAGCAACAAAGCAGTATCGAGCCACAGCCTGATTTCCTCGAATAACTCCCACTCTCAATTCGGTGAAAAACTTTATGATGAGATGAGGGATAGAGATAATAGCTTTGAGGGACATCTGTCCGGGCCTACCAAGAATTGCATTATAGGGAGACCGAAGCTTGGTTACTAGGAAGTCTGTGTGAATGATGGCTATACTGGGCCAAGCACCTACTCGAACCACCAATGTGATGATCCTCTCGGGGATAATAACGTTACCAGTAAAACCCACTAAGGTGGAGTCTATGGTCCGGAGGTTTTCCATCTGCAATTTCATCCTTACAAAGATATCAAAGTATAAAATATTAATAGAGCTTCCATTATCAACCAAAATTCGGTGTACATTATAGTCATTCATATTGAGAGATACAACCAATGCATCATCATGTAGATACTGTATTTTCCGAAGGTCTTCATTGGAAAAAGAAAGCTTATCGATTCGGGCCTTCTTTGGTGGATTTTCTTCTTCACCCAGCCGAGCCGACGAGGAGCCGATTGTTGCTATCATTTTGACATTGCCAATAACCAATGGATTCGATGGAGGAGGTTGGTGAGGCTCAGGTTGGCGTTCTCCTCTGTTGTTCAGCTTGGTGGCTCTTCTAAACCGATCTAGCCTGCCCCATTGGATGAGCTGCTCAATCTCATTTCAGAGCTGCCAACATTCTTCGATGTTGTGCCCATGATTCCAATGGAATTGGCAATACTTGATCATGTCTCTCCAGGCCACGTTCCCTCGAAGAGGTGGCGGTCAAGGAATTTGGTGCTCGATCTCCATCAAGATCTGTGCCCTTGGATAGTTGACCTTTAGGGCTAAAAAGAAGTCACCCTCCTTTGATACTCCGCCCGCCAAGGCGGACATGGCCATCTCGTGGTTGAGGTGGTCTACTTCTAACATGGCCATGTTAAAGCGGCCAAGATAATTCTTCAAAGACTCCCCCTCCCTTTGCTTGACCTCGAAGAGGGAGTCAGACCTCGTCGGTGGCGGTGACTACTAACAAACTGGCTGATAAATAGGTAGCTCAGCTCATCAAAAGAATTGACGAAACCTAGCTTCAAACTATTGAACCAGGTTCTGATGGACCCCCTAAGCGTAGAGGGGAAGGCTCAACACAGGATCGCATCTGATGCTTTATGGAACATCATGATGGATCAAAAGCTGCTCAGATGGTCATTGAGGTCGGTGGATCCATGGTATGGTTCAATGGTAGAAAGCTTAACATGAGGAGGGATCACTTTTTGCATAATCTCCTCAGAGAAAGGAATGCTCTGCTCCACCTTCGATTGGGGAGGAGGAGCTTGCCTGATGGCATCCAGCTCTTGACGCCATTCCAGGTGTATCTTCCAAATTTATCGCCGGATCCCCTTATCTTGAGTAGTAGGGGAGACCGATCGAGGGGAGTATGGTGACGACATCGAGTCATGATGGGATGAGCCAAAGAGAGAGAGCGAGCTTGCTGAGATCTAGGCAAGCTTTTTCCCTTATTCCTTTGCTGTGCTGGTCTAGCTCCCTTGCACTGCTGGGGATGGCTTGCGATCTCACGCGGGTTGGAAGAAGAGATCGCCAACGGAGCAGGGGCAGCAACTCCATCAAGGAGGTGTAGAATAGGAGCGGTCAGACGAGGAGCCTCCTGGAGCCCTTGGACCAGCTATGCAAGGGCTTGTACTTGTTGCAGTGTAGCGAACTGGTCCTAGGTCACTGCGGTCGCCGATGGTAAGGGAGTCTCGACCGGCGGCGATAGTGGAGGCGCTACATTGTTTGTGGGATTAGGCCTCTGCGAGGTGGCCTAATCTTGAGCATCAGAAGTGGCTCTTTTTTGATTGGCCATTGAGGGGTTGTTCTTCTGGTTTCAAACCTTATCTCCTTGATTACAAGTTTATGGGACTTGAGACTCTTCCTCTAGCGCCAATCTATTGCTATAGAAATCTATTCTCCAACTTGGGTGCGGCCCAACTCTAGAACTGGATGCCTGCCCCTTGCCTAGGTGGACCTGCAAGATAGTCCTCGAGTAGAGAGCGTTGTGAGTGGCCCTCTGCGGAGGACCCTCTTCAATGCCCAAGTCAATGGAGATTCACAGCAAGCATATATAAGGAGAAGGCTCTTGCAGAAGAGTCCCTCAAAAATGGCCTCTCGAGGAGCCGAGGAGCTTTGTTGGAGCTTCAATGAAGTTTTCTCAGTGAGAGTAAGCGTACCTGAAAGAGTTTAGGGGAAGGTATTTATAGACTGTCTGAATATTGGTAGTTTGTTCACTTGACTCTTCGAACGTGTCTTGGGAAATGGGGAACCAGAATGATAGGATTCTGATTCAAATCAAGTTCGTTATGAGGTCGGCGAGATTTGAATCCTGTTTGTTACGAGGATCGAGGGCTAAAGAGGATGATTCGGAGCTTTGAGATTTAGTTATTTTGTTATCTGGTTATTTATAGGCAACAGGTTGTACCTGGTTCGATTTTCCTTTTGAGGTGATGAGAGCTGATGTGGCCAAAGGGTCATGTATGGCTTTTGGCTACTCTGGGCCCTCTGAGGTATGAGAACGGTTCAGCCTTGCCAAGACGAGGAAGTAGCTCGGCTCAGCCAGGATGGAGAGATGGCTCGGTCCTGCCAAGATGAGGAAGTAGCTCGGCTTTGCCAGGATGAAGAGATGGCTCGGCCCTGCCGAAATGGAAAGATTTTGTCTTCTTTCGAACACAACGTCTGGTAGGCAAAAATTGAAAGTGATCCTAACCTTTTTGATACGTGCATGGATATTAACGTAATGACGATTTTGCTCCTAATCACATCCCTTTCCTACTTCACATATTTCATCTGTCCTCGATCTGCTCCACTAAGTTAATAATTTTAGCCCTAATCCTTAATCTCACAAAAAATAAAGAGCCTCAATCTTGCCTCATTCCCTTTACACTACTATTTTTATTAATAATTATGTTTATAAAATATTTTAAAACTATTTATTTTTTAACTATTTAAAAATATTGATTCAGTGTAGGTTCAAAGCAGAAAGTATATATATCAAATCTACTCCAATTCCAATCAAAATGTTTTCAGTTTTTGAATCTATCTCAAACTTAATAAAATCTTGAAGGTCTTATCCCGATTGGGATGGATTCTACTGAATTAGAATAAAATTGACATCTCTACTCTTGATCTAGGTAATTAAACATAGTTGGTCTCCCTTCGCTTTGAAAAAAAAAAGTTATATAGGTATTTATAGAATTGATCCTAACCGTAGAAATCAAGAGAATCCACATCTAAAACTAGTTTCTCATTGGTTAATTTTTTTGTGAGTTTTATCTATTGCTACATATAAAAATCCCTCATTTGGAGGTATGATAACAATTTGGTATGCCTCGGTGATTTAACTGGTATGAGGCAGTGTAGCGGTATATATAGTTGGGACACGGGGCTATGCAGAGGGATGGCTTTGGGTCGGAGCTCTACATGTGGCGGCTGGATATATCCATGAAAGCATATAAATTCTAGCTAAGAGGATCCAACTTCAGCGAGGATCAAGGAATTCATCTGGGAAACTGATAACAACTTCAAATCATATTTGGTAATCGATTCTATCAGAAAACATTTGTTTTCCCATTGCCATACTTGGAGCCGGCATATGAAAACGATTTAGGAGTTGCATCTGATGTGGCTGATAAAAGCCATGTGTGAGTTAACGGCCAAAATTACTTAACGGCAGAAATTATTGGAAAAGTCAACTGCCCCAGCAGGAGTGGTCCCTAGGCGGCCCCGAGGCGGCTCCTGGCGGCCCTCTGTGTACGGAGGTTTTCACATTGGTCTGAGCCCTGAGCGCTTACAATTTGTCTTATCTTCAAAACTCATTTTGACTTCTCAAGAAAACTTCTGCCTTGGACAAGGCTGGGCCCACTAACTATCCTTGATCCATATCAGTTCAAAAAGATAGGAACCATCAGTTCCAGCATAAGCCCCAAAAGTCATGATCCATTAGGTAATATTAATGACTTTGACCAGATGAGGCCCCAAAAGTCGTAATCCATCAGACAACAGTAATAACCCTGATCAGATGAAGCCCCAAAGGTCATCATCTATCATGAAGCTACAAATCTCCAAATCATCAAGGTCCCAAAAAGTTACCAAGAAGATTTAATGACTCTGACCAAATAAGCCTAGAAAGGTGATCATCTGCCATGAAGTACCAATCACCAAAAAGGAGGGGACTCAATTCCACTAATTCTGACATTCTATCCGCAGAAGTCATAACTCATCATAAGATTCCAATATTATCAAGCAAGTGACATGGACTCAAAGGGTCAATATGAATGGTAAAAGGGATTCCAGACCGAGGTATGAACACTAGAGAAAACACTAAAAGAATTTTATCATCTTCCTCCTAAGGCTGATTTGGAGCTTCTTCAAGCTCACGACTGTGATTCTGATCACTAACTTGAGCATCGGAGGGTCCCTACCAAAATATTCGGTATTGGGACTTCTTGCAGATCGCGGCGCCAAGGCGAAGTTCATCCAACAAACTGACGATGCATCCACCAGCGCTCAAGGACTTTAGCTCAAGGTGATCGGGCATCATCAGATTGACGCGCCAGGAAGGAAGAGGACGTGACCCTAAGAAAAGGATTACTCTATGACCCTGAGTTGCAAGCTCACCCTCTCTTAAGCAACGATGGATGCAATGTATGTTCCAAAAGTTTCTTCCAGTCCAACTGGGGGTCAACCCCATTGTGCCGATCTGTCAAAGACCAACTTTTCTATTTCTTCATCACTGTTGATCTCAGTTATCCCAAAGAGCAATTGGCTACCCTCACTCAACAAGTCCAAGCTCTTATTGGGGTGGTCCGCGAGTTATAGAAGCAACGACCGGCGGTCGCTCAACGGCAATCTGGACCTCCTACACTGCTCGCAACCGCCGCATTGGCTAGTCAGCAATCCACTTACAGAAAACCCTCTTCAGAGGAGCATCTCCATCGTCAAACTCCATCCAGGCATCATCATCGGGAAACCTCTAAGAGGTCTCGGTCTTTCGTCCATCACTCTGGTAGCCCCTTTTTCAAGCGATGGTGGAGGAAGGGGCCTAGGGGCACATATCATCATCAGTATCATCATTCCCCCTCCTCATCATCTGAATCGATGAGCGAGGATCTTAACAGCCGGATGGAGAGGCGTTTAGAGGAGCAAGACCGGCGTTTGGAGAAGCTCAGCTAGAAGCTCAATAACCAACCTGGGATGGACTATGATACTCGTCCCCCCCTCACTCGTCGGATTATGAAAGAACCTATGCCTCACAGATTTTGTCTTCCTCAGTTGGATCCTTATGACGATACTACGGATCCACTGGACCACTTAGAGAGTTATAAATCTCTCATACAAGGCCAGGGGATGACTGATGCCCTCCTATGCATTGCATTTTTCGTTACTCTTCGAAAAGCTGTGCACGCCTAGTATTCTCATCTACTTTCGCGTAGCATCAACTTCTTTCGATAGCTGGAGAAAGCCTTTCTAGCGCAGTTTGATGCCTGTGGGAAGATTCTTTGGATGACTGACAGTCTATTCTCCGTTCAGCAGAAGGAAGGAGAATTATTGAAAGATTTTATAGCCTGATTTAAGATAGCAGCCCTCGAGGTATATCATCTTGACGATGTTGTGGCCACCCTGGTCTTGAAGCGAGGACTTCACCCCTCTTGCTTCACTTATTCATTAGATAAGAAGCCTCCCGGTTCCTATGTCGATCTTTTGAATTGTGCACATAAATATATTCGTGCCGATGAAGCTCACTTCACTCAAAGTAATGCTGAGAGAGAGGCTAGTAAGAAACCAGGTTGTGAAGAGCCAACCAGGCCTCCTCTTAAGAAGTTTGATCCTTCACATTGATCAGATAACCAGCATTGGAAATTAGTCCCTAAAGAAGAAATTTTTACACCTCTCCTCGCCCCTAGATCTCATATTCTTATGGAGATTGAGAGTGAACCTTATCTCTAGCGCCCTCCCTCGTTGAGACCCAATGCCACTCACGACAGGAGTCGCTATTGCTGCTTCCATAGAGATTACGACCATGACACTGAAAAATGTCATAACCTGAAGTGTTCTATTGAAGAACTCATTCAAAGGGGCTATCTAGAAAAGTTCTTCTAGATGGAAGGACCACCGGCCATTCCAGCACTAATGGGGCTCCCACCTGTTCAGGCCAACATTGACAACACTTCAATGGAGCGAATGATGGGTATGCTCTCATGGGGAGTGGCTTAATCTTCAAAAAGACCCAGGGGGGATGAGGGAGTAGAGAATGTAATCCTCTTTTCTGAAGGGGAGTTAGCGGGGGGAGGAGGCAATTTGAATGATGACAGCGTAATCGTCTCAATGACGATCGCTAAGCATCCTATAAAAAGAATACTTGTAGATAGTAGGAGTTTAGCAGACATACTTACTTATGATGCTTTTGTTCGGATGGATTTATCTTCCGACTCCTTGCGACAGATGACCACACCTCTAGTTGGCTTCACAGGAGACTCAGTAAGGGTCGAGGGTGAAATCACCTTGCCAATCACGACAGGATCGCTACCATGTCAAAGCACGGTCCTAATGAGGTTCCTAGTGGCCTGAGTGCCTATGGCATATAATGCCATACTCGGCCGATCTGGTCTAAACTTCTTGGACGTGGTGATATCCACCAAGCGCCTACTCATGAGGTTCCCTATCAATGGAGGGATCGGCGAGATGTGCGGAGAGCGAAATCCTATGCAATTATGTTACCATATGGCTCCCAGCCCTCAAGAAGTGACGACTCTGCCGACTTCGATGCTGCTCGACCTCAGAGAATCTGAAAGAAGAGGAAAGTCAGCTGAGCACTTACTATCCTATCCGTTAGGAGATGATCTTGTGAAGATTGTGCAAATCGGAGAGCTTCTCCCCCTAGAGATGAAGAATCAGCTCCTTACTTTCTTGCGAGCAAACTCGGATGTCTTTGCATGGTTAGCATCAGACATGTAGGGCATCCCTCCAAGGGTAATTACTTACCAACTCCATATTGATCCATAGTCTCGGCCCATCCGCCAGAAGAAGAGAAGTTTTGCCCCTGAGTGAGAGAGAGCCATAGATGAGGAGATTAACAAACTACTTACTGCCGGCCACATCCGAGAAGCTTAATACCCGGATTGGCTAGCCAATGTGGTCATGGTCCGAAAGATGAGCGAAAGCTGGCGCATATGCATCGACTTCACTGATCTCAATAAGGCATGCCCAAAGGATAGCTTTCCTTTGCCACGGATTGATCAATTGGTGGACTCTACCTTTGGCCATGAGCTTTTCAATTTTATGGATGCCTTATTCGGGTATAATCTAATAAGGATGGATCTGGTAGATGAAAAAAAAACCCTCTTTTATCACTGAAAAGGGCATCTAATGCTATAAGGTGATGCCCTTTGGATTGAAGAACGCAGGGGCTACTTACCAAAGATTGATGAACAAGGTCTTTAAAGATCAGATTGGGTGAAATATAGAGGTATATATGGATGATATGTTGACTAAAAGCACCTACAGTACCAACCATGTCACCGATTTAGAAGAGACATTCAATAACCTCCAGCATCATCAGATGAAGCTCAACCCTCACAAATGTGCATTCGATGTCACTGCCAGAAAATTTTTGGGTTTCCTAGTGACCTAACGGGGGATTGAGGCCAACCCGAAGAAGATTCAAGCCATTCTTAATATGAGACAACCAGTCAACAAGAAGGAAGTGCAACGGCTCACCAAAAAAATAACTGCTCTGAGCCGATTCCTGTCTAGATCGGCCGAGAGGTGCTTGCCTTTCTTTAAAGCTCTGTGCAAGGCCGACGACTTTGAATGGACGAAGAGCTGTTAGACATCCTTTGAGGAGCTGAAAGAGTTTTTGTCTACGCCGCCGTTATTGTCGAAGCCTAAGGAAGGAGAAAAGCTCTTCCTCTATCTTGCTGCCTCTCCAAAGGCAGTAAGTTCTATACTGGTATGACTCGACTCCAATGGAACACAGAGGCCTATTTATTACAATGGCAAGGTGCTCCATGATGCGAAAGTCAGGTACTCCATAATTGAAAAAATTATCTTCTCTTTGATCATCTCTGCCTAGCATCTCAAACCGTACTTTTAAGCCCATCCAATTGTGGTGCTCACAGACCAACCTCTTAGAGCTATCTTGGCTCGTCCTGACACCTCTGATCGCTTGGCTAAGTAGGCCATAAAATTAGGGAAGTTCAATCTTTTATTTCAGTCCCGCTCTGCCCTGAAGTTCCAAGTATTGGCTGACTTCCTGATGGAGTGTACCTGGACAAAGGAGCAATCCGAAGATCTCCCTATGAAATGCCCAGACACTGGGGAGGACGCGGTGGGAGCTTGGATCCTTCATGTTGATGGCGCCTCTAATTCTCAAGGGAGTGGAGCTGGTCTCATTTTGGCAAATCTGGAGGGTGTCATATTAGAGTACGCCCTCCAATTTCTTTTTAAAGCCATAAATAATCAAGCCAAGTATGAAGCCTTATTGGCCAGAACAAGCTTGCCCTAAAGCTTGGGGTGAGGCGTCTAAGGGCCTTCACTGATTCTTAACTCATCTTCGGACATATCACTGGAGAGTACGGGGCTCGATATCCTATTATGTCTTAATATCTAAATAAGTTTAAGTTGCTGATCTCTTCATTGGCCTACTTCACCATTAGCTATATTCCTAGAGGCGAGAATGTCAGAGCTGATATTTTTCATGGCTAGCCACCTCGACGGACGATAGTTTGGGAAGAACATATATCGAACACTTGGAAAGTCTGAGCATCTATGTAGTGGAGGATATCTTACCGGTCATGCCAGAGTCGACGTAGATGGATGCTTATATTAAGTACCTTACTGATGGTACTCTCCCTGCAGACCTCGTAAAGGCCAGACTACTTAAGTGCAGGTCTTTCAAGTTTGTGTTGCTGAAGGGGCAGTTATACAGAAAGTTTTTCTCTTATTCTCTCCTCAAATGTGTTGGCCCGGTAGATGCTGATCATATCCTTAGGAAAATACATGAGGGCATATGTGAAAACCATTTGGAAGGCAGATCCCTGGTGCATAAAGCCCTTTGCCAGGGATATTACTGGCTCACTATGCAAAAAGACACTGCGAAACTAGTCTAGAAGTGCGATAGTTGCTAGCAATATTTTAGTATTCAGCGATAGCCAGCTTCCCAACTGAACCCACTCTGTGCTCCATAACCCATTGCCCAGTGAGGATTGGACATCCTCGGACCGTTCCCCCCAGCTTTAGGACAATAAAGATTTTTGCTTACTGCCATTGATTATTTCACCAAATGGGTTGAGATTGAGGCACTAGCCAAAATCACTGAGAGCAAGGTGAAGGTATTTTTATGGAAATCTATCATCTGTCGATTTGGCCTACCCCACACCATCATCACTTATAATGGTTGCCAATTCGATAATGCTGCATTCAAGGCCTTCTGCACTGAACTAGGTATCTGTCACCAATTCACTTCTGTCAGACATCCATAGACCAATGGAGAGGCAAAAGTCATGAATCGGACCATTCTTTGGGGACTTAAAACTCCTTTGGATGAGCTTAAAGGCAGATGGGTGGACAAACTCCTAAGTGTGTTGTGGGCATATCATACGAACCCTAGAGTTCCCATGGGAGAAACTCCTTTCAGCCTTATCTTTGGATCTGAGGTAGTTATCTCGGTGGAGGTTGGCCTTCCCAGTCCCTGAGTGGAATTGTATAAAGAAGAAGACAACTCCAAATGACTAAGGGCCAATCTCGACTTCATCAATGAATCCCGAGACCAAGCGCAGCTCAAAATGGCCATGTTCCGTCAACGAGCAGTGAAATATTATAATGTCCGGGTCTGCTCCAAGACATTCCATCCTGGAGATCTAGTCCATAAGAGGGCTGAAATATTTAAACCAACTAAAGGAGGTAAGCTGTCCCAGAATTGGGAGGGGCCTTATCGAGTCACGAAGATGCTTCACCAAGGAGCTTACAGACTTGAGGAGCTAGATGGACTGCCAATTCCACGTACTTGGAATGCGAATAATCTCTACCAATATTACCAATAGTGAGTATATTTAGCTAACGGTTATAAAAAAAGAGTTCCTTTTTTAACTTCATGTCTCTATTTAGAATAATAGATTTCAAAAGGACCTCAATGGTCTTATGATCATAGACAACCCCGGGCTGGCGTGAGAAACCCCCATGGTGGTTTAAGTCCTATGGTCTCGACGGTCTCGAGTCAAACTTCCGTGCCGATGCGAGAAACTCTCATGGTAGTTTTTAAAAGGATCTCGATGGTCTCGTGATCATAGACACCCCTGGGCCGGCGCGAGAAACCCCCGTGGTGGTTTAAGTCCTATGATCTTGAACTCTCAGGCCGGTGCAAGAAACACCCGTGGCAATTTTCAAAAGGACCTCGATGATCCCTGATCATAGACACCCCTAGGACGGCGCAAGAAACCCCCATGGTGGTTCAAGTCCTATGGTCTCAATGGCCTTGAGTCAAGCTCCTGGGCCGATGCGAGAAACCTTCGTGGTAGTTTTCAAAAGGACCTCGATGATCCCGTGATCATAGACACCCTTGGGCCGGCGCGAGAAACCCCCTATGGTGGTTCAAGTCCTATGGTCTTGATGGCCTCAAGTCAAGATCTCGAGCTGATGCGAGAAACCCCCATGATAGTTTTCAAAAGGACCTCGATGGTCCCGTGATTCGGGCCGACACGAGAAATTCCTATGGTGGTTCAAGTCCTATGGTCTCGATAGCCTCGAGTCAAGCTCCCAAGCTGGCATGAGAAACCCCCGTAGTAGTTTTCAAAAGGACCTCGATGGTCCTGTGATCATAGGCACCCCTGGGCCGGCGCGAGAAACCTCCATGGTGGTTCAAGTCCTATGGTCTCGACGGCCTCGAGTCAATCTCCTAGGCCGGCGCGAGAAACGCCCATGGTAGTTTTCAAAAGGACCTCATGGTCCAATGATCATAGACACCCCCGAGCCGGCACGAGAAACCCCCATGGTGGTTCAAGTCCTATGGTCTCGACGGCCTCGAGTCAAACTCCTGGGCCAGCCCGAGAAACCCCTGTGGAGGCTTTTAGAAAGATACGACATCCTCCAAGCCCATGGTCAGGACCGGTGTCAGTATTCGAAAAGCACCCGAGCAAAAGTTCGGAAGGTCATTATGAACCCACACATTCCTATGGAACCCATATAACAAATCACTGGCTCTTTAAGTACCCTCATAGAGTAGGAGGCATATCTTTTTGAACTTAGAGGCTCAAGTTAAGACATGGGCATTCAAAAGGCCAAGGCGCTACCAAAAGATAAGTTCGTCAAATTTAGGCAAAATGTCTTTTCTATCATTAATTCTTTCACTTCAATAATCTCATTGTTGTAACAAAAAGTCCAACGCTAATCGGATTACAATATATTGAAAGCAGAAAAAGAAACTAAACCTAAGGCTCGGAGGGTCCTGGCCTATCCTCGGCACCGCCGTTCTATGGATCTTCATCTTCGTCCACAGGCCAGATGTTTTCAAGGCCAGTCACTTTGTAAATTCGAAAGAATTTCTCCTTGCACTTCTCAAAGCCCTGGGCATAGGCATCGAGAGCCGCTTTGCTAAACTCAGCAGCAAAGTCTGTAAACCTTTATAAAGCTCAACGGCCTCCCGAGCTTGGAATTCAGCGGCAACGACCTTCGTTAAGGCTTGAACTTCGGCGGCTGCCACCTTCTTCATGGCTTGAGCCTCGACGGCGGCCAGCTTCTCCATGGCATGATCTCGACGGTGGTCAATTTTTCCATAACCCTTCGAATTTCTGCCTCAGCACAAGCCAACTTCTCCATGAAGGCCGGGCTTCAAATTTGGTCGTGTCGGCCCTGTTTTCAACATGGTCCACCTTCAGAAGAGCATCTTCCAACTTCTCCTCCATCGGCCTAAGCCTTAATATGGCTTCTACCAATTTGGCCTCAGCAACTCTGGCACTCCTCTCAGCCTCCTTGGCCCGGGCCTTAAAGGAGCGGTTTTCTTCCTGGACGGCTTGGAACTCACTGGCCACTGCCGCCTCCTGGGTCATGATCTCAATCAATTCCTTGGTCAGATCATTGACTCGAGTCTTGAGGGCAGCTAGCTCATACTGAGCATGCCCACTATTGTTGGAACTCCTGGTACAAACGTCCCAAAGGACAAAAAGACCATTGGATACCTACGTAGACCGATGGATTAGAACGCAGACTATATCCAACCAAGAGAGCTGAGTCAGCACACTTACATGGAGGACGGCAATGAAAAGAGTATCAAGAGACCTCTCGATTGGCTGACGGCGGAGTTCAGCATAAAAGTTGGGGAGAGTAGAGCGACTCAAGAGGCGCTCTGCTAGACAACCTCGATGCATCGCCATAACCTTAGATGGCTGACTAGGAGGAGCATTGTCTGGAGACGTCCTTGCTCCCTTCAGAGTCGATTGGGTGGCCAAGGAAGTGCCCTCTCCAGCTTTCTGCACCGAGGGCGTTACGGCCCTGACTTCTGGCGCGGTCTCATCTTCAGTCCCGGTGATGGTCGAAGGTCCTCACCTCAGCAGCTCCACCTCGACTCCGATAGGAGGAGCCCCCGCCAATGGTGCTTCAACAGGGGGATCTCCCCTTCTCAACTCTTATGCTAGAACAGCCTCGAGAGCTACGGAAGGAGCTGTCGAGGGCCAGGTTGGCCCATCCTATTCTTCTAGATGGAGCTTTTTAGGTGATGTTCCCGTCATGTCATCGGCGGCCTTCTTTCTTTTTTGAGGCCCGCCCGAAAAAAGCGGGAGAGAACCTCATCCCTGTATAATGAGATGGAAATGATTAAAAAATGAAAAATGAATGAATGATGGTGATGAGGTGATGCTCACCGAACGTTGGTGGTGGTGACGCCGGCACTGCGCTGACTTCACGGAGGTTGTCCTCCGACAACAAATCTCGGCAAAAAGGAATGATGGAGGACATTAGGGCATCGAAGAGCTCTCGGTCCCTCTCTTCTATAACCAAGTTTTTATTAGGGCTAGTATCGGGATGGTGCCAGGCAATCTTCATCCCCTCCATATGGATATAGAAGAATCAAGACTTCCATTCTTTGACCTTGGAGGGTAAGTCAAGTTTGAGAACTCTTTTGGACCTGGAGGCAAATCTCCACTACCCATTTTTCTTGGGGTTTTGAAGTTTATATAATGCCCGGAACAAGGAGACTCGGGCGGGAGCGCCATAAAAATGGTAGAGTTCCAAAAAGGCGCAAATAATTTGAATGAAGTTCGGAGTTAATTACATCGGGACAAGGTTATACCTATTTAAAAGGTTAAGAAAAAAAAGGATGGAAAGGGAGTGAAGTTCACTCTTGAAAAATTTCTCATACAAGGCAACCCCATCGGACCGGCCGCAGGTTACCTTGTCACCATACCAAGGGGTAGAAAGAGAAACACTATTTGGTATATCATACTTGACTCAGAGATTTTTTATGTCCTGGGTTTTCATGGTGGAAGTTATTCCCCCTAGGCCTGCAGATCTGGAGTAGGTAATCGGAGGAGATATCGAGCGGGAAGGCGAAGGTGAGGCCATAGCAGCTGGAGATGATGTCATAGCGGGTGGAGGTGATGCTCTAGCGGTTATAGGTGATGCCCTAGTGGCTGGAGGTGATACTCTAGCGGCTGGAGGTGATGCCCTAGGGGATGGAGAAGAAGCCCCAAATGGTAGGGGAGAAGCCTTAGTCGAGATCGGAGTGGCGGTCGCTGATTGGCCATGAATGGAGATGCCATCGGGAACTCGATGCCACGCCTGAAGGATTTCCTTCCTAGAGGGTTCTACTATGGGTCTTTTACCTTTCTATCAGAACAAGGATCCATGAGAGTGAAAAGAAAGAAACAGAAAAGAACTGACCTTGAATCAAAAGGGTAGAGGCAAGAAGTCAGTGTTTGGGAAGTCGAAAGAATGTAGAAGACGTAATGGAGGAATGAGAAGCCCAAAGGAATTGGCGGGACAACTTTTATATATAATTTCTGAAAGTTCCGCCCACTATAATACCATGCAGAGGCGCGGAAGCAGGGTTACTATCCAGCTATCCATTAGTTATTGGAGGAATGCAATCTATACCCAATGATAGGATGGAGACAAGAGTGATCTAATGATAACACCCTGCCTTTCCTTACTGATCATGAGGCATTTTCCTAGTTCCTCCTACGGGCTATGATGCTTCCAATACTATTCTTTAAATGATGAGAAGACCTCGAAGAGACCTTACTTCTCCAAAAGCACGTGCCTGCCTCCACTAATTTATGTTGCGTAAAACCCAACAAAGCGAGGGAGTTTGCACTCCTTTCCCTTGGCAAGTGTTGCGTATGTGAGCACTAAGACTCAGGAGTAAGGGGGCATATGATGTGGCTGATAAAAGCCACGTGTGAGTTAACAGCCAAAATTACCTAACGGTAGGAATTATTGGAAAAGTCAACCGCCCTAGCAAGAAAGGTCCCTAGGCGGCCCGAGGAGGCTCCTAGGCGGCCTTAGCAAAAGCGGTCCCTAGGTAGCCTCGAGGCAGCTCCTAGGCGGCCCCAACAAGAGCGGTCCTTAGGAGGCCCCGAGGCGGCTCCTAGGCGGCCCCAGCAAGAGCGGTCCTAGGCGGACCCGAGGCGGCTCCTAGGCAACGCCAGCAAGAGCGGTCCCTAGGCGGCCCCGAGGCGGCTCCTAGGCAGCCCTCTGTGTATGGAGGTTTTTACATTGGTCTTGAGCCTTGAGCTGCTACGGTGTTGTCTTATCTTCAAAGCTTATTTTGACTTCTTAAGCAAGTTTCTGCCTTGAACAAGGACGGGCCCACCAACTATCCTTGATCCATATAAGTCCAAAAAGACAGGAATCGTAAGTTCCAGCATAAGCCCCAAAAGTCATGACCCGTTAGGTAATATTAATGGCTCTAACCATATAAGGCCCCAAAAGTCGTAATCCATCAGACAATATTAATAACCCTGATTAGATGAAGCCCCAAAAGTCATCTATCATGAAGCTACAAATCTTCAAATCATCAAGGTCCCAAAAAGTCACCAAGAAGATTTAATGACTCTGACCAAATAAGCCTAGGAACGTGATCGTCTGCTATGAAGTACCAATCACCAAAAAGAAAGGAGGGACTCAATCCCACTAATTCTGACATTCTATCCGCAGAAGTCATAACTCATTATAAGAATCCAATCTTATCAAGCAAGCGACATGGACTCAAAGGGTCAATATGAATAGTAAGAGAGATTCCAGACCGAGGTATGAATACTAGAGCAAACACTAAAAGAATTTTATCATCTTCCTCTTAAGGCTGATTTGGAGCTTCTTCAAGCTCACGACTGTAATTCTGATCATCAACTTGAGCGTCAAAGGGCTTCTACCGGAATATCCGGTATTCGAAACTTCTTACAGATCGTGGCGCCAAGGCGAAGTTTATCCAATAAACTGACGGTGCATCCACTGGCGCTCAAGGACTCCAACTCAAGGTGATCGGGAATCATCAGCATTAACTTTTTTAGCTTTAAACCAAAACTACGAGCTAGATTTATTGACAGCCTAGAAAGGAGTTGGATATAAGAATCTTCCACTCATAAATGAATGAGAGAAGAAGAAGAAGAAGAAAGAGAAAAGAAGCAAGCTTTATTGCAGATTATAAAGAGCCAGACTCTTATAATTGGCCCTTGGATATATGATTACAATATTTAGCACTTGCCAGCACCATTCTTTCCTCCACACACCATCGATCATTATCATCACCGCCGGCTAAGAAGCGGGAACCAACGGTCGTGGAAGTATTACCGGTGGGAGATCATGAAGACGAGGACTACCAGAAGCAGCCCGACGCCCCACGGCGAGCCACCAGCTCGGTGGAACGACTCCCTCTCTGGAAGCTGGATGAAGAAAGGCACCCATCTTCTGTCGTTGCTCGATAGCCAGTGGACGGCCAGCAGCAGCACGAGCGGCAGCACCATGATGGTGAGCCTCATCTGGTCGACCAAGCTCTCGAAGGCTGACTCATAGCTCATGTACCAGGAGAAGCCAATGGAGATGAATCCTATCAAAAGAAAGAGCCAGAGGTGGAGTGAAATGGGAGCTGGGCCTTGTGTGTAACTATTATAATTGTAAGGACTCCGCTCATAATAGTATCTGTTGGACATGAGCACTTTAATGTTATCAGGTGGAGGAGGCCGGGTGGTCTCTCTGTTTCCTTGAGGGTGGTGGAATGGTCATGAGAAAAGGTGAGTAAGGTGTGTTTATTCTTTATATAGAGACATGCTTGTGCTTTACTTTTAAGGGTTAAGTTGCATTTAGTCCAAAGCTTGGTTTTATTTTAAAACAAATTCTGGTATGCTTAGATCAGAATTTCAAAAGCACTTAATCTGGAATCTTGAACCTGATAACTTCTCCCTTAATTTCGAATTGTCGGCATCAATCACTTTATTAGGTGTGTAATTGAGTTGAGCTTGATTAAACTTGGATCGAAATTTAGTAACCAATCTATAATTAGAGATCAAGTTTGGCTTCTTTATTGTTTGATCAAGTGTGAGTCTGCTTTGTTAGAGCTTGATGATCTTAAACCAATCCAAAATAAATTTGAACTCGCATTAAGCTTGGTCTAACTTGAACTAAAGTCGTCTTCTTTCTTTGATGTATCCACTCTTTTGATTTCAGGATTCTAATGGCTAATAACTATTAGCATAATTGTTTTCGCACTAGTTTGTTTTAAAAGCTTCAAGCGCGAATACGTTAAACGCATGCATGGTAATTTGAATTATAATGTTGTTGTATTAAAAAATATTGAAGTATAATGGTGTACGAATCAGTTATTACATTGATATTCCCAATTCACTTTTATTCATCATGGATGTCTAGCTTAAGCACCTAATGACTTCTAAAAAATATTTAATGCCTACTAGTCATTTGGAATTGGCCATCTCTCTCTCTCTCTCTCTCATATATCAACGAAGGCTAATGGAGCCTGCTTGGTTGGTCAAATTATGCTAGTTAATATTGCACTGGGGATGATTGCTTTCAGACCTTTTTAAATTTCTTGTTGATGATGATACCAATGTTTGAATTTTCGCAATGACTTGACTCCTTGATTACATCAAAAAAGCAGATAGCATATGATGAGGGATAAAAATATCATTGCATTAATGTTCATATAATCCAAGACATCGGGCTAAGGCTAGCTCATACACCCTGTCGCATAGCTATCACATCCGAAAGGCAGCAATGAGTAGGCTACCCCCTCCAAACAGCTTTCGTGTAATAGTTGGCCGAGCTATTATTATACCTCGGCTGATCGAGCTATTATCATACCCCCACAGGCCAAGCTATCGCCACCAAACCATCCTGTGCTTCGGTAGGCCGAGCCTCGTTATACCTCGGATAGCCGAGCCTTTCTGTATCTCAAGAAGGCCGAATATCCCATACCTCGGTAAATTGAGTCTCACCATACTTCGGCAGATTCAGCCATCTTTCATACCTCGGCCCGACCAAGGTACTCAAGCGCCTCTGCGGAATACACTTAAATTAATAAGATTTCAAATAGAAAATCATGCCTACGCTACCAGAAATGGCCTATGTAGTCGCTGAATCTTGAAGCATCGTCTGCTCTTCCTGGCCATTGATCCTCTAACCAATCGGATACGGATCCTACCGGCCCTATAACAGCCTGATTCGAATCAGTTTCGAATCCCAACAACTTTCAGACCCTCTGTGACGTGTCCAAGGAATCAGGTGATCGCCTATAAATATCATAGCCTCATATCTCCTCAGGTACGGCATTCTGCACACTCAAGATACCTCTCTTTCACTCACTCACACTCTCAGAAAAACTCCATTAGAGCTCAGACAGAGCTCCTAGCACCACTCCTAGAGGAACTCTTCTCGGGGATCCTTCTCTTCATTTGTCTGCTTGCTGTGAATCTCCACTAACTTGGGCGTCGGAGGGTCTTCCGCAGAGGGCACCCCCCAAATCACCCTCTACTCGAGGACTGTTTTGCAGGTCCCGGCCAGAAGTCGAGCCCGGATTCGAAGCCCCAACAGCACCCGAGTCGGAGAATGGATTTCTGCGGCAATAGATTGGCGCTAGAGGAAGGGCCACAAGTCCCGTAAACTTATATTCTAGGAGACAAGGATCCAGATCGGAAGAAAAATCCTCTAATGGCCAACCGAAGAGAGCCGCCTCTGAGGCTTAGGATCAGGCTGCATCTCAGAGGCCTGATCCAACCAACGGCGCGGAGCCCTCGCTACTACCACCAGCTGAAACCCCTTCAATGTCAGCTCTGGCAGTGACCCTGGACCAGTTTGCCACTCTGGTTCAGCAGGTCCAATCCTGACCCAGCTTGTTCAAGGAGCTCAAAGGGTTCCCCACCCGGTGGCTCCTGTTCCGCCACTTCATGAAGAAGAGGTCGCCCCCTTTCCTCTAGTAACTCTTCCCTTTAATCCGCTCGGGGCAGCGGATTACCTTCACCGACCTGCAAGGACAAAGCCAATGCCCCACCAGGCCAGAGGAGGGAGCCTGCTCAGATCCCGTCAGGCTCGCTCCCACTCCCCGGTGTCTTCCCAAGATTTGACACCGCTGTCGCCATCCCATCATCCTATCCCTTCTGTCACTCTGGACGAAGGAATCAGGCAGCAGATGCAGGAGATGCGACGGGAATAGCGTCAGGAGTTAGACGCCGTCAGGTAGGCTCCTCTGTCCCAGCCGAAGACGGATCAGGACATCCCCTTCACCGAGAGGATCATGAGGGAAGTGATTCCCCCTCATGTCAAGCTCCCTACCATCGAGCCCTACCATGGATCTACTGATCCCAATGACCACCTCTGTAGCTTCAAGTCCATCATGATGTTCCATGGAGCGTCAGATGCGATTCTATGTCATGCTTTCCCCTCTACCCTTAGAGGGTCTGCTCGAACCTGATTCAACAGCCTGAAGCTAGGTTCTATTGATTCTTTTGACGAGTTGAGCTGTCTGTTTATCAGCCAATTTGTCAGCAGCCATCGTCACCAGCGGAGATCTGATTTCCTCTCAGAAGTTAAGCAAAGAGAGGGGGAATCCCTGAAGAACTACCTCGGCCATTTCAACACGGCCCTGCTAGAAGTCGACCACCTCAATCACAAGGTGGCCATGTCCGCCTTGGCCGGAGGGGTATCAAAGGCGGAAGACTTTTATTTTGCCCTGGAGGTCAACTACCCGAAGAGCCTTTCGGACATGATATCTTTGGCAGACAAGTATGCCAGAGTCGAGGAGTCAAGAAGGTCGGCTCAGTCCGAGCGGCAGAAGAAGAAGGAGGTGAAAAGCTCCGACAAGCATCGAGCCTACCACCGTGCAAGCCCGCCTTGCCACCATGGAGCCCCTCCGCCGCCGCCTCGAGACCGGACCCGGAGCCTAGCTTGAAGGTTCGACTACTATACCCCTCTCACTGCGCTGAGGGCACAGATTCTGATGGAGATCGAGCGCCAGATTCCTCGGCCTCCTCCCCTCTGAGGTAACGGGGTCCGAGGGACATGACCAAGTACTGCCACTTCCACTGAGACCACGGGCATGATACCGAAGAGTGCTAGCAGCTCCGGAATGAAATCAAGCGTCTAATCCAGCGGGGCAGATTAGACCGATTCAGAGGGCCACCTGAGCCAGCGAATGAGGGAGGTCATCAACCTAAACCTCACTAGCTTCCTCCGCCGAATCCCCTGGTCATTGGCAATGTCAACATGATAGTGGCGATCGACTCTCCATCGTCTGGGCCGAGTGAGGAGGAAAATCTACCGAAGAAGGCTTGAGTCGACGAGCTTGCTTTCTCTGATGAAGACCTGCGGGAGGTATAGTACCCCCACGACGATGCTCTGGTTGTATCTTTGAATATGAACAACTACGATGTACACCGCATTTTAATTGATAGCGGAAGCTCTATTAATATTTTGTACTTCGATGCCTTTGTGAGATTGAAACTCCAAGCGGAAAACCTCCAAGCCATGGAATCCACCCTGGTGGGTTTCACGGGCGACTCTATAACCCCCGAGGGAGTCATTACTCTAACGGTTCGAGCCGGCACCTGGCTCATATAGCTACTACGCTCATGGATTTCCTTGTGACTAAGCTTCGGTCCCCTTACAATGCCATCCTCAGCAGGCCGGGGCAGATATCCCTCAAGGCCATCATTTCTATTCCCCATCTTGCCATGAAATTCTTCACTGAATGGGGAGTAGGGGTTGTTCAGGGTAGCCAGATTATTACTCGGCATTACTTTGTCGCCGACTTGCAGTCCAGGAGCCCGAGGTGGATGGGCTAGATGCTCGTGAAGACTTCGCTGAGCAGCGAGGAGAACCAGCCAAGGAACTGGAGGAGGTGCCGCTGGATAAAGCTCGGCCCGACCGAACCATAAAGATCGGGTCACAGCTAAAGGAAAGCTTCGGCAAGACTTAACCAATTTCTTCGGGAGAATGCCGATGTGTTCGCCTGGTCTGCCTCAGATATGCCAGGGATTAGTCCAGATGTCTTAGTCCATCACCTCAGCGTGGACGAGACATTTCGATCAGTCAAATAGAAGAAAAGAAGCTTTGCCCCCAAGCGTCAGAAAGCTATCGAGGAAGAGGTGGACAAGCTCATCAAAGCCAACTTTATCCGGGAGGTCAATTACCCCGACTGGTTGGCAAATGTCGTCATGGTGAAAAAGTCAAATGGCAAGTGGAGGATCTACATCGACTTCACCGACCTCAATAAAGCTTGCCCGAAGGATAGTTTCCCTCTCCCTCTGATTGACCAACTCGTAGATGCGACATCGGGCCATCAGATGCTAACTTTTATGGATGCCTATTCGGGGTACAACCAAATCCGAATGGTGCTCAAGATGAGAAAAACAGCCTTCATCACTGATCGAGGTATCTATTGCTACCGAGTTATGCCTTTTGGTCTGAAAAATGCAAGTGCCACCTACCAAAGGCTGGTCAACAAAATCTTCAAGGAGCAAATCGGTCAGAACATAGAGGTGTATATTGATGATATTCTGGTGAAGAGCAAGGAAGCACCCCACCATGTGGAGGACCTTGCAGAAAGCTTCGCAATGCTCCGGAAGTACAGATGAAGATCAATCCAACTAAATGTGCCTTCGGAGTTAATTTCGGCAAGTTCCTGGGCTTTATGGTTTCACAGCGGAGAATTGAAGCGAACCCCCAAAAGATCCAAGCCCTGCAGCAAATGATCTCTCCAGTGTCGGTCAAGGAAGTGCAGTGTTTCACTGGGAGGATAGCGGCCCTCAGCCGCTTCATTGCTCGATCGGCCGAGAAATGCCTCCCCTTCTTCAAAGCTCTCCGGTCGGCGAAGAATTTCCAATGGACTCGGATTGCCAAAAGTCCTTCGAAGATCTTAAAAGATGCCTCGGCTCACCACCTCTCCTTAGCAGTCCGAAGCAAGGAGAAACGCTGAGCTTATATTTGGCGGTTTCTGAGAGTGCCATCGGCTCAGTGCTGGTCAGGGAGGATAACAAGGTTCAGAGGCCGATCTATTATGTCAGCAAATTGCTCAGGAATGCCGAGACAAGGTATACCCGGTCGAGAAGGTGGTCTTGGCCCTGGTGACATCAGTCCAGAAGCTACGACCATATTTCCAGGTGCATACCGTGGTGGTTCTGACCAACCAACCTATCAGATCTATCATCCATCGCCCGGAGGCCTCGGGAAGGATGACCAAGTGGGCTGTGGAGCTGAGCGAGCATGACATTCAATATTATCCTCGTCCAGCCATTAAAGCCCAAGTCCTGGCAGATTTCCTCCTGGAGTGTACCATACCCGAGGATGGCTCTACCTCAGGTTTCCCTGAGCAACCGAAGCTCAACGCTCCGTGGTTACTTCACGCCGATAGATCCTCCAGTGCGAGCAGCTCTGGCACGGGTCTTGTCATCACTAGTCCAGAAGGAGCAACGTTTGAGTATGGCATCTGTTTCTCCTTCCCAACTTCCAACAACGAAGCAGAGTATGAGGCCCTAATTGCCGGACTCCGCATCGCTCGGGAGCTCAAAGTCGAGAAGCTAAATGCTTACACTGACTCCCAATTAGTGGCAGGCCAAGTATGAGGAGAATTCGAAGCTCGAGAGCCGAATATGGTTCGGTATTTGCAAAAGGTGCATGATTTGTTATCCCATTTCACTGAATTTGAAATTATTCAGATACCAAGGGCATAAAATGTATGCGCCGACCTCTTATCTCGCCTAGCGACTGCAGAATCAATGGACCTTGAGCGAAAATTTCATTTGGAGGTCCTTGAGAAATCCAGTATCGCTGATTCTGATTAGATGATGCAAGTCGACACCGAGCCATCTTGGACGGATCTCATATATAAATATCTCAAAGAAGGGCTACTACCTGCCGATCGAAAGGAGGCAAGGAAACTGAAGATGCAATCCTCCCATTATGTCTTGATTGACGATCGGCTATACAAACGATCCTTCTCTATGCCTCTACTTAAATGCCTCCGACCTTCGAAGGCTGATTATGCTCTTCAGGAGGTTCATGAAGGCATATGCGGCAACCACCTTGGCAGCAAAGCTTTGTGCCAAAGATACTTCGCCAAGGATACTATTGGCCGACTATGCAGAAAAATGCCAATGACCTTGTTCAAGCCTACGATTTATGTCAACGACATTCTAACATCCAAAGACTCCCTTCTACTCACTTGACCACTATATCATCCCCCTGGCCCTTCGCCAAGTGGGGAATGGATATCCTCGGTCCTTTTCCCCTTACAACGGGACAAAAGAAGTTCTTATTTGTTGCGATTGATTACTTCACCAAATGGGTTGAAACCGAAGCAGTCACCCAGATCACCAAGGCTTAAGCTAAAGATTTTGTCTGGATGTCCATTATTTGTCATTTTGGTCTTCCCCACACAATCATCACCGACAATGGGAAGCAAATTGATAATCCTAATTCTGAAAATTCTGCGAGGATCATGGCATCGTTCATCGCCTCATGTTGATTCATTTATTGATTTTGATTATTAATAAAGGAATTGAGTATATTTATTTGATTACTAATGGATTTTATAAGTGTTTCAGGACTTAAATTTATTTGATCAATTTAAAGGAATTAAGAAATGAATTTTGAATCAAATACAAATCAGAGATTTCAAAG
Organism: Calamus simplicifolius; assembly: GCA_900491605.1. Classification (NCBI taxonomy): domain Eukaryota; kingdom Viridiplantae; phylum Streptophyta; class Magnoliopsida; order Arecales; family Arecaceae; genus Calamus; species Calamus simplicifolius. The sequence goes on along the minus strand of UESW01004759.1, from coordinate 79,488 downwards.
TTTAGAGCTTGGAGTCGACACCTAGAAAATCTGGAGCCGACCCCATGGCCAATTCAATTTTAATCTGATTTTTGATACGATCCGGAGTCGACACCTAGAGTTTCGGAGCCGACACCTAGAGTTTGGAGTCGACACTTACAGTGTCTGGAGCCGACTCCGATGCAGAGACAGAACACTTATTTTTTGAGCATCCTGGAGTCGACACCTATAGTATTCGGGAGCCAACACCTGACGATGGCGAGCCGACACTTACTTTTTCGGAGCCGACTCCTCAACGAACTCAGAAATTTCTATTTTTGGTAAAACGATCTGGAGCCGACACCTGAAAAGTTGGAGCTGACTCCAACCTGATTGGGATAAAATTTAAAATGCCAGATCAGCTCTAACGGTAATATTTTTTTTACCTAATTTCTAACGGATATATTTTGTTTTCAGGTACACTCCAACGGCTAGTTTCATCCCAAAAAAGATTGAAAAAAATCTATAAAAAGGGGGAAAACACCCGTTTAAAAAAAAGAGATGGAAAATAGATAAAAATTTCAAATCAAAAATTCAAGAAAGCCTGAGCCTGAATCTCAAGAGAAAAACCTTCAAACTCAAATCCTTCCACTCCAAAAAGCTCAAAGAGGAATCCAAGGCGTTCAAATCAAAAAATCGGTGGATTTCCAAATTGAAGTAAAAGCTTTGTTTCTTCCATTTCCAATCTTCTCAACTGCAACGACTATGAGGGATTAAAGCTGAGGCTTGATTCATCATTCCAAAGAGAGAAGAGGAAAAGAAGAAAAGAAGAAAAGAAGAAAAGCTCAAAGCCAAACAACTTCAAATCAGGCTTTTCTAAACGTGTTTACTTATTTTTGAATATTTGCTCATTAAGGAGCTGTGTATCTTTGAAAAACTATATTCTTTTTGTTTGTGCCTAGTTCAATCAAAGGGATTGAACTAGTGGAGGTTGTATACCTCGGGTCAAGCTAGTTTAGCTTGAGTTTAGGGTTGTGTGCTGGTGAGCCCGAAAAACCAGCTGGGTTCGTTGTGATCCCAGGTAAAACAACAAGTTTGGGTTGTGAGCTTGTAAAACAACTCGGCTGTAATCGAGGAGATTATAGTGTGGACCCAAGTGGATCTTGGGAGTGGACGTAGGTGTTGGATACACCAAACCACTATAAAATCTTTGTGTTTGCCGTGCTTCTATTGTCTCTATCTCTATCTCATTGATTGTGCTTTATATTTTCATTGCATTTACTTTCAATCATCTTAAGCAAACAAATTTTTTTAGAGGTTAAATTTTTAAAGAACCCAATTCACCCCCCCCTCTTGGGTTGTCATCTGGGCCAATAATTGGTATCAGAGCAAGTGCTCATTAGATTTTGATCACACGATCAAGAGCTAAAGATCCAAATGGCAGCACATGTTGGATCATTTGCCGAAGGTTATTCTACGAATAGACCTCCCTTATTTAATGGTTCCAACTATTCATATTGGAAAGCAAGAATGAGAATATTCATTCAAGCTTCTGATTATGAATTATGGGGTGTTATAATTAATGGACCTAGTACACTCACACACATTGTTGATGGCACTATTGTTCCGAAGCCCGAAAGGGATTGGAATGATAATGATAGAAAAATGGCACAGCTCAATGCTAAGGCCATGAATGTCTTGTATTGCTCTTTAGATGCTAATGAATTTAATAGAATCTCTACATGTAATTCCGCAAAGGAGACTTGGGATAGATTAGAGGTTACCCATGAGGGTACCAATCAAGTTAAAGAATCTAAGATCAATATTCTAGTGCACAAATATGAATTATTTAGCATGGAACAAACTGAAACTATAGCATGCATGTACACTAGATTTACTGATATTGTAAATGATTTGAAAAGTTTAGGCAAAACATATTCTAACTCTGAACTTGTTCGTAAAATTCTCAGGTCACTTCCAAGAACGTGGGAAGCGAAGGTGACAGCAATCCAAGAAGCAAAGGACTCAATACCTTACCCTTAGAGAAGCTTCTAGGATCCCTAATGACCCATGAATTGACCATGAAACAGCACATAGAAGAGGATGTGAAAAAGAAAAAGACCATAGCTCTTAAGGCTGCTGAAAGTGAGGAGAGCTGTAGTGAAAATGATGATGATGATGATGATACAGTTCTTCTAGCAAGAAAATTTAAAAAATTCATGAGGAGAAAGAAACTCTTCCACAAAAAGAAATTTGGAGCTAAGATGGAAGGAGAAAAAGAAAAGATAAGGACAAGGACAAAGAGAAAGAGCCCTTGATTTGCTATGAATGTAAGAAACCGAGGCATTATAGATATGACTCTCCTCAACTGAAAAAGACTTTTAAGAAGAAGAAGAAAGCCTATGTTGCAACCTGGAGTGATAGTGATGAATCTTCTTCAGAGGAAGATCAAAAGGAAGTTGCAAACATTTGCTTTATGGCAAACGACGATAGTGAGGTAAGTTCCGAAAATCGTTGTGATGACTTTGCTTTTGATGAATTGTTTGATGCTTTTAATGAACTTGTTGGTGATTTCAAAGTTTTGAAAAAGAAATATAAGTTTTTGAAAAATAAAAATTTAACTTTCATTAAAGAAAAAGAAAATCTTAATAATAAAATTAAAGTGCTGAAATCTGAAAATGAAAATCTGTCAAAAGAAAAAGAATCAATTTCCAATGAAAATGATAAGCTAAAGAAGGAAGTTGATAAATATAAAAATATTATTGATAAATTCACTTATAGTTCTGAAAAACTTAATTTATTGTTAAGTAATCAAAGAGTTGTATATGATAAGGCTGGTTTAGGTTATAGACCTAACTTAAAGCAAAAATTTGTCAAAACTTTTTTAGAAAGGAACAAAACAATGATAATGTTACATGTCATTACTGTAACAAGAAGGGACACAAAGTTTTTAAATGTAATTTTAAGAAAATTGACAAGAAGTTAAATAATAAAGGAAAGAAGATATGGGTTCCCAAAGGAATAGTCTTTTATGCTACTAACCATGAAGGACCCAAGAAGGCTTGGGTACCTAAATATAAGACTTAATTATTTTTGCAGGAGTGTCTTGCAGCCAAAAGATCAAAGCGAAAGTGGTATCTCGATAGCGGCTGCTCAAGGCACATGACGGGTGACAAGGATCAATTCATCACCCTTGAAAGCAAAAGAGGAGGAGTAGTTACATTTGGTGATAATGGCAAAGGCCAAATCTTGGGGTTTGGTAACATTCAAATAACTTCCTCCACATATATTGAAAATGTCTTATATGTTAATGGTTTGAAACACAATTTAATTAGCATTAGTCAATTATGTGATAAAGGTTTTAAAGTATCATTTGAATCTTCTATATGCACAGTTTCTAATCCCATTGATAATAGCATTGTTTTTATTGGAAATAGAAATGGCAATGTATACTTGATTGATTTAGACAATTTGTCTACTAGTAATCATTGCTTAGTTGCTAATAATGCTAATATGAATGAGATTGGTTGGTTGTTGCATCGTAGATTAGGTCATGCAAGCACACACCTTATTTCAAAATTAATTAGAATGGATTTAATAAAAGGACTTCCACAACTAGATTTTGAAAATAATAAAATTTGTGATGCATGTCAATTTGGAAAACAAACTAGAAATTCTTTCAAAACTAAAAATATTGTTTCCACTTCTAGGCCTCTTGAACTACTTCACATGGATCTTTTTGGACCTACTAGAACCACAAGTCTAGGAGGAAAGAAATATGGTCTTGTGATTGTAGATGATTATTCTAGATACACTTGGGTATTGTTTTTAGCTCATAAGGATGAGACCTTTCCATTATTTCTGAAATTCTTCAAGAAGGTCACAAATGAGAAAAACAACACCATAGTGTCTCTAAGAAGTGATCATGGCACTGAATTTGAAAATTATTTATTTGAAAACTTTTGCATAGAAAATGGCATTCATCATAATTTTTCTGCACCTAGAACACCGCAACAAAATGAGTAGTTGAAAGAAAAATAGAACCTTAGAAGACATGGCCCGTACCATGCTATGTGAAAGCAACCTACCAAAATACTTTTGGGTGAAGCTATAAACACGGCATGCTACATTCTTAATAGAGCTCTAATTAGGCCAATCATTAAGAAAACACCTTATGAACTATGGAATAATAGAAAACCAAACATAAGCTATTTTCATGCATTTGGTTGTAAGTTTTCATTCATAATAATGGCAAAGATAATCTAGGAAAATTTGATGCAAAATCTGATGAAGGCATTTTCTTAGGATATTCAACATCTAGTAAAGCCTATAGAGTATTTAACAAGAGAAACTTAATTGTAGAAGAATCTATTCATGTAATTTTTGATGAATCTTTAGCATCAAGTTCTGAAAAGATTGATGATGAGGAAGATACAAACATTCTAGAAAGAGATATTGAAAAATTGAATATAGATGTATCTTCAGATCATGAACAAAAAGCTAAAGATAATGATTCTCCTAGTGTTGATGTTGTTGATGCAAATCATAATGATATAGATCTACCTAGAGATTGGAGATATGCCTATGGTCATCCAAGAGAATTAATTATAGGTGATCCATCTCAAGGAGTAAGAACTAGATCATCAATGAGAAACATCAATAATCATCTTGCATTTGTATCACAAATTGAACCTAAAACTATTGAAGAAGCAGAAAAAGATAATAATTGGATGTTAGCTATGCAAGAAGAATTAAATCAATTTACTAGGAATAATGTTTGGACTCTTGTAGATAGACCTAAAGATCATTCTGTTATAGGATCAAAATGGGTATTTAGAAATAAATTAGACGAAAATGGCATAGTAATTAGAAACAAAGCTAGATTAGTTGCAAAAGGATATAATCAAGAAGAAGGAATTGATTTTGATGAAACTTTTGCACCTGTAGCTAGACTTGAAGCAATTAGATTATTACTTGCATTTGCATGTCATATGCATATCAATTTATTTCAAATGGATGTTAAAAGTGCATTTTTAAACGGATTTATAAATGAGGAAGTGTTTGTTGAACAACCACCTGGTTTTGAAGATCATGAATTTCCAAATCATGTTTTTAAATTACACAAAGCACTATATGGTTTGAAAAAGGCACCTAGAGCTTGGTATGAAAGATTAAGTAAATTTTTAATTGAAAATGATTTTGTAAGAGGAAATGTTGATAAAACATTATTTTTGAAAAGAAAAGATAAAGATTTATTAGTAGTACAAATATATGTCGATGATATTGTATTCGGTGCTACTAACAACTTGTTATGTCAAGAATTTGCTAAGTTGATGCAGGGTGAGTTTGAAATGAGTATGATGGGAGAACTCAACTTCTTCCTAGGACTTCAAATCAAACAAAGCAAAGAAGGAATTTTCATCAATCAAGCCAAATACACAAAAGAACTGCTCAAGAAGTTTGGAATGGAGTCAATCAAGCCACTTGGAACTCCTATGAGTCCTTCGTGCAAATTGGACAAAGATGAAGATGGTAAGAAAGTAGATCAAAAACATTATAGAGGTATGATTGGATCTCTTCTTTACTTAACAGCTAGTAGACCAGATATTATGTTTGCAGTATGTTTATGTGCTAGATTTCAATCTGAACCTAAAGAATCTCACTTAATTGCTGTAAAAAGAATTTTAAGATATTTAAGTGGAACTAAAAATGTAGGTTTATGGTACTCTAGAGACTCAACTTTAAATTTAATTGCATATTCTGATTCTGACTATGCTGGATGTAAATTAGATAGAAAAAGCACAAGTGGTGCATGTCAGTTCTTAGGATGTAACTTAATCTCTTGGTTTAGCAAAAAGCAAAATTCGGTTGCATTATCTACTGCTGAAGCAGAATATGTTGCAGCTGGAAGTTGCTGTGCTCAAATCCTTTGGATTAAGAGGCAACTTGAAGATTATGGCATAACCCTTGATAAAACACCAATTAGATGTGATAACACGAGTGCAATAAATTTGACTAAAAATCCAATTCAACATTCAAGAACAAAACACATTGAAATTAGATATCATTTCATAAGAGAACATGTAGCTAATAATGAAATCTGTCTTGAATATGTTAATACAGAGGAACAATTAGCTGACATATTTACAAAACCCTTGAATGAAGAGAGATTTTGTTATCTTAGAGGTGAATTAGGAATATGTGACCCTTTAGAGTGATTTTGAAACCCTAAGGAATGAGAATCTAGATTTCTATAAATTTCTGAAAATCCTCTCACAATTTTAAGGACAAATTATCTAGTCATTTGAGCTATTTGATCCTTGATATTTCAAAATTTTTTGAAATTTTTATTGAACTCTTTTTGACAAGTTTCAGTCATTTGAATCTCAATTATTTTTTTCTGAAACTGTCTTTGGAGTCGACACCTCTAACTGTGTCGCTCTCGGTCCTTGACCTTGGAGCCGACACCCGTATAAGTGGAGCCGACTCCAGTTCGAGCGCTGACTGTATTAGCGATTTGGAGTCGACACCCGACTTTGCGGGAGTCGACACCTGGGATTCCAAAATTGATTTATTAGGGCAGAGTCGACACCTCATCATTTCATAACTTCTCAAATCCTAACCAAACTCCTCCAAAATTCTTCCAAAACTTTCCCACCTCTAATTCCATCCAAATCGAAACTTCCCAAAGATCTAATGGCACCCAAAAGGAGGGAATCAGTGATTGGAGCGCCGGTGACCACAGGAAAATGGTCCGTGCGTCGTCCCGCTCGTGAGCCGACTCCAAGCAGTGATTCATCCACGGATTCAGACAACCCCAACACCTCTTCCACTCAGGTAGATACCTTAGCCGGGAGGGTTATCACAATGGGGAGAAAGATTGATTTTGACCTATTTGAAACCGAGGGTTTCTCAATCGGTAGGCAATTAAAGGAAATGGGCTGGGATAAGCTCTGCTCTCTTGATGTTCCCACTTATCCAGCCTTAGTAAAAGAATTTTATTTTAATTTGGCTAGAGGTGATGGCGGTTTAGTTAGCTCAGTAAGAAATAAGAGGATTCACCTTACTTTTCAAAAGCTTGGAAACCTCCTTAGCATCCCAATTACCGGTTTAGCAGCTGACATGCACAGTGATAGGTCAGCGGCTCTTTCGAGATGTTAGGAAGGGAAGTGACAGAGTTTGAGGAGATTAGAGCTAATCAATTACCCTTGGAATTGAGATTATTACACAACATTTGCAGTAGAATTTTGTTTCCGAAGACCGTCGGTTTGAGTATGTCTCGGAGCGAGACATTGTTGTTATGGATAGTGTTTGACTGGACAGCCAATCAACCTTGCAGCTATGATGATATTTTATATGGCGGAAGCTGGAGGGAAGAGAAGATCATCCCTACCGTATGGCATGGTGCTTACTATGGTTTTCAGGAGCCAAGGGGTTGTAATTCAAGAGAATGAACCATCTAAGAACCTGAGGCACACCGACTACTATAGTTTGGCAACATTGCATCGGATGGGTTTTGCTAAAGTGAATGGACAGTGGGATAGGAAAGGACACCTTGATGAGAGAGCCCCTGTGCCGAGAGTTTCTGAACCTTGCGAGGCTGGACCATCAGTTAGGGTTCCTTCTTCATAGCCTAGGAGTCCCATTCCTGTTCCTGCTCCTGCACCTGCACATGTTAATGATCAACCATCCACTTCTTCAGCTGGATTCTCAGACCTTCAAATGGAGCAATTAAAAAGTTTGTTTGCTGCTCAGAAGGATGAGTTTGACAGTCAGTTCATGAATATAAAAGAATCACTTTATTCACTTGATGATCGGATTGCAAAAATTGAATCAACTCTCAACTCCTCTGTAGAATCTTTAAGTGGTGATTTGAAGAACATCTTTGAAGAACTTAAAGAGATTTGTGGAGATAGTGAAACTTATTCAAGGTGCAACGCCGAGCTTCAAGATAAAATCTTAACAGCTTGCACATTTGTTGATGAGAGACTTAAAGACTATGTTAAGCTTCAATGTGATGGAATGAAAAATATTGTAGATCATTTAACAAGAATAGTGAGGAAGAACTTTTGATGTAATGAATGTTTAATTTTGATGAAATGTAGTTTACATTTTGATGTAATGAAGTTTATGTGTTGATGTAATGAAGGCTATATTTTGATGAATGAGTATTTTTTATGTAATACTTGACTTTTGTTGAAATGAAATTATCTTTGATGCAATAAAATTATCTTTTGATGCAATGAAAATTATCTTTTGATGCAATGTGAAATATTCTTTACCTTTTTGTTGATTACAAAAAAGGGGAGAGAATTATGGTTGTATATGCATTAAGAGGAGAAAGTTATATTGTTAATTGCATTAAAGGGGGAGAAAGTTATGTTGCATTAATTGTTTAATATGAAAAATCAAGTTATTTAATTGATTAATATGAAAACATTAATGAAGTTAATTGATTAATATGATGTTGAGTTATTTAATTGATGTGGATTAATAATCAAATTGATTTGACTATGCATAAAGAATCTTAAGTACCAAATATGTAAAGTAAGAGGAAGAATAATTTGAACTTCATAGGGGAGCTACCTTATTCAGGGGGAGCTTACTCATGAAGATCACTTCCTTGATAATTTTTTAATTTAAGAATTCTATGCATATACTCAATGTTTTTATAATCATCAAAAAGGGGAGATTGTTGATCCATTTATTGATTTTGATGATTAATAAAGGAATTGAGTATATTTATTTGATTACTAATGGATTTTATAAGTGTTTCAGGACTTAAATTTATTTGATCAATTTAAAGGAATTAAGAAATGAATTTTGAATCAAAACAAATTAGAGATTTTAAAGTTTCAGAGCTTGGAGTCGACACCTAGAAAATCTGGAGTCGACCCCATGGCCAATTCAATTTTAATCTGATTTTTGATACGATCCGGAGTCGACACCTAGAGTTTCGGAGTCGACACTTACAGTGTCTGGAGCCGACTCCGATGCGGGGACAGAACGCTTTTTTTTGAGCATCCTGGAGTCGACACCTACAGTATTCGGGAGCCGACACCTGACGATGGTGAGCCGACACTTACTTTTCGGAGCCGACTCCTCAACGAACTCGAAAATTTCTATTTTGGTAAAACGATCTGGAGCCGACACCTGAAAAGTTGGAGCCGACTCCAACCTGACTGGGATGAAAATTTAAAATGCCAGATCAGCTCTAACGGTAATATTTCCTTTTTACCTAATTTCTAACAGATATATTTTGTTTCCAGGTACACTCCAACGGCTAGTTTCATCCCAAAAACAGATTGAAGAAAATCTATAAAAAGGGGGAAAATACCCGTTTAAAAAAAAGCGATGGAAAATAGACAAAAATTTCAAATCAAAAATCCGAGAAAGCCTGAGCCTGAATCTCAAGAGAAAAACCTTCAAACTCAAATCCTTCCACTCCAAAAAGCTCAAAGAGGAATCCAAGGCGTTCAAATCAAAAAATTGATGGATTTCCCAAATTGAAGTAAAAGCTCTATTTCTTCCATTTTCAATCTTTCAACTGCAATGACTGTGAGGGATTAAAGCTGAGGCTTGATTCATTATTCCAAAGAGAGAAGAGGAAAAGAAAAAAGAAGAAAAGAAGAAAAGCTCAAAGCCAAACAACTTCAAATCAGGCTTTTCTAAACTTGTTTACTTATTTTTGAATATTTGCTCATTGAGGAGCTGTGTATCTTTGAAAAACTATATTCTTTTTGTTTGTGCCTAGTTCAATCAAAGGGATTGAACTAGTGGAGGTTGTATACCTCGGGTCAAGCTAGATTAGCTTGAGTTTAGGGTTGTGTGCTGGTGAGCCCGAAAAACCGGCTGGGTTCGTTGTGATCCCGGGTAAAACAATAAGTTTGGGTTGTGAGCTTGTAAAACAACTCGGCTGTAATCGAGGAGATTATAGTGTGGATCCAAGTGGATCTTGGGAGTGGACATAGGTGTTGGATACACCGAACCACTATAAAATCTTTGTGTTTGCCGTGCTTCTATTGTCTCTATCTCTATCTCATTGATTGTGCTTTATATTTGCATTGCATTTACTTTCAGTCATCTTAAGCAAACAAATTTTTTTTTAGAGGTTAAATTTTTTAAAGAACCCAATTCACCCCCCCCCCCTCTTGGGTTGTCATCTGGGCCAACACCTCACATCGGTGGGACATCCCCAAGCTAATGAAGAAGCCGAGGTAACCAACCCAACCCTCTTGCAGGGAATCAAAGCTGGTCTTAATCGAGCATGAGGCAAATGGGCAGAAGAGCTCCACCATGTGCTATGGGCTTACCGAACCACCGAGAGGACACCCACGGGCCAAACTCCTTTCAAAATGGCCTTCGGCACGGAAGCTGTTATTCCTATGGAGGTTGGGCTCCCTTCCCCTTGCGTAGAAGGTTATTCGGAGGAGTCTAATGATGAGCAACTCCGTGCCAACCTCGACCTACTGGAGGAGATCAGAGAGAAAGCGCGGATCAGAGTAGCTGCCTACCAGCAGAGAGTGGCTCGCTATCATGCCTCCAGAGTCAAGGAGAAATCTTTCTCGCCAAGCGATCTTGTCCTCCGAAAGGCGTCTGTCTTCAAACCAACGGAACAAGGAAAGCTATCTTCGAACTGGAAAGGCCTCTATCAAGTGGCGGAAGTCATCGGGCCCGGTACCTATAAAATTCAGGATCTAGACGAGAAATCCATTCCCCGGACGTGGAATTCAAACAACGTCCGCATATATCATCAGTAGAGTACGCCTTCTATAGACCTTCCCCATTAAATGTGTTGGCATATTGCTTCTATGATTCATGGCATGGTCGCTACAATCACTTCTCCGAAAAGTCATAATGAAAAACATATGCCACTTACCAATTCTCGGTACAACCGAGCTGTCTCCTTGAACAGAAAATCTCTGTACCTCGGCTGGGCCGAGTCCTATTCAACAAAGACTCGGTATGGCCGAGCACCCCTAGTATGGTTGGGGGCCAAGTGATCTCCAAGCCTTTGGCCGTATTCAGGCAGCTTACAAGCCCCGACCAGACCAAAGGGCGAAGAAACTTCGACCGGATTGGATTCGGGCAGCTTAGAAGCCCCGGCCGGACCAAAGGGCGAAGAAGCTTCGGTCGGATTTGGGCAGCTTACAAGCCCAGGCCGGACCAAAGGGCGAAGAAACTTCGGCCGGATTGGAGCAGCTTACAAGCCCCAACCGGACCAAAGGGTGAATAAACTTTGGCCGGATTCGGGCAGCTTACAAGCCCCGGCCGACCAAAGGGCGAAGAAACTTTGGTCGGATTCGGGCAGCTTACAAGCCCCGGCCGGACCAAAAGGCGAAGAAACTTCTGCCAGATTCGGGCAGCTTACAAGCCCTGGCGGAGCCGAAGTATATAAGCCCCGGTCATAGCCGGAGTGCATATTTTATGATTGGAAGCTCCGGCCAGAGCTGAAGTGCATAAGCCTCGGCCAGAGCCAAAGCCCATGAGGCCAGCGACGTCCAGAAAAGCGAGAAATCGCGTCTTAAGGCGCACTAAGCGCATTTTTCGGTCACAGGTAGAAGGCAGAAAATCTTTTTCTGATCCGGAATCGAGAGCCTTAAATGCCCCGAATCGCCCACAAATCCTCGAGATACGAACAGATCTGGGGAATCCTCTAACGAAAGCAACGCTATCCAATAACAATCAATTGCTTAGCGCGTGCGCAAAATAACCCTGCATTGGAAATGACCAAAGAATTAAATGCTCAAGAAAGAAAACGAGGCATTCTCTGACAAGTCATAAGCCTCTTCCATCACCTTGGTCAAAAAAAGAACCAACCTCTTGACTCGGACAGAGCCGAACCAAGACACTCTATTGCTGGCTGTAGTATCTTACTTATCTCGTAAACCTCGATCATATTCGGGCAGCTCGCAAGCCCCGACCTAACTGAGTGATCTCCAAATAGTCTCGAAACTTCGGCAGGGCTAAGTGATATTCCCCGCGCCATGGCATCACCAGGAATACACTCCATGGTTCTTAAAGCCTTATCATGACTCAAGCAGCTTCCCAAAGCCTCGTCATGCCCAAATGGCTCCCTCAAACTTCAACGAAGCCGAGCTATTGGCTATACCTTGGCCTCCTTGGCCTCGATCTCCTCAATCTCTTCAGCCTAAGCCGAGATTGCCTCCATACTTTGGAATAAACTGAGGTATCTCCTTTCGATTCAGTATAATTGAACGTTATTTTATGCCTCCGTCCGAGCCGATATATCTACCCTTGCCCCAACTAAAATGGGGACGCAATACCTTAGTCTTGCCAGGATCTCCAAAGATCCCTCAAGGAATGTCTCGTTCATGTATCTGACATAACGAGAACGAGCGTTTCAAGGGTAGCACCGAATAAAAAGGTTAAAGTCTCTATTCCATTCATTGAAAAGGGGGTACATGAGCCCTCACAGGGGCTTGTCATCTTCTCCGGGCGCTGCCGAGCTCCCCCCATGCTGCAGAACTAACTCGGCAATCTGTCGCTGGAGGGATGCTACTTGCCCCTCTAGTTGGTTGTTGACCCGACGAAGGAGCTCGTTCTCTCTCATGGAAACAGCCAGGTATTGCTCGGCCACCCTCTGGAGTCGCTCGCGGTCTATGAACAGTGACGCCAAGACCTCTCCATCGATGGTTACCGTAGTGCAGCTCCTATGGGGCCCCCCACGGCCATTGATGATGCTGCTTGGTGCTTCAGTCGATTGCCCCTCGCCTCCAGAAGCCATCTCAGTATCCAAAAATTTTGGAAGATTAGCTGAAAAGGTGATTAACGATGGCATTCCCCCATTGTTTTTAAACTACTCCTGGCGGGTATCCTGATCGCTCGGGCCATCAATTCCAACACTATTACCGTGAAACACGCCACGTGTCACTACCTCAGTAGGCGCTCGTGGGAAACAAAGAGTTTTGCCCCCTCGTCGAAGAGGATCATTAATAACATTGAGGCGCTCGGGATGTGCCCCCTTTCTTGGGACCAAACTCCCTCCGTTCGGATCATGTCACCTAGAGCTATATTCCCTACGCCCGAACCTGCACTTCGGACTAGGGAACCTCGGCAGGGCCGAGTCCTAAATCTCTGTACCTCGGCCTGAGGCACCTTTTCTTTAGCTCGAACAAATCATTTACTTTACATCGACCATAGCCGAGTTATCCCAACTCCTATTAGGAAAAGCTATTTCGAATAAGCCCGAAAGGACATTCCTCGACGAAATTCAGCCCAGAGTCGGCTGAGTAGGGCGCCTGATTAAAAGATGCCAAAGGCAACCTAGTTGTAGGATACGGGTTATTGTAGGCAGAAGGAAAAATCACCGAACGCACATAAACAATTTCTTAAGAAAAGACGGCAACCAAGGCGACAAGGTGAAAACAAAAGGTTCATTTATTGATTATTGATCGAACTACAAAAGAAAAGAAGCAGAAAATACATATGATAGCCCTGGAAAATCAATGTTTAGGGTCAGACCCAGCGTCTCTTGCAGCAGCATCTGGGGAGGCATGACTCGGTTCGCCCTCTTCGAAAGTGTTTCGTTGAGATACCTCGGAAACCGCATCAACACCCAAAATAGCCTCGAGATCAACATCCGAGATCTCCTCATACTCAGCTTCCTTGGCCCCCGGGGTACGAGTCTCGTAATGCTCGGCTTCTAGAAAAGACAAGTCCAACTCAGGATAGGCTTGAGAGATTTTAGCTCGCGTCTCCTCCTCATCGAATAGAAATGCATCGGCATAGGCCGCCCTACGCTCCTCGGTAAATTGAGCAGAGTTTTTATATTCCTCCACTGCCAAGGAGATCCATGCATTTGCTTCGGCCAATTGCTTCTCTAGTTCGGAGTTCCTTCGGTGGCTCGAGGTCATTTCCTCTCCGAAAGTCCTCAGCCGCTCCTGAAACTCAAGTCCCATTTTGCTCACCTATAGGCAAAGGGCCGAGTAAGGCAAAGTCAAAAAGAAAAAATGAAAAATAGTAGGAGATAGCATACCTCTTCCTCACGTTGAGTCATTTTTGTGTTCAACCCACGAACCTCATCGAGAGCCTTTGACTTATTTGTCTCCACCTGTTGGAGCCTAATCTTAAGACTATTAATCCGCGATTGTTTACCCTCATTCTCCAGGCAAGACTGGGCAAGGTCGACACTCAACTTAGCAATTTGACCTTGCTGCCATTTAACCCGATCTCACTGTCGCCCAATTTCTTGCTTAAGTCAGTAATTTGTTCCTGCTGCCTCCGGAACCTACGTTCCTCATTAGCAAGCCTTTTGTCCGCCCTAGCCCTCATCTCATTCCATCTATCATCGAAGCATTTCCACATATCATTTATCTCCTCGCATGCTAAGATTGAATTCGCGACAACTCCAAGCGGGCCTTGTCTGATTGCTTGCGGAAGCCCTGAAGCTCATTAACCTGTACAGCAAGCTAAGAGGCCCTCTTCTTGCAGCCGAAAGAGACTTACCCATCCTCTCAAGCTCCTTTTGGGAGGTCGCCAAGGATCGGGAAAGAGTGGTTGTCGAGTCCACCCTCTCCTTGAGGCAATCGATTTCTCTCTGGGCTTGAGCCTAAGCTCCGATGGTCAAGTGCAAACGCCATTTTAACGCCCTCATAATCAAAGCATTCTGCGGAAAAATTGCATGTGAGAAAATGCGACCGAACTAACCAACTAAAACCTTTGTTTCGGTATAATGACTTACCCGAGAAGCATAATCCGAGGCAATCTTCGTGAGGGCGAGGTTATCGATCTCGGTGAGGAGGAAGGTTTCATTTGGCAACCCAGTATACCTGAAGGCCACATCAACGAGATCCACCGGATCATATCCTCCCGCCGAGGAACTCTCTCCCCTATGGAACACAGACCACATTAAGGCAGCGAACATGTCATCCACCTTCGGGTCATGTGAGAGAAAGTCTGCTCCCGAAGGGCTGATCTGGAAAGTTGCGGCCTTTGGAGCCATCATCCGGCTAACCTCCTCCACCAAGGTCCTCATCTGAGGAGCCTCGGGTGCTTCAGCTCCGACAAGGGGAGCCCCAACTTAGACATTCCCTTCGCTCGGTGATCCCCCTTCCTCTTCAAACATTTCTTCGCCCTCAATGGACTCCGCTAGAGCCTCAGTTTCTCTTGGGGCCTCCAGTGCTTCGGCGGAGGGCCTTCCGACGGGAGACGTTCTGCGAAGCTCAATCACCGGTTCAACCGGTTCAATTTCCCCTTTGGTCTCCGCTGATTCTCCAATGGGTAGCTCAGACTGAGCTTCGGCAGCCACAACCATTTCTCCCACCTCGATTGAAGCAGGGATCTTTCCCACGTCTACCTGTGACATTTCAAGACTGCCGGCCTCCAATAGAGATGACCAAGCAACCCCAACCACGGGGACCACCGAATGAGCTGGCGCTACTCCATCGCCATCATCTGACAAAACAACTATCTGTGGGGGAGAGACTCGATAGCCTCCTCTAGAATCCCCTCGGCAGCCTGATCTCCCCCCAATAACAGACCTTCCTCCGGCACCGAAGGTTCGTAAATCGCCGCCGGTACTTCAACACTTTCATCCCGCAGCGGCGAGGGACGGCAGCCAGCGCCATCCTTCCTAGGCCCCCTAGAATGGGAGCCAGAGTGGCGGGACCTCTTCTCGGCCCTGTGCTTATCACTGGAACTGGACCTCCTGTGGCGTTTACCCAGTTCCTCCCTCATTTGGCCTATAAATGCTGACCTTTCAGCTGCGGGCACAATGCGATTCATTGATTAAATCATGCAAAAATTAAAATTAAAATTACCTTAGCACATTGATTGCAAAATAAGGCTTACCACGAGGGTCGATAGGACTTAATCCAGCAGCAAAAAGTGCATCCTCTGATAGAAGGGCACTAGCCGGAAGTACTCGACTACTGCGCAAGGTGATCAAATCCTTCTTCTCCCACTCAGATAACTCTGGGTGCTCCTCTGGATCCTTCACATAACGCTCCCACACCCGAGGAAAATCCGAGCCGATATTCCCTTCAACCATAAAAAATCGGGACTTCCACTCTTTTATCGACGACGGATTATCTGTGATCATCTTAAAAGATTTCCGAGGGCCAATGTAAGGCCACTCAGAGACCCTCCTAGAAACTAAGTTGTAGCATACCCGGAATATTGGAAGGGTTGCGGTTACCCCAACACGGCTGCACATCAAGATAAATCCGATGAGATTGCGCCAACTATTTGGAGCTACCATGGTGGGACATATGTTATAAAACCTCATCACCTCCTGCAGCTGATGAAGAGGAAACCTAAGGCCTGCCCTCAAGCTTTCCTTGTAGCAGAACACTCCAGCTCCTGGCTCCGATGTTACCCTATCATCGGCCTTCGGGAGCCACAGGATGACATCCTGAGGAACTCTATAGAGGCAGCGTAACCATTCTAGATCTGCCAAAGTTATCTCTGAAACCACATCGTTTGGGCCCTTCATGTTCTCCAGCCAAGGAGCGAAACACAAGCAAATCTGTGGAAAGGGAAAGAGAGAAAAGAGAAGGGTCTCTATGGAAGGAACGAAAGATTATTGCGGGAAGGATGCCGCCCTGGCCTCCTTTCTCCCCTTTAAACAGCGCTTTGAAAAGTTGCCTTAAGCGTTAAGGCTCCTGCAATGGGTATCGTAAACGCGAAGACCCTGCCACGCAAGACTCCCCCAATCGCTGCTCACAGAATCCGAAGAGTTTCCTCTTTGTGCAACAGCAAATAATGATAGCGAATTGACGGCCCGTCAGTTTCGGAGCCATCATTGCGCCTTTTCAAATCCTTCTGGGTAGGATTATTCTAGACTCTACTCCCTAAATCTGAAGTTACACTTCAGACTAGGGAGTGGGGGGCATGTGATGAGGGGTAAAAATATCATTGCATTAATGTTTATACAATCCAAGACATCGGGCTAAGGCTAGCCCATACACCCTGTCATATAACTGTCACATCCGAAAGGCAGCAATGAGTAGGCTACCCCTCCAAACAGCTTTCGTGTAACAGTTGGCCGAGCTATTATTATACCTCGGCTGATCGAGCTATTATCAGTTGGTCGAACTATTGTTATACCTCGGCTGATCGGCTATTATCATACACCCACAGGCCGAGATTTCTTCACCGAGCCATCCTGTGCTTCGGTAGGCCGAGCCTCGTTATACCTCGGATAGTCGAGCCATTCTGTGTCTCAAGAAGGCCGAACTATCCCATATCTCGGTAAATTGAGTCTCACCATACTTCGGCATATTCAGCCATTTTCCATACCTCGGCCCGACCGAGGTACTCAAGCGCCTCTGCGGAATACACTTAAATTAACAAGATTTCAAATAGGAAATCATGCCTACACTACCAGAAATGGCCTAGAGCCTATGTAGTTGCTGAATCTTGAAGCATCGTTGCTCTTCCTGGCCGTTGATCCTCTAACCAACCAAATACGGATCCTACCAGCCCTGTAACAGCCTGATTTGAATCAGTTTCAAATCCCAACAACTTTCAGACCCTCTGTGACATGTCCAAGGAATCAGGTGATGCCTATAAATATCACAGCCTATATCCCCTCAGGTACGGCATTCTGCACACTCAAGACACCTCTCTTTCACTCACACTCTCAGAAAAACTCCATTAGAGCTCAGATAGAGCTCCTAGCACCACTCCTAGAGGAACTCTTCCTCGAGGATCCTTCTTTGTTGACCCAATTATTGATTTTGATTATTAATAAAAAGATATGAGTATATTCATTTTATTACTAATAGATTTAACAAGTGTTTCAGGGCTTAAAAAGATTTGATCAATCAAAAGGATAAAAAATACGTTTTCGAATCAATTGCCAGAAGTATGTTTCAAAATTCAGAGCTTGGAGTCGACACCTAGAAGGTCTGGAGCCAACCCCATGGCGGATCAGTTGCTTTCCTGATTTTTGGCACGGTCAGGAGTCGACACTCAGAGTTTCGGAGCCGACACCTAGATTTCAGGAGCCGACACTTACAGTCTTTGGAGCCGACTCCAATACGAGAACAGAAAGCATGTTTTTGGACTACTCTGGAGCCGACACTTACAGTTTTCGGAGCCGACTCCCGAATGCGACGAGCCAACACTTACCTTTTTTGGAGCCGACTCCTCAACGAACTTTTACTTTCTATTTTTGGATACTCGACTTGGAGCCAACACCTAAAAAGTTGGAGCCGACTCCAACCTGTCAGGAACAGATTTTTAAAGTGTCAGAACGACCTCCAACGGTAATATTTTCTCACCTAATCTCTAACGGATACTTTTCTTGTGTGTAGGAGGAATCTAAGGACAGAAATAATGGCTAGTTTTTCACCTAATCTTGGATAAAAGAAGAATCTATAAAAGGGGAGTCCGTTCGTTTGAAAAAACAACGAGACAAAAAAAAATAGAGGGAAAACAAATTGAAAAAATCCGAGAAGTCTTGAGCAAGAAATCAAGAGGAAAGAGTTAAAGTTCAAATCCATCAACTCCAGAAAGCTCAAAGAGAAATCCAAAGCATTCAAGTTCAAAATCGGAGGATTTTCAAAAGAAGAAAAAGAGAGCCAAAAGCTCTGTTTTTTCCCAACTTCTCATCTGCAATCTTTATGAAGAATCCGAGCTGAGGCCTGATTCAACATCTCAAAGGAGAAGAGGAAAAGAAGAAAAGAAGAAAAGCTCAAATCAACTCTGCTTCAAACAGGCTTTTCTAACCTTGTTTATTTATATTGAATATTTGCTCATTTGAGGAGCTGTTTGTTATTGTAAACTCTATTCTCATTTGTTTTTGCTAGTTCAATCAGGGGGATTGAATTAGTGGAGGTAGTATACCTCGGATCAAGCTAGATTAGCTTGGGTTTGGGTTTTGTACTGGTGAGCCCGGAAAACCAGCTGGGTTCGTTGTGATCCCGTGGGAAACAACAAGTTTTGAGTTGTGAGCTTGTAAAATAACTCGGCTGTAATCTAGTAGATTATAGTATGGACCCAAGTGGTACTTGGGAGTGGACGTAGGTGTTGGATACACCGAACCACTATAAAATCCTTGTGTTTGCCGTGTTTTGATTCTCTCTCTCTATCTCTTTGTTTGTGGTTAATATTTATCCTGCACTTAATCTTGTGTATTCCAAAGCCAATCGTTTTAAAATGTTAAATTTTTTAAGAACCCAATTCACCCCCCTCTTGGGTTGCCATCTGGGTCAACATTCTTCTCATTTGTCTGCTTGCTGTGAATCTCCACTGAATTGGGCGTCGAAGGATCTTTCGCAGAGGGCACCTCCCCAAACCATCCTCTGCTCGAGGACTGTTTTACAGGTCCAGGCTAGGAGTCGAGTCTGGATTTGAAGCCCTCAATAGCATCCGAGTCAAAGAACGAATTTCCATGGCAATAGCATCAAATTATCTTAAATGTTAATTTAAAATAAAGTTTAAGGAGCATTTTGCAAAACTTGTTAGTAAAGAATAAAAGAGCAGTAGATTTAACTAAATAGATGCTTCAGAACAAACGAACTGACGAAAAGACATTGGGGCTAGATTTTCGTCATCCTTTGGAAGAAGTTGCGTTAGCTTTTCTATGGCTTCGAGATTCCGTCCAAGTTGACGGTCTGTGGGCCATACTCTGTCTCTCTCTCTCCCCTTCCTTGCATGGTTGGGATTCAAGGCATGAAGTCGACCAACCAATGGCATCGTGCCACGTGCCACCGACCACGCCTTGGATGAGGAATAAATGAGGGAAAAGGCATGGTGGAAAGAACTTGTAGCTGGTAAAGCGTTGTAGGGCTCAGTGGGAAAGTGCGAAGGTCCAAGTTGGATGCACGATTTAGTGCATGTCTTAGTTACAAGCATCGCCTTCAAATAGGCTTGGATGGGTGACAGCTATGTATGACATCCAATAGGTCACAAGGTTTGAATACATTGTAATGGATCGAAATTTGTTGGAAGGGTTTGCTCTGAACAACATTGCAGCAGATCCAGGAGAGGGTTCACCAATTGGAGGAGCCAACTCTAGGTTATTCTAGTAGCTTCAACAAAGTCTCGGTGGATTAATTCTAGATCGTTGAATGACATGCAAGTACATCCCCTATTCAGCTCCAACGTGATGTATGGTGATGTGCTTGGTAGGTGTTGTTGCTGGAATTATCCTTCGACTCGGACGCGATCGAGCTTCAGATTGGGTTTTCTCCTGGATGGACCTACAAAACAGTCCTCACATGAGAGGCGTTGGGGATGGCCCTCTGCGGAAGACCCTCCGACGCTCAAGTCAGCAGAGATCAACAACGAACAAATATGGGAAGAAGACTCTCACTGAAGAGTCTCTCCAGGGTGGCCTTTTGGAAGCTCCGAGCAAAGCTTTAATGGCAGAAAGGGGTGAGCAGAGATAGAGTGAGAGTGAGAGTAGAGCTGAGAATGCGTCAGGAATGCCTTACCTTAGAGAATCTAGGACTGTGCTATTTATAGGCAATCACCTGATTCTTTGAGTGTCATAGGAGGTCTGAAAGTTGTTGGGATTCGAGGCTGATTCGAATCAGGCTGTTATGAGGCCGGTAGAATCGTATCTGGTTAGTTAGAGGATCGACGGCCGAGAGGGCTATCCGGCGCTTTGAGATTCAGCGATCATATAGGCTCTAGGCCGTTTCTGGTAGTATAGGCATGATTACCTATGTGGATCCTTGTTCGGTCATCATGGTTTCGCAGAGGTGTGGATATCGCTCGGGCGGGCCAAGTTATGGACCGCTCGGGCTAGGGCTGAGAGATATGGATCACTCGGGCTAGGGCCGAGTGATATGGATCGCTCGGACTTGGACCGAGACATAGGGATAGCTCGGACTAGGACCGAGACATATGTATCGCTCGGCCTAGGATCGAGACATAGAGATGTAATCCGTACCCAGGGAATTCTTGGTTCGCCGAGGGGCTAAGGTGCTCGATCTACCGAGGTATAATGGTTGGTTCATTTCTTATGGGCACCGTGCAGCGAGTGGGAGTCAGGGCTGATCCTAACCCCTTGCATGGTTATCAATGCAATGACGATTTTACCC
Organism: Calamus simplicifolius; assembly: GCA_900491605.1. Lineage (NCBI taxonomy): Eukaryota > Viridiplantae > Streptophyta > Magnoliopsida > Arecales > Arecaceae > Calamus > Calamus simplicifolius. Next base: position 58,513 of record UESW01004759.1, on the reverse strand, counting down.
CTCAACACATACCCCCCACTCCCTAGTTTGAAGCGTAGGTTCAGGCATAGGGAGTATAGCCCCAGGTGGCACGATCCAAATGGAGGGATCTGGATTTGACAGCCTGCGTAATGATGCCTTAATTAATGTTGCGCGGCTGCCCTGCCTTTACAGGATGGATCCATCATTTCTTAGGGACAACAGTCGGGAAAGTGCCACGTAGCAAATTCCAATTTTCACGGTGCATGCGATGGCGGTTCCAGGTATCTTGGTTGAGACGCCTTACCTTCCTTTGAAGTGGTTTCTTTTGGGGGAAAGCAAGGTCGAAGCAGCGCCATTCCTATTTGCAGCGCTTTCTCGTTTCTTCTTGAAGAATTCCGTTCCCCTGCTTCTTCTGTAACCCCATTTGGTGTCCCTTTTGACCTAGCAGCATGGTGAGTCCCAGCGACATGGTTTCAGAGATTGTTGCCGAGGACTTGGAGAGAATACGCCAAAAGTATGGCGTTCCTTCGGATGTCCTTTTGCGATTGCCGGGACCGAGCATAGGATCTCACAGGAACTGAAGCATGGGATTTTTCTTTATGAAGATAGCCTGAAGGCAGGCCTTTGGTTTCCCCTTCACCCCCTGGTGAAGGAGATTATGAGGTTTAACAACATTTGCCCGATAATGGTGGCTCCCAACAGCTGGCGCAGTATCGTCGGGTTTATCTTGATGTGTAGCCAGGTTCATGTAACAGCAACTCTTCCCCTGTTTCGTGCCTATTACTATCTAATGTCTGGGAGGAACTCGGAGTGGTCCTATATCGACCTAGGAGATCGTTCAAGACGATAACGGATAAGCCGTTGTCCATAATGGAGTGGAAGGTCCAATTTTTCATTGCTGAGGGGAACATTGGCTCTGACTTCCCGCGGGGATGGAAAAACTTTGTCAGGACATGGAAGCGCATCCAGCTCTATCCGAACAGGAGAAGGAGGACCTAGAGGCCCTTCGTGACGGCCGAGTGTTTTCGGCTAATGACTTACTGTCGAGGAGGCTCTTTTCGCTGCCGGGCTTAGCCCCATCGACACACAAGGTAAGTCCTCTCCTTTTTCCCTTTCTATTGATTCCATTCGAGCAAGTATATCTCGGTTTGATTGTTCGCCCACTGTGCTTGCAACCAAGAGATATGCGCTGGCAGGCCGTATAAAGAAGGAGTTGGGCAAGCGCCCAAGAGAGACGGTAGTGGGGAAAGACGCAAGTCTGAGAAGAAGGTTCGCCTTTCGTAGAGCACTCATCGGAGGCCAGGCGAGTCAAGGTTAGCCCTCGCTCCTTGTCACCGAAGAAAGAAAAGGTGGGAGCGCCGGTAGTGAAAGAGGGATTTTCTCAGTTGGGGGAAGAAGTGATAGTCACGACGGAGGAGCAGAGAGCAGAGGAGGACTCAGGGAGGATCGCTGAGATCCCTTGTCCTTCGGTGGTGGAGATAGTGGACAGCTCGGATGAGGCTCGTTGGCTTGTCCAACAGTCCCCTCTTCTGGAGATGAGTTGTTGCCAGGTTCGGCGGAGGTTGGTTTCCCGGGGATTCCCTCCCCGAGCGAGAAGATGTCTCTAGTTTCGGCAGGAGAAATGAAGGGGCGATTGTAGTCGCCGAGGCTCAGGATGAGCCTACCGTCGAAGGGCCTCCTTCGGAGGGATTAAGGAGCGGTGATGTTGGGCCGACCATGGCGGAGGCTCAAGAGGAGTCTCCTGCTGGAGAGCTTCCTCCTGAAGAGGTTGGAGGAGCTAGTGAGAGGATCGAGGCTTCGGTGGAGCCCGTGGGGGAGGAACAGATGCTGGTGATCGAGGAAGAACCCATGGACGAGGGGGGAGGATAAGATGAGAATCTTCTAACCAAAGCTTCTCCCACTGAGGCTTTGGGGATATTAGCGCTTGGGCTGGCTGAGGTATCCAAGGAATCCTAGGCCAAAATTTTGCTGAAGGAGGCCAGGTGGTTGAAGGCTTCTTAGCTTGAGGTTGTCCGGACTGGTCCTTCGAACGTGTAGCCCAGTAGTTTGCACCCGCCATCGAGGCGGCGTTCGCTGTCCTGATGAGGTCGGCATTGTACCCAAGCGTGGGTCCCTCGGTGAATGAGTTCACGGACCTAGATCTCATCGATGCCGCATTTGGTCAGCGGAATGTGGCGAAGAATGTCCACCTCCTCCCTGAAATCGACAACCCCTCCCTTATGGAGCTCGCTAGGTCTTACGCCTCTCGGGTGAGCTGCTGTTCTAGAGTAATGGGTGCCTTCTGGTCGACTTGATTGCGCTTTCTTACTTGTGTTTTGTTTCACAGAGTGCTTTGATCACTAGGGCGCTATGCTGGCGCTTGAACCTGGCAACAGGGGCCAATGTCCAAGCCAAGAGAGTCAGCGCCGAGCTCGGTTGCGAGCGGAGGCATCTGATAAACTTGAATGAGTTCTGGACGTTGCCAACGAGAACTTGGTGAAGGTGAGGGGATTGCATCAGGCCGCCCTCGACGAAGCGTCCAGGCTGAGGCTCGAAGTTAGGGAGCTACGTGGGCTCGGACGAGGTATGACGAAGCATGCTCGGAGCTATTGCGGATCAGATCTAGGCATGCTGGAGAAATGGAAACTGTTAAGAAACAGTTTGATGAGAGTCAGGACAATCTAAGGAAAGATGCTGCCGAGGAGAGGAATCGCCTGAATAGAATGCTCAGCGAGACGGGGGAGAAGACCCAGCAGCTACAACATTGCGTTATTGCCAGGGATGGTAGGATCAAATGGCATCAGGAGAAAATAGCCAAGCTCGACAATAAGCTCTCCTAGTCCAGGAAGAAGCTAACAATAGGTAGTCGACAATCAATGAACTCAAGGATAGGATCGAGCAGGTCAAGGCCGATAAGCTAAGGGCCTTCAGCGAGGTCGAGGAATTGATCGAGAAAATAGCCCGACAGGAGGGAGAGGTACGATATCGTCTCTTTAACTTCCCCTATTTTCTCATTGTTGCACCGACTAATCATGTGCTTATAGATGGAGAAGGTGAAACTCAAGGGCCAAAGTCAATTAGAGACCCTGCAAGGAGAGCTGGCATCGAGTCGCCGGAGGAGCTTGGAGCTCGAAGGCCAGGTCACTGAGACCGAGAAGCAAGTCGCCTCACTTCAGAGTCAGGTTGCTAAGGATGAAAGGCCCTACTTCAGGGCGAGCAGGATGCGACCTGTGCTGAGGCGTTCCAGCTCAGTGTGGTGGAGGTTCGAGCTAGGATATTTTGGGAGCACCCGGAATGGGACCTCTCTTTCCTTGTGGTGGAGGGTCATGACGTGCAGACCCCAGGGACCGAGTTATCAGCAGAGACTAAATATGAAGAGGTCTCGGATATTGACGTAGATGCCCTCCTGGGGGCTGATGCAACTGTAGACTCGGGTGTGGATGGTCGAAAGGGGGAGAGCCATCTGAGCGACGCAGAGACGCCCGACGCTCATCGATCAGCCACCTTCGAAGTGGGCGGACCGAGCCATGTTTCTCCAGTGCCGGCCGCTGATGCCCCTGAGGTCGGGCCCGTGCCCTGATAACTGAGGACCAGTTCGGATTTTGTATTATTATTTTTCTCTTTGTTGGCCGTCTATAGAAGACTTCAATGAAAATTAAAAATTTCCTTTGTCTCTATTATGCCTTTTTCCTCTTATCCATGTTATTTCGAGGATATTTAATTCGAAGGAGTCCGGCAGATCGAAGGGAGTCTGATCCCAAGAAGGGGAACCTCTTGAGCGTCTCGTTGCTATTTATTGATCCTCTTCGGCGAGGGGGCGCAACTCTTCGTTTCCTGTGAGCGCCCACTGAGGCGATGATGCATGGCGAGTTTCTGCGATAGTGGCATTGGAGTTGATGGCCCGGGCGATCGAAATATCCACCAGAAGTAGTTTGAATACGGATGGGGGGATGCCATCGTTAATCACTTCTCCTGTTGACCTCCCAAAATTTAGGATAGTAGGATGGCTTCTGAAAATGAAGGGGGGTCTACTGGAGCACCAGGTAATGGCGATGATGGCCACGGGGGGCAAGCCCCTCCGCGAGGGGGCCCCCATTCGAGCCGCGTTCCGATAACTATCGACAGGGAGGACTGTTGTTGATGCTCGCGGGCCGCGACCAACTCCGGAAGATGGTCGAAGAATACTTGGCCATCTCCACAAGGGAGCACGAGCTCCTTCGTCAGATCAACAGTCGGCTAGAAGGGCAAGTGTCGACTCTCCAGCAACAAATTGCTATTCTCACCACCGAGCTAAGTTTGCGGCATGGGGAGAGCTCGGCAGCGCTCGGTGGAGACGATAAGCCCTAATGAGGGCTCGTGTGTCTTTTTTCTTTCTTTTGTTTTTCTTTTTATGATGAATAAAAAAAAATTTCGCAACTTTCATGTTCGCTGCCATCTTCGAAATGTTCGTTCTCATCATGTGAGTCTTACGAACGAACCACCCCCTTGGGGGATCTCTGGTGATCTTGTCGAGACTAAGGTATGGTGTCCCCATTTTAGCCAAGGTAAGGGGAACTCATAAGTTCCAGTCGGAGTGTAGTATATCATTCGGTTTTGCCGAAGCATAAGGAGCGTCCCGTTAGCGTTGGGGCGAGAGTAGCTATCTCAGTTTGGACCGGGGGATAAGGGAACGTTCGGTTTTTACCGAATCAAAAAGAGATACCTCGGTTTTTTTTGAAGTAAGGAGATTATCTCGGCTTCGAGTCGAAGCAAAAGGTGATGTCTCGGTTTAGGCCGAAATATAACAGATGGTTCGGCTTCGGGCCGAAGCAGGAGATATCGACCTAGTCTTTGTCGAAGTCGCAGGGGCGGCATGTCTTTATTGAGGAGTACTTGGCTTCTGTGCCTTTTTATTGCTCTGCCAGCACCTTGTATTTTTCAAGGCGAGTTGGCTTTACGTGGGCGACAAGCATCCGACTTTCATTGGGGGACGTCTTTTTCAGTGGGGATTTCCCAGGCTCGTCCATATCTCGGAGATTTGCAGGCGGTTTTTCCGCATTTAAGGCTCCCGATTCGAGATCGTGGGGAGATCTTCTGCCATCCATAATGACCTGAGGGGTGCGCTTGGCGCGCTCTGATGTGTATCTTCCTGTCCCGGTGCGCCACGTGGCACCACGACTTTGCCGTTTCGAATTTCAAGGGTTCCTTCCTTAATGGCCGCTCCCGCCCGATTGCCTATAAAAAAGCGGGGAGCAGACGGTGCATAAGCACCTTTCAAAGCATTTTCTTCATAACTCAGAGATATGTCCATAGCCTTTTCTTTGAGGCCGAGAGCGGAGATGTCGAGTTGTTTCCCTTTTGGAGGTCGGCCTGACCCGGATAGCTGGGGTGATGGAGGAGTTGCTGAAGAGCAGATGATCCTTAGAGGAGGTATCCCGGAGGTCATATGGAGAGTGCACGGGTTACCACAGAGTCATATGGGGAGCGCACGTATGCCTTTCCTGTGTGTCCTTTATGGTCCGCCATGGGGACAACCAGAAATGCAAAGCACTTGCAGTCCCCATGGGTTACATGAATTTCCCCTCCCCTCACAGGATGAACTGAGGGACCCAATATGAGGGGAGGTGTCGGTCTGCTAGTCCCCTATCTATGTCTCTGGGTAGCGGCTAGCAGCCCAGCATCCCACTATAGGGGGAAGGAGCCCTCAGCATCGGCATCCACAGGTCTTTAGCCCAGTTTGGGTCTTTTGGCTTATCTATCCGAGGATCAGCGACTCAACTGGAGTCGTATGATTTCTCTGATTTCTTGGATGCTGCAGCGACACCAAAGGCCAAAGCTGCTTTTTAATTCATTTGTTTTTACTTCCTGCGCTGTAGTGCGCTTGTAATACCTCTTCAGAGGTTGTATTTCTCATCGTTTAACAGAATAAAGAAAGTTTTTGTTTTTTCTTTTTTCAAATGTCTGCTTTTCCCTTTTGGCATGACTATGCAGTCTTGTCCGTTTTAGGCTTACCGAGTCATGCTTGGCTCATAAACCTTCGACTGTGCTTGGGTAGCACTGCCTTTGTTAGGCATTTTTATAGTGTTTGACCCCCTTCAGAGGAGGCACTGGTCTATGTTCAAGTCAGAGGGAGGCCTGGGCGACCTTACCGATTCACAAGATAGGTGCGGCTTGATAAAAAGGGGCTAAGTAGGTCTTTCCTTAAGGAGGAGATACTTGCACAACTCTGCTGATGAGCAAGAGAGGGGGAATCCTTGAAGAACTATCTCGATCGTTTTAACACTGCCATGCTGGAAGTGGATCACCTTAACCATGAGGTGGCCATGTCCGCCCTAGCGGGAGGAGTATTAAAAGAGAGTGACTTCTACCTGGTGTTGGAGGTTAGTTATCCTCCAAACCTCTCCGATATGATGGCCCTAGCGGACAAGTACGCCAGAGTCGAGGAATCGCGAACGACTGCCCACGTCGAGCTGGCAAGGAAGAAGGAGTCTAAGGGCTCGGACAAATACCAATCTGTCCATCAGCTGAGCCCACCTTGCCGCCAAAGGGTTCCTCCGCCAATTTGTTGTTGCTGGAATCCGTCCTCCGACTCGGGCGCGGTCGAGCTCCAGATTAGGCTCCCTCCTGGGCGGACCTGTAAAACAGTCCTCACGTGAGGGGCATTGGGGGTGGCCCTCTACGGAAGACCCTCTGATGCTCAAGTCAGCGGAGATCAACAACGAACAAATATGGGGAGAAGGCTCTCGCTGAAGAGTCCCTCCAGGGTGGCCTTCTGAGAGCTCCGAGAAGAGCTTTAATGGTGGAAAGGAGTGAGCAGAGATAGAGTGAGAGTGAGAGTAGAGCTGAGAATGCGTCAGGAATGCCTTACCTTAGAGAATCTAGGATTGTGCTATTTATAGGCGATCACCTGATTCTTTGAGCGTGTCATAGGAGGTCTGAAAGTTGTTGGGATTCGAGGATGATTCGAATCAGGATGTTGTGAAGCGGTAGGATCTGTATCTAGTTAGTTAGAGGATCGATGGCCGAGAGGGCTATCCGGCGCTTTGAGATTCAGCGATCATATAGGCTCTAGGCCGTTTCTGGTAGTATAGGCATGATTACCTATGTGGATCCTTGTTCGGTCATCATGGTTTCGCAGAGGTGTGGATATCGCTCGGGCAGGCCGAGTTATGGACCGCTCGGGCTAGGGCTGAGAGATATGGATCACTCGGGCTAGGGCCGAGTGATAGGGATCGCTCGGACTTGGACCGAGACATAGGGATAGCTCGGACTAGGACCGAGACATATGGATCGCTCGGCCTAGGATCGAGACATAGAGATGTAATCCGTACCAGGGAATTCTTGGTTCGCTGAGGGGCTAAGGTGCCTCGATCTACCGAGGTATAATGGTTGGTTCATTTCTTATGGGCACCGCGCAGCGAGTGGGAGTCAGGGCTAATCCTAACCCCTTGCATGGTTATCAATGCAATGGCGATTTTACCCCTCAATAGTAGAAATTAATTATATTATGGTGCAAACTTTCTAAGTTTCTTAATCTTTGTTGAATGTCTCCTCATAATCCAAGTATTATTGAGCTCAGAAAGTCTTACGGGATAACAGTAGAGCTATTGAGGAGTCATTTGTCTGCAGGAAGCTCCTTCTCAAGATTGAAGTTGGAATTCATGGCCTCTAGCCTTGACTATTAGCTTTTAGTATCTCCAGCCGCTGGACAATAAAAAGAAGGAAGAAAGTGTAACAGAGTATTAGCTTTTCTTTTTTTGTAACCTACGTGAGCATATAACTTATTTATTATTTATTTAATTTAAATAATAATTATAATGACTGATTTTATTATTTATTTAAATTTAACTAATAATAATGGTTTAATAAAAATAATAGCTAATTTTTTATTGATTTATTTTTAAAAAGTTATTTTCTAATAGTCATCTTTTTGATGAAAAAAGAAATTTCAACGTATTATCAGATTGATTCTTTCTCTTCTAAGAGTTTTTTTTCATCAAAAAGATACAAGAAGAAAAAAAGAAAAGATGAACAAACTTAATCTCTCCATAATTGATCAATCTCTACGGACTTTCCTATTAATAAATTTCAATGGATTAAAAAGGTGTGCTTTCTTGGTTTAAGATTGTTATAAAAATCATTTTATTCTAAGATTTTGATCATTATGATTTATGTAAATTAGGATTTGAATTGCATAATTAAAGAAATCCCTAATTGAATTTACATATGGTATCAGAGCCTTCGAGAATTTATGATTTTTTATTATGAATTTATCTATCTGACTGTTTTCATATTTTTTCCTCTGTCGCTGCAATTTTATGTTTCTCAAAACTAAAACTTGAAATTTGATTGTCAAAATTATTAATGTTAAAAAACTGTGTATTTAAAGAAACTCTCTCTTAAAGTTAAAAGGATTGTGCACTTAACTATGATGCTTTGGTCTTCGTGCCTGCCATTCCTTAATAGGAGGAGGTAGAAATGTATTTTGGGTTCCATTGTCCAAGCTACCGAAAAAGTTGTCCCATGGCCAATGAAAAATAATTGAATTTTGGTTTCAATGATTTGGCTTGGCTGCAAAGAAAGAATCGAAACAATGCATTTTTAAAAAAAATAAAATTATTGATTAAGAGATGACAGCTGGCTCGGATGGTTGTTCGTGTCCTCGATTTTGGGTGCAGATGATGCGCTCTCGCTTGTCCCAAAGTTTGGTAATGGGCGAGATTTGGGCGAAGCTTTGGATCTCACCTGGAGGCAACCGCATAAGGTTGAATATACCTTGATAGTAAGAGAAGTAGTACTGGGATGGGTGACCCTTTGAAAAGCCCTTTTATTTTTCTTTTTTAAAATAAATATGAAGTTATATATATCCATTATATTTTTAAAATGATTTATCAATAATAATGTTTTAAAAAATATCACAGTAAAATATGTGTATGTTATGAGACTTTAAGTCTGGTGTATTCATGCATAACATTATCATTGATCAAAATTTGATGTCTATATTATGTGTAATTTATTAGTTATCAAGTGACCAAATTAGAAAGTTTGTAAATATCAAATTAAATAAATTCAATTACTCATGATCATGTGATGCTTATAAATGAATGATATGATTATTTATTTGTTATGAATATATTAAAGTTCATTGATTATAAATATTTAAGAATCATCCAACGGTGTATTCATCATTTTTTATATTTTATGAATACGATGTAGTCAATTAATATACTTGGTTAGGTATATTTAGTATATCCAAAGATAGCAAACATATCTAGTTTGAGCATATATAATTGCGAAGTATGTAAAATTAAAATTAAGCATCAATTATGTTTATTGTTGTATCATCCAAAAGAAATTTTCAATTTGTACTTATTGTTTATTTGATGGGATCTAAATATTTGTTTATGTATATTACTCAAAGTATTAATGTGTGATCATATTCTCTGTATTTGTAGTACCTGTTCCTATTTCTTTTCATTCGCAAGCTATATTTGTTCAAACATTCAATGGGTTTAATTTATCTAAATGGGGCGAACAAGTTCAGTTTTACCTCGGCGTTCTAGATCTTGATTTGGTACTCATAAATGAGAAACACACTGCTCTTACGAACTCTAGCAATGTTGAACAGAGGTCTTTTAATAGGACTTGGGAAAGATCAAACAAATTTAGCCTGATGTTTATGCAAATGATTATAGTAAACAACATCAAGTCCACAATACCTACTACTAAAAGTACTAAGGAATTTATGCAGTTTGTGAAAGCACGTTCCAAATCTGACACTACTGATAAGTCACTTGCTGAAATATTAATGAGTACTTTAACCAATATTAAGTTTGATGATTCTCGTACTATGTATGAGCATATCGTTGAAATGACGAACATAGTAGCAAGACTGAAGTCTATGGGATTGGAAGTGAATGAGACTTTTCTTGTGCAATTCATTATCAATTCCTTGCTTCCTGAGTATGGTCCATTTCACGTGAGTTATAACACTATGAAGGATAAGTGAAATATGAATGAACTGCAAAGTATGTTCATTCAAGAGGAAGCAAGACTTAAGAAACAAGAAATCACTCTATCAATCTCATGAGTAAGCAAGGATCTAGAAAGAAATCAAAAAACGATAAGAAAGGAAAGAACAAGCAATGACCACTAAAGATAAATGGGTAATCTGCTTAAATCCATGAGAAGAAATAAAAGGATGATTAGTGTCACTTCTGTAAAAAGCATGAACATTATCAGAAAGATTGCCTGAAATGTAAGGTATGGTTCGAAAAAAAGGTAAGTGTAGTGCTTATGTATGTTTTGAATCAAGCCTAATAGAAGTTCCTTATAATACTTGATGGATTGATACTAGTTGTACCACTCATGTTTCTAATACGATGTAGAGATTCCTTATGATCCAAATCAAAAACCTAAATGAAAACTTTATCTTAATGAAAAACTGAGTTAAAGCTCCAATTAAAGTCGTTGAAACTTATCGTTTGATTTTAGACACTATACATCATTTAGATCTATTCCAAATACTTTATCCCTTTTGTTTATCATAATTTAGTTTCTTTATCTAAACTTGATTCAGTTGGATATTATTTTAAATTTGGGAATGAATGTTTTAGTTTGTGATATGACTGATCCCAGCGTCGTCAGAAAAGGTAACGACAGCTACTATCATTTCCCCCACCCCGGTACCCCCTCGGGGTCGGGGGGAGGGGTCATCATTTTTCAACCCCGAGTCCCCCACCGGTCTCGGGGTGCACTATCATTCCCCCACCCCCGGTACCCCTTCGGAGTCGGGGGGCGGGGTCATCATTTCTCAACCCCGAGTCCCCCATCGGTCTCGGGGTGCACTATCATTCCCCCACCCCCGGTACCCCCTCGGGGTCGGGGGGCAGGGTCATCATTTCTTAACCCCGAGTCCCCCACCGGTCTCGGGGTGCACTATCATTCCCCCACCCCCAGTACCCCCTCGGGGTCGAGGGGCGGGGTCACCATTTCTTAACCCCGAGTCCCCCACCGGTTTCGGGGTGCACTATCATTCCCCCACCCCCGGTACCCCTCGGGGTCGGGGGCGGGGTCACCATTTCTTAACCCGAGTTCCCCACCGGTCTCGGGGTGCACTATCATTCCCCCGCCCCCGACCCCGAGTTCTTAACCCCGAGTCCCCCACCGGTCTCGGGGTGCACTATCATTCCCCCACCCCCGGTACCCCCTCGGGGTCGGGGGGCGGGTCACCATTTCTTAACCCCAAGTCCCCCACCGGTCTCGGGGTGCATTATCATTCCCCCACCCCCGGTACCCCCTCGGGGTCGGGGGGCGGGGTCACCATTTCTTAACCCCGAGTCCCCCACCGGTCTCGGGGTGCACTATCATTCCCCCACCCCCGGTATCCCCTCGGGGTCGGGGGGCGGGGTCACCATTTCTTAACCCCGAGTCCCCCACCGGTCTCGGGGTGCACTATCATTCCCCCACCCCCGGTACCCCCTCAAGGTCGGGGGGCGAGGTCACCATTTCTTAACCTCGAGTCCCCCACCGGTCTCGGGGTGCACTATCATTCCCCCACCCACGGAACCCCCTCGGGGTCGGGGGGCGGGGTCATCATTTCTCAACCCCGAGTCCCCCACCGGTCTCGGGGTGCACTATCATTCCCCCACCCCCGGTACCCCCTCGGGGTCGGGGGGCGGGGTCATCCTTTCTTAACCCCGAGTCCCCCACCGGTCTCGGGGTGCACTGTCATTCCCCCACCCCCGGTACCCCCTCGGGATCGGGGGGTGGGGTCACTAGTGATTAGCATGCGACTCGACTGCCAAGGAAAACAACAACTATCAAGTTGCACGGTGCTCACACATGATTCTCAGCGCATGGCCATGCCTTGCCACGGCATACCATTCGGTACTCCCGTGATTGTGCCCCGTTACGGAGGGCCATGCCTCATAACAACGTTTGGCGCATTGCATGCCCCTGTGCATGACCATGCCCTACCACGGTGTACCGTTCGGTACTCCCGTGATTGTGCCCCATTACGGAAGGCCATGCCTCATAACGGTGTTTGGCGCGTTGCATGTCCCTATGCATCGTCATGCCTCGCTACGGCGTACGACTCGCTACCTCTAGCAAGGGTGCCCAGTCATATCAACCAGCGACGTGCACTGGACACCTACACAGCTGCCGGACACGTATGGTACCACACGCAGCCATGGTACGATGGAGATCTTCCAAAGTCGCAAGTTGGTGTATTCGGACAGGTATAAAAGGCACATGCTCATGCTGTAAGTGGGATCTGAACTCTGGTTTTTCTGAGCTTTCTTCCTCCCAGCAAAAACCCTAACTGCCTCAGCTCCTCTTCGCTGGAGCGGTTCTTTGTCTGAGCCCAAGCGACTGACTTGATCGTCGGAGGGTCCCCACTGGCGCCACGGTCTCCGGGGACTTTTCTTGCAGGACTCCGAGGTGAAGGACGTCTGTCTTCCTCGATGTTTGAGGAAGGTGGCTTGGCGTCATCAGTTTGTTTAAACACAATCATCTTATTGGTTCTAATATTTTTTTTGATAGTTTGTATAAATTTAAGCTTGATAGTCTTTTTATTATGACATTATTGACCTTGCATCATAATATTGGTACTAAACATGGTTTAGTGAATGAACAATCAACTTACTTGTGGCATAAATATTTGGGTCATATATCTAAAGAAATAATTAAAAGATTAGTAAAGAATAAAAACCTTCCTAATTTGGATTTTATTGATCTTGAGATATGTGTGGATTGTATTTAAGAAAAACACACAAAAGACATAATTAAGAAAAGCGCCATAAGAAGTACATAGCTCCTTAAAATCATACACACCGATATATGTGAGCTTTTTGATGTTCCATCTTTTGGTGGAGAAAAGTATTTTATCACCTTTATTGATGATTTTTCACGTTATGGCTATATCTATTTGTTATATAAAAAATCTCAATTGATAGATGTTCTTTAAGTATTTATCAATGAGGTTGAAAGATAACTAGACAGAAAAGTAAAACTTATCAGGTCTAATAGAAGTGGTGAATATTATGGAAAGTATGATGAATCTGAACAATGCCCTGATCTATTTCCTAAATTTCTTGAAAAGTGTCGCATATGTGCTCAATACACAGTGCCTAAAATATTAGAATAAAATGGTGCTGCAAAAAGGCATAACCAAACTCTAATGGACATGGTTAGGAGTATGTTAAGCAATTCATCATTACCCTTATTATTGTGGATGCATGCTTTAAAGACCGCTATGTATTTGCTAACCAGAGTTCTTAGTGAGGCAGTTCAAAAGACTTTTTTGAATTATGGACAAGAAGGAAATCCAGTTTGAGGATTTACATGTTTTGAGTTGCTCAGCGGAAGTAAGGAATTACAATTCATATGAAAAGAAATTGGACTTAAGAATAACCAGTGGTTTCTTCATTGGTTATCCAGAAAAATTAAAAGGATATAGATTTTATTATTCTAACCAAAGTATAAGTATTATTGAATCTAAAATGCTAGGTTCATTGAAAATGGTGAAGGTAGTAGGAGTTTGGAATCTCGCAAAGTGAAAACCCAAGAGTTAAGGTGCAAGTTTCTTCACCTATATAACTCATTCTCAAGTTGTTATTTCTAGAGCCATTGGACCTTTTAACAACTCTCAAGAAAAATAAAGCAATGATCAAATACCACAGAATGATGTTATCACTAATGAACCTGCAATAGATGAACTCAATGAAGTAGCATTAAGAAGTTCTTAACGACAAAGATGAGCTACTATTTCTGATGATTATGTAGTTTATCTACAAGAGTCAAATTTTGATTTGGGTATTGATGATGATCCAGTTTCTTTTCACAAGCCATGGAAAGTGCTAATTCTTCTAAATGGTTAAATTCCATGAAAGATGAATTAAAATTAATAGATCATAATAAAGTCTAGGATCTTATTGAATTTCCTAAAGGTTGTAAAAAGTTGAGTGTAAATGGGTCTTTAAAACCAAGTGCAACTCAAATTGCAATATTGAATGTTATAAAGCCAGACTTGTTGTGAAAGGTTTTATTCAAAATGGTGACATTGACTACAAAGAGACTTTTGTTTTCAGTCTCTAAGAAGTTATTTATAATTATTATAGCATCAGTAGCTTATTATAATTTAGAGTTGCATCAAATAGATATGAAAATCACTTTTCTAAATGGAAGTTTGAATGAAGATGATTATAGACCAACTTGAGGGCTTTTTATTTGAAGGAAAGGAATACATGGTGTGTAAACTGAAGAAGTCAATATACGAACTTAAGTAAGTTTTTCGACAATGGTATCTTAAGTTCAACAATACTCTTATATCCTTTGGATTTAAAGAAAACACCATTGATCGGTGTATATATATGAAGGTCATAGGAGCAAGATTATATTTCTGGTTCTGTATGTTGATGACATTTTGCTATTTACTAATGATTTTGGTTTATTGTATGAGACCAAGAATTTTCTTTCCAAAAACTTTAAAATGAAAGATATAAGTAAGGTATTCTATATGATTGGAATTGAAATATTTCATAATAGATCACAAGGATTGCTAGGATTATTTCAAAAGACATATTAATAAAGTTCTCGAGAGATTCAACATGAATAGATGCTCTGCAAGTATCGTTCCAATTCAAAAAGAAGATAAATTCAGCCTATTGCAATGCCTAAAGAATGAATTGGAACACAAACAAATGGAACAAATTCTTTATGCATTGATTGTTGAAAGCTTAATGTATGCTAAGACTTCCACGAGGCCAAACATCAGTTTTGTTGTTGGGATATTGGGCAAGTATCAAAGTAATACAGGAATGAATCATTGAAGAGCTGCAAAGAAGGTGCTAAGGTACTTACAAGGAGCAAAGGATCGCATGCTCACTTATAAGAGATATGATAATTTTGAGGTCAAAGGATATTTAGATTCAGATTTTGCTGGGTATGTTAATACCAATTAAAAAATTTACATTTGGCTATATGTTCCTTTTAGTTAGAGGAGCGATCATATGGAAGAGTGTGAAGTAGTATGTTATTACTGCATCTGCTATGGAAGTTGAGTTTGTGGTATGCTTTAAAGCCACCATTTATGGTTTATGGCCGCGAAACTTTATTTTAGGACTTGGGATTGTCGACAACATTCCAAGTCACTGAAAATTTATTATGATAACTCCACAGTAGTTTTTTTTTCTAAGAACGACAAGTATTCAAAAGGTGTTAAACATATGGAATTGAAATACTTTGCCGTTAAAGAAGAAGTTCAGAAACAAAGAGTGTCAATCAAAAATATTATTACCAATCTCATGATTGCGGATCCATTGACTAAAGGGTTGCCACCAAAGACATTTTATGAACATGTCAAAAAAATAAACATTATTGAAAACCATTAGTGATGCTATGTTTAAAGCTTTAAGTTTCTTATGTATTTGACACTTTGAGTTCAATTACTTATTGTTTCTAATTTACTTATGGATCTTGTTTTATTATGCCGGTACATATACATAAATAAATGATGTGAATGTCAAGAGGATTTGTCTTTGATAAAGACATTACTGTTAGACCTTACTGTAATTTTCATTACAGGTAATGTTAAGTATAGAACTAGTAATATAATACATGTAAGACAGTACCTCGAGATAATGGCATACAACCGTCATGATCCTTATTAGATTTTACTTAATAATAATTTAATATTTGAGCAATATTATGAAAGATTTTATCTTATGTTATGCATATTATGTTTATTTATTAAACTAGTATGATTAATATGTCACATGAACCAAGTGAAAAAATGTTAACTTTTCTTTTTTGTAGCCCACATGGGCATATAACTGATTTATTATTTATTTAATTTAAATAATAATTATGATAACTGATTTTATCATTTATTTACATTTAAATGATAATAATGGTTTAATAAAAATAATAGCTAATTTTTTATTGGTTTATTTTTGGGAAGTTATTTTTTGATAACCGTGTCTTTGATGGAAATAAGAATTTTAAGGTATTATCAATTGGTCCTCGCTCTTCTGATAAGAGTCTATTTTTTTCATCAAAAACATACATAAAGAAAAAGAAAAAGAGAAAGAAACTTAATCTCTCAATAATTGATCAATTTCTATGCAGTTTTTTATCAAAAAGTTTCAATGGATCAAAAAGGTATGCTTTTTTAATTTATAATTTTTAGCCATTATGACTTGTGTAAATTAGGGTTTGAATTGCAAATCAAAAAAATCCATAATTGGATTTATAGAAAGTGTAATAGAAATGAAAAAAGTACCGATTTTTACATATATATATATATATATATATATATATATATATATGAAATGAGAGAATTTTAAGAATTTTTTTTAATGTTTATTCTTTACTTGAACCATCCACAAAATTATCACTAACTTTACGGTTATGGAGCAACCTTTACTTCCTTATATTCCCATCAATCTTATTTCTTAATAAGATTTGTTACTGGGAAGCTGCTTCCCTCTTGATTTTCTTTATAAAAAAAAAATCTGGGAAGCTGCTTTCCCTCTTGATTTTCTTTATAAAAAAAAAATCTGCAGAGCCGGTGAAATTTTCCTTGGAGATGGTGATTTTTCCATTGTGACCTTAATAAAAGTCAGAGATCATTCTGTGAAATTTTTGAATCTACCTTTTTGTTTTTAATTATTATTTGGAGCGGTGGAGCCTAATGATTTTAGCCTCTCCTTACCGGAGAGTCCCCAGTTCACCGATTCTGGTATCCATTCCATTGCCATCCAAGAGCATCGGTGTGCGATGACCACATGGAAACATACACACCACCGATGTAGGTTTAGTGAGATTTACAAATTTTCTTAAATATTAAGAAACGTGTGTGCGTGTGTATTTCTCTGCGTTCCGTGTGTGTGAGAGATCTCAAAGCCAGGGCGGTAATTTTTGATATGACACGATAACTCGACACGAACATGACATGAATTAAATGGGTTTGGGTTGACTATTTTTTGGTACAATCCCGTGTATGATACGACCCGTCAACACGAAATTTAAATGGATCGTGTTTGGGTTGATGTGTTTTCAATCCGATCAAAACATGACACGATCCGAATACGACACAACACGATACGATTGCCACCTCTAGTGGTTGTAGGGGTGGCAATTTTTGATACGACACGATAATTCGACACGAACACGACACGAATTAAATGGGTTTGGATTGACTATTTTTTGGTACAAATCCGTGTATGACACGACCCATCAACACGAAATTTAAATGGATCGTATTTGGGTTGATGTGTTTTCAACCCGACCAAAACATAACACGATCCGGATACGACACAATACGACACGATTGCCACCCCCTACTCAAAGCTTCGGGGCGAAATCTGAAGGTAATATTATAAAAAATTTACATTGCTGAGGTATAATTCTTCTATTTCTTATCTCATTAACAGCTTGTGCCATGTCAGATACTGTCAGTAAAATTACTCAATGGAACACCCTTCCTGAGAGCTTACAGCCATAGAGTTTGAGCGTGCGAATCATACTGTTAAGCCTTCGGGAGGTCCAACTAACTCAGATCTGACACACCAACGGGCCTCGAGCAACAAATTGCTTTCCAGCTAAGCTGAAAAATAATTACGAAACTAATCAACAGGTCGTTTTTCCGTTGGCCCTGGACGAATTTTTTAATAAAAAGTATTTAACCCTGCTGCAGACGCTTGGTTTTGCCCTTATTGCAAGGAAAAAGAGCCATGTTCTCCTGTAAATCATTTATTAGATTTTGATAAAAATAATTTTTTAATCCTTAAACTTTCCCTCAAAATTCATTTGATCCCAGTTGCTACAATTTACTTTCTTATATTTTAAAAATATTACATTCTTCACTTCCTACCACTTAGGTATTAGTTAAAATTGACAAAGACTTTTTCTTAATGACACAGCAGCTATCTAATCTTTCTGTTGCATTTGTTGCATTCAGGGATGAAAAAATACATTTTGAATAAAAAATTTAAGCACCAAAAGCATACTTTCACCTTAGATATTTTAAGGCAATAAATTTTGCCAATGGAAAAAAAGTTAATGGCCACCATCTAAATCTGAAATCATTACACCAATATGAAGCTAAAAGAGAATGAAAGGGAATGAAAAGCAGAATAATAGCTACAATGATATTATTTTAGCCAAAAGTATTTGTAACATGAACCATGAAATATATTTCTTCAAAATGGGAGTTCATCAGCAAGAACTACTGAATACACATCCAAAGTGATTGTCTGTTTACTTGAATTAAATTCACGCGCAACAAGTAAAAATTTCATCCAGCGGATCAATGATATTGTGCCGGTGTCCGCTTTGATAGCATTCCTAGCTCTTGGCTTTTGCAGTTTTCCCTGCAAAATTTTATGCAGAGAGGGAAGCAACAAACATGCAACAAAATAAATCGAAACAAAAAAACATGAGCCTTTTGCATGCTGATGCGGTAGTCTGAAGCGATAAGTCTGGCTTTAGTCAGAAGGTGGACCTCTACTGCAATGTTTCTGCCCTTCTCAAGTTCCCAGCTCCATCTGCTTCAAAGATGATAAGGCTCTCTGTGGTTTGTCATTGAAGCTTCGTAGAATCCCCTCCATCTAGCCCTCAACCTTTTTCTCCCTCATAGCCTTCACATAACATTAAGTAAACGTGGGCGGAGGTTACCAAGAACAAGCTTAGATTACAATCCATGAGGGTAACAAGGCCACCACATCAATATATACCATCGCTTATGCTGACAATATCACTTCATTCAAGCAGTTAACTCGGGCAATCAAGATAAATGGCTCAACTAAGAAGCTTCCTGAGGCCTGAGAACAGGGCAAACAGTTGCCAATTGCTATCGAACTACACATTTATGTATTTGTTTGTACATATTTATGCTATATAAATAACTATTATCTAGTATATGGAAGGCCAGACATAGCATTAGAAGACAGCTGACATCCATATCACAAAATGAGGTCCAGTTACCTGAGAGGAGGGTATAGAGAGGTGCGCTTTCAGAAAGTTCATATTTTCACCTCACGGACATCACTCTGTCCAAATGGGGTGCCGCACCCAGGACACTTACGATGACGAATCTCCAGGTTCCTCTGGATACATGGATAGCAGAATAGGTGGAAGCATTTCGTAATTACAACCTGCAAACAAAAAATCAATCAACTAATTAAGACCAGTAAGAAAGAAATGGAACACTTCCCTGTCTAAAAATTGAAAACTCATCATATGTACTGTCACTTTCTTCCATCTTCACCATTTCTTTCAAAAGAAATATTGTTTACCATCCAAAGCGGCCATAATGATTGTCTGACATTTCACTTGACTGAAAACAGAATTTTGACGGGTATACATTTTTCTATAATTTGATGGTGCATCAAATAGATAACAGGATTTGCATAAAATAGAAAAGCACATCTAATAATACAAGATCATTTATGTCTACGGACAAGTATTCTCTCATATTACCTCTTTTGGACGATCGAAACATACACCACATTTAAGAATTGCCTTGCATTCTTTGATTTCATCCTGAAGTTTCTGGATTGTAGTTTCTTCACTCTCGCAACTCATCTCCATAACTTCACTTTTCACTTCCTCAAGCTCTTCCTCAAGCCTTTTCCTCTCATTTCTGAGTTTACGATTAGTTGGGTTAAAAAATATAGGTATGGCAGAGATGCATAAAGAGCAGAATGCAAGTTAATTATGAGCTTAAACCACATTAGATTAACTGAAACAGGCAAAGGCACCTTTCCCGCTCTAACTCCAACCTCAAGTCAGCAATCCTTTTCTGGTTTTGCTCATATTCCTTCTCAGAAGCATCATAAGTAGACCTGAGCCACATCAGCTCTTTCTCTGCATCAGCTAACTCCACTTTAGCTCTGTCCAGATTGTTTGTGAGGTGCCTATTTTCCAGGGAAGCTTTACAAGCTTGGGCAACATATACTTTCATCTGTATGGTTTAGTCAGACAGCTGGATGACAAGAGAGTGAAATTTCAAGAAAAGAGAGGTAAGCAAAAGACAGTACCTGCTCTTCACTATGAGCAACTTTCATTCTGTAAAATTCAAGAGAGCCATTAGTTTGTTGGAGTTGCTTTGCTTTTGCTTGCTTTTCAGAGAGAAGAGAGCTGTAGGTCTGCTTCATTTTCACACTATCGGATACCAGCTGGCATGCATCAAATTATAAAGCTAAGCCAGGGCATTGGTCAATTACTTAAACATTGAACTTAAGCAGGAAAAAAAAACTGAAAAAATGTCAATGCTCAATACTGTATGCTAATTTCAAAGACAGATGATGATGATCATCATTGAACAAAGTCTGACATCACTCTCAAACAGGGAGCAATATAAGCGCACACTAGCTTGCAACTAGAAAAGGCTGAAATCACTTCCACCAAAGGCTCTGTATCATCCTTTTTTTAGTTACAATTTGATCCTAACTGTTGCATCATGCCAACTCTTGACTCGGGCAAGTCTTATGGTATGATACAATAAAGAATAGATCAGTTACTAAAACTCGGTGATGACAGCCTGACATCAACGCATCAATCAAAAAGGACAAAGTTAGCTAATTATTAAATAGCTATACATTCAATGATACAGGGGTAGACCTTGGTGCAAAGTTGCTCAATTGTAACTTGGGTGTAATGGGTTTGAAACATGAAAACAGCCTCTCTGCACAAAGCAGTAAAGGCTTTGTACATCTAGCCCTCTCTAAACCCTGCAGAAGCAAAAGCCTTGTGTAGTAGGCTACCCTTTACATTCTGAATGGTACATCAAAGTACAAAAGTCTTGAGCACAAAACCATTACTAAATGAGACTCACTCATGAAGTGATTGCTTTGGGCATTAACAAATCTAAACTAGCAAGCAATCAAATGAGTTGAGAATTAGAACAAGACACAAACCTTGATATTATAATCATCTCTGTCAGCAACCTGTTGAAGCAAATGTTGGTTCTGCGTCTGCATATCTTCATATGCTTGACCAATTGTCTGCAAATTGTTTTTTTTCTAAAGCACTCACAACAACATGAAGCAACAGAATTGCAAAATGAAAAAGTATTAAGATAACCTGACCTCAATTTCAGAAATATAAGCCTTTCCTTCTGCATCTTTTATTTTTATAGCCTCATTAAGCTCCCAGACATCTCTGTAAAGATGATGCTAATCACTATGAAAGAGTTCAGAGCATATTGTCATCTGATTTCACTGGAAACTGAATGATTATATGCAAAAAAAATGCACAGCTATCATTATCGTCAAAGAATCTTTTGAGTCCATTGAAATTTAGTCATACAAAAAAAAAAAAAAAGAAACAACCTTTTCAACTTCTGAGCCTAGAAACCACAATTCAGCAAACCCATTAACTATTATCAAACATTTGAATCACTATATCTGGTACCATTAAAAAATCAACACTTCAGTAACTGATATAGCATAAAAATTCCAGGTTGGAAGAAAGTTGCAGTGGTTAAACCTCAATGGAGGTCAAGAGTGCTTGCAGTATAGGTTTCAAATAAGCTTAACAGTGAAAAAGCGTAAGTGGATAAAAGCAGACATTCAACCTTTCAGAAGCATCTAATTTTGCCTGTAACTCTGCTATCTCAGCTTCAGCAGTAGAAAGCCTTTGCTGGCAAGCTGCCTCAGCCTCATTTGCTGCTTTCACTCGCAATTCAAGACTATGTTCATCGAGAAGAGTTTTCAAGATTTCAGCTTGTGCACGAGCTCTGTGTTCTGATTCCTTGATTTCCATCATGGTTCTGCATACAATCAGAAGGATTTGAATCAGTGATTCAAATCAGTTGAACCTATAATTCTATGCAGTCAAAAACACTTCTTAAGTTTGAAACATTATCAATCTGTATACAAGTAGCAAATTTGAAATAAATATGTAGCAACGCAAAAGCATAATATCTACAAGCGCACAAATAAGAATATAAAGAAATATTAAATAAACATCAGAATATTGCACTTAAGGCCACTTCTTCTGGAAAGTTCTGTGCCTTTTTCTTAAAAAGAAACAATAATGCATGCTCTCATGAAATAAAAGTCAGTTGATCCATTGGTTTTTGATATCAGCATGCAGAAAGACAATACATATATAGATTATTACATTTTATTGGGTAATAGCCTGGTATTGAATCATGATAACATATTCAAATATATACTGCCTGGTGTGTGTGTATTTGTACTTAATATCAAATTCTTATATTTATTTGTCTAGTAAATTCTTTATATTTTTTATCCAGGGAACAGAAGGATGAAACTATTTTTACATTAGAAGTAGCCCTTAATATGAAAAGTGGAGAATTCATAAAGTCGACCCAAAATATATGGCACAAGGCTGGATGGTTGTGGTCACGATTAATGATAATGTGTAGGGAGCAATGGATTACATAACTCAAATGGCTGCATTCAACGAATTTCAGGTACCTTCAGGCAATAAAAGTTCCACAAATTGTATTTTTAAATTTAAAACACATCATATAAATGCAATGGATGATAGTTTACAGTTGGTAACATTCCAAAATTGATTTTCACATTGCTTATTTCATCTATGAAACATTAATACACTATTCACATTTTTAAATACTACCACTGTTCAATCTGTAAAGCCAATTCCTACCATAAAAAGACTTGCAAATTAAGGTTCATTGCCGTGATAATTTTGACTCCTAGGATTTTCCACCTCAACATATTCCTGGGATATACCCTGGTGTGACAACCATGTCAAGATTTTGAGCTCTGGAGAATCTTTTACCAAATATAATTCATATTTCATCATCTTCCTTGTGTTATTAACTGTGTATTCCTTTTTTTTTTAAAAAAAATGCTTACAAGATGATGCATCTTCATCTCTACTATATTTGATCAGAACATCCAGGGTGTGTGTGAGGCCATGTATCTCACTTCTTTTAAGCCAACATTCTTCTTTTAATATGCACACCCCTCTATACCAATTCTGATATATGACTAAGAGAAAGAAGTGCAAAACTGAAAAGGAGTACATTTATCAAATCTACTCCAAACAGTTATAAGTGAAGGAATTATAGTGATCCATCAAATGCTCTATCCTTTTGAATAAACCATGTAAATAATGAAAGCACTACAATACATACTTATCAACCTAACATAAAAGAACAGTGTTCTTTTGTCTAGACACCTGATAAGCTCTTAATAGACTGCAGTACCTCTTAATAGAACATTGTTCTTTTCACATGTATCCTTTGTAACTGCAGACATTTGCACATACCACACTAGAATCACATGACCCCGAATTAAGCCACCATTAAGCTAGGAAGAATAAACTCAAAATATTCCAATTCCAAAGACACTAAGTGACTCTTTTAAACAAGTCTTCAATTCCATTGATCCAGTCTTCCTTCAGTCAACCTCCCACCCCGCCCCTCCCCATGTTCTCCCACTATTCAATCAAGATCCTCGTCTCCTTCCTCCAACGCCGTCTCCAGCTTCAAATTTCCTATCTCACTGCCCCATGAATAGAAATTTAAATTCCTCCCCTCCTTTTTATCATCACCGGATCATCACCCCCTTCCATCAGTGGTGCCATCTAGCCAAGACCCTTCTCCAAGACTAGCTTGCCCCAAACGACTCTATAGAACCAGACCAACTACCCCGTTGCGCAGCCACTTCCACTGCAAGAAATTCCTGTAGATGGATGCCATGGTTGAACCCATCCTAACCTCTTCAATCAATTAGGTAACTCATTTGAGCTTGAGGTTTTACAAAAGGTAAAAAACAAGAGACCAGCATGCCATCATGCTTTGGGTTATGTATTGACAACTTTACCAACCCATTTGCAGAAATATAAGGTTTGAAAAGCCATGCAAACTTATATCTTGATTTTAAGATATTTGCACTGCTATACTATTTTTAAAACATAAAGCACATGTTTTATAAATAATCCAAAATGGTTTATAGATATTATATGAATGCTTTGAAGAATTAAGGTTGTATTACCTCTGTCAATTTTGATATTACAGGTTTTTTAATTATCCTATTGTGCTATACTTCTATTTGCGCTTTCTTTCATGAATGACATACAGCTCTAGATTAAAATGATGCAGGATAGATTTTGGCATATGAATTCACTGCTATGAATGTCCTAAGAAAGAAGGATAGTGCTCGAATATTTAAGACAAAGTAACATATATTAATTGTTATGGCTACAACATGAGTGTTAGTTTTATTGTCTACCTTCTTTTCTCTCCTTCACTTGCTGTACCTCATAACATATATAGTGGTAACTGATCCTAGTTTGGACGAAAAGCTATTGTCTTAGGTGGAGGCACAGGTCAAAAGATTTTATCTGTTGCCTTTGATTTTGTCTATCAACCATGACATGTTGTCCATTTTGCCTTAATATTTTTATGTGCATTCATGTTCTCACACATGCACACACAAGCATATGGGTAAAGGTACAAAAAGGGGAGCAAGGTTGAAGCACTGGTTTGTACCAGTTCATATCCGACATACCATACCAACAAGGAACTAGTACTCAATAAGCTCCTTGGTATATTGTAGCATAGGGACATATGATGGTTGGTGTCACCTTTGCCAGTGCCAACACCAACTACCATACTGTGCATCAGTATGTCACATACTTGTTACCATGCCACGCTAATTCGTACCATGGGTGCTGGTACTGGCACTTCACCCTTGAGAGGGAGCTTGTTAACACATTAAGGATTTAATAGATCTTACGTGATCCACAATATTAAAAATCACCTTGCTCAAACTGCAGAAATGAGGGTTCATCATCTGCCAAATGGTTGTAACCATTGGTTTTCAGTTGACGACATACCAATAGTCCATTATTCATGCATGGCAGACTGCATGAAGTTATTTAAAAGATAACAAAGTGTATGGCTACAGGATTCAATGGCCTACACCACACTTTTCTTAAGGTCTGGGGTCTTGATATTTGCTCTCCCACTGGTGATTGGAGTACATAATCAGAAATGCAGCTGTGCAAACCTTGGAAGCCATGCTGTGCCCTTTCTTGCTCCTACAAAAAAAGGGATAAGGATCTTAAATTGCCAACCCCTCTCTATTTTTGTTATCCAAATTAATTAGTTGTATGCATGCATGACCCTTGCAATATACCTTTGAATTTATTACATGTTGTGCTTTTGAATATACTTGTCTAGTGCAGTACACATTCAACAACTTTGGACATACACTTTCCCTTTTCCCACTATCAAAAGAAATCTTTGACCAATACCATGTTATCCTCAAATTCACTGAATATTATTGAATTTATGGTTTCCTGTCTTTTAGCCAACATTAGCCTATCTTCTTCTGAACATGATCCTTTGTAAAATGATACAATTAATGCTTTTGATAATCATTCTAACCTCATCTTTCACTGAAGCTCGTCATACTCTTTCTAAAATATAATATCCTACTCCTCTTTGGCAATTACCAGCTGCAGCTTGTTCTTTTCCAATGCCTTAGATTAAAGCCCACATAGCCTCACTAAATGATGTACCTAATGTGATTATGTATATCTGCAGTATAGTTTTGCTGTTCACCCTTTTAGCCTCTTAGTTAATCAACATGTTCCTAAACCATGGTGATCTCTATGTTTTATATATTAACTCGTTGCTTGTTTTACCAACTAAAAAAAATTAACCTCATCTTTGGAAGATTTGATGAACCATTTTTAAACCGGAAAAGAATGTACACGATGCAGCGACTAGTAGCCATGACCATGAAGGAATTAACTTAAATGACTTTAAAAAATATCTAAAAACATATGACATTTAAAAACATATGGTATGGACATCCAAAACGTATGAGGAATTCACAGATCCTACAAAAGAAAGAATCACAAGGATCACATAACTGGAAAGCTTGACCATTATTAGTAAGATATGATCCAACATGACATTATCAAATTGGTTGAAATAAAATTGTCAAACTTTTAACTATTAGCTAAAGACTACAGTGCTGTTTTCAATGTTTGAACTAGTAAGTATTGATCTTTCTGCATACATAATAGAATTCAAGTAATTGTGAAGCTGACTATGGGAAGCAGGGAAGACACTCAACATAACAATACCATGTCCAGAAGAGAGGAAGGTGAGGAGTGAGAAGATAATGAGTTCCATGAATAGGAACAAGGCATGGGTCAAACACCTACATACCTAGTGTCAAAACGTTCTTGTCCATACATATCCAAGAATATTTGCAACTCCTGTTTTTCCTTTTCCAATTTCTCAATCTGCAATTTTATTTACTTCAGGTGTAAAGAGCCAATAATATATGACATATTCTGTATTCCAAAGGCTATTCAGTTAGAAGAAAAACAAAGAGGTACAATTAACATCAAGTGGATAGAAAACAACCAATAAAAAATATATGCTAGACAGGGCATACCTGTGCTTTATAGGACTTGATCTCAACCATTTGTTCTGCACATTTATCCGTTAAGGTTTTGTGTTCGCTAATCTAGAAACATAGAGATTCTTTCATCAGGCAAGCAGTTATTGTGGGATAACAAGATGACCATGATAGTAATTGAAAAATCAAAGCAAAATTTAAACAACCATTTGTAATTCATAATGCAATAGTAGTGTGAAAATAAAGAGGCAAAGGCATATCAACAATGCCACCTAAACATTTAAATAAGTATATCATGTCATTGGACCCATACAACTTATCAGGAATATGATAGATAATAGGCAGTGAGTACAACTTTCACAATGTCTGTCATACTTTCAGCAATGTTACGCAAACACTAGGCATGGGTGTGGTATCTAAGTGTCCCCATGTGTGCATGGCATGCATGCATGCATACACACACATACATACACATACATACATACATACATACATACATATACATACATATGGAGTTAGGCTTGGCTAGCTATACTCATTTGTAGCCAAGCTTAGATCCGGTCACCCTTTCCACCTTTGAATCCACACGGATCATGAATATATATAGAGAGAGTTGGGCTTAGCTACACGTGACTACGCTCGCTTGTAGCCAAACCTTAGATCTGGTTGCCCTTTCCACCCTTAGATCTGCACGGATCTCAAAGCTACCCCACCTTTTCCTTTAGGATTTGTGATTCGTGTGGATCCAAAGATGGACATGTGATCGGATCTGTGCTTGGATACACGTTAGTGTAACCACATCTAGCTCATATATATATGTATATGTATGTATGTATGTATGTATGCATGCGTGTGTTACATGTGTTTGTATGTTTTGATGCATTTTCCAAAAAAAAAGAAGGGGTTACTGAAAGCGGTCTAGGATGTGTTGAGAAACTTAAATTAATAATCAACCATGATATGTCTTTGCTTAAAATGTCCATGAAACCTTGATAATTTCATATTAAAAACAAGATATTCACTACAAGATCCCTACATGGCAGTCTAAAAAAAGTGAAAGTATCGACACTTTTTTTTGACATCAATAGGACACTCAAAGTAGAGCATCCATCCATGTTGTGTTGTGTGCACCTTGCTCAACTCAACTCAACTCATCTAAGCCTTTTTCCAACTACATGGGGTCGGCTACATGAATCTGCTTCCTCCACTCTGCTCTATTCATGACTAATTGACACTCAAATTATAAATAGTTATATCTTTTTAATTATTTCTATCCATGTTAGTTTAAGTATACCTCTATCTTTGTCCTTAACATGAATTGTTAAAAAAAGATCACTCTTTCTAGCTGGAGCATCTAAATGTCTTCGTTGTATATGTCTAAACCACAGTAATCGATTTTCTCATGTTATCTTCAATTGGGATTACTCCAATCATTTCTCGTATATGTTTATTTCTAATTCTATCTTTTAAAGTTTTACCACATATCCATCTTAACATGTGCCATTTCTATTACATTTGATTTATTTACATGTTGTTCAGTATTGCCCAACACTCTATTCCATATAGCATAGCTGACCTAATAGCGATTTTATAAAATTTTTCTTTTAATTTTAATGGGATGCATCGATCATACAATACTCTCAAAGCACTCCTCCACTTAATCCATCCTACTTTAACTCTATGATTCACATCTTCACCTATTTCACCTTCTTGTTGGATAATTGATCCCAAATATCTAAAATTTTCACTCCTTGATATCTCTTGGCTTGCAATCTTCGTTGTTTCTTCATTTGTATTTTTACTTACACTAAAATTATATTTATGTATTCAGTTTTAGTTCTACTAATCTTAAAACCTTTAGATTCTAAAGCTTCCCTCCAAATCTCTAGCTTAGCATTTACTCCAAATTTAGTTTCATCAATCAACACTATATCGTCTGCAAATAACATACACCATGGGATATCATCTTAAATATGTTTGGTTAATTCATTCATAACTAATACAAAAAGATATGGACTTAAGGCAGATCCTTGATGTAAACCTTGCTATAGTGTCTAAAAGTCTCAACCCTCCTCGATAACTTAACAATGAAGAATCAATTAATATAGATTTCAGCATTAGCTATTTAAGGATCTACCTATAGATGTGACCATAATCAATCATTTGGTTACCATAGAGATATTGATCTAAAATAAGTAGAAAAGAACAGGTTCATGAAAATCTATGGTTATATGCACTTAAGTACATGTGTTGGTTGCAGGTATACATCCAAATGATAGAAGTGTAAGATTTGCTGTACTAACCTGTACCAACTGTAACATACTATAATATACCAATAAAGTATTAGTACTATATTGAGTTTCAATTTAGTATGAATTAAACTGGTCTAAACTGACCTGAACTATCCGGTACCGATCTGAACCACTCGGTATCGATCTGAATTGTCTGATACCGACAGATACGAAATGGTTAAAAGTGAAAAGATGATACCCTACCTTTGCACGAGTGGTACCGTATTTGTAATGCTCCAAGCTCATCTACTAGTACAATTAACCTATTAGTGAGTTGGATCCGCGTGGCCTTAAAAACTCGAATAAAAATTAATTGGTTGCAGATGAACTTGAGTTATAAGTTTTCAAAATTTTCTTTCCCATCTGATGTAGGACTATTTTGCGGTATGACAATCTTTCCCCTTTTATCAAGCAACATCTTTATCGTACGCTACAAAACCAGAATCTACCCCAAACAGGATCATTGGTATCATAGGAGTGGCTCCATACTATGGCGAGACTCTCTACCTTCGTTCCATGAATAGCCCTTTCCTTCACATATCCGGATCGGATCTGATACTATTTGTAATGCCCCAAACCTACGTGCTAGTCCAACTAATATATTAGTAGGTTGAGCCTGCATGACCTTAAAAACTCGAGTGCAAGTTAATTAGTAGCAAGTAAACTTGAGGATAAACTCTTCAAACTTTTCTTTTATATCTGATGTAGGACTATTTTGGCTTATTATAATATTGTATTGGCTCGTACCATACCATACTGATAAAGTGCCAGTACGGATCTTAGTACCGGTTTTGCGGACCTTGGATGGAACCTTCCAATATATAAGAAGTTATCTTACAAAGGCACACATACCAAGGTGTAGGTACTTGTAACAAAATTAGATGAATTCCTGCAATTGTGGGTTTCAAATATAGAACATATCGTATAATAACTTTTAGCATTCATTTAATAGTTAAGCAAATGAAGTCAAAATATGAACACAACATATGAATTGGGGTTTCTCCTAATGATCAAACCTCTCTGATCAATAACTAGATATTCTGAGTTTGGATACTGCGTAATACATCCCAAGTACTTGGACCTATGTAATTAAAGTGTGGCGGGTTTACCTCTCTTCTTCTCAAATACATCAAGATTGTATGATGAGCATGCATAGCTCATATTTGGATTAGGTGTAGACAAAATTGAGTCAACTTAGAGAAGATGCATAGTTGGGCTAGCACAACATGTTCGTGGTTAAACATGATGCTCTTGCACCCATAAGCTTATTTGGTGCAAGCCAAAATTTTAAGAGTGTAATGGACATGCCATGACTCATCTATCGTTATGGTGTGGACAAACCCAATTGAAACTTCGTTACCAATCATCATTACCAAATGAACTACAAGATGAACTAATTTTGATCTATCCATATTCAAGGATTGACATGCATGTGATCATGGTTATGGTTATACAAGAGGCTCATGCACCTACAAGCCTGTTTGGTGCAAGAGCTATGCTCTCCATGTTACACCATGTTCCTTGGAGAACAAATGTTTAAGATATGAATGTTGCTAGCTGATGAAGGCAGTAGCTAAATCTATATCAAAGATGCAAAAGTGGCATGGTCCATGATGCTAAAAGTCTACCATATGTCTAAATACAATACGGCATGCACACTTATGTGCAAATTTAACGTGGATAATACACAATTTGCAAAGGGGAAATGAGTGATGAGATTGGTAACCTTCAAAAGGAGGATCAATGATTACAAGTGTCATGACATGATGACATGTTAAAAGACCACGCTCATGAGACATCGTGTTGTCGGCAAAGTAAATGGCACTTTGATTTGTTGCAAAAGTAAGGTAATAACATAAAAAATAACCCTATATTGATAAGGACATATTTATGGCTGGAAGTGGGCTTGGGCTGGCCCAAAGCCCATTAGGCTGACCTAACTTCAGGCTAGGTTTGGGCTTAACATTAGAGCCTATAAAAATTTTGAGCTGGGCTTGGGCCATTAGTTGGTTTGACCAAAGAAACCCATGCTCGAAGAAGGCTTAAAATATTGGTCCTTAGGTTCAAATCTGGCCCCAATGTAATCTCAAAATCTTAAAATATGACTGGCCTTTTAAATTTTATATTAAATTTTCTATTAACTGTGTAAGAATATCTCTTCATATCATAGAAAATTTTCTAAAGTGATTAAATACAATTATTTTAAAGTTATTTACTTTTATGAAAACATTTAAAAATTAAAAATTGACCCTGTTGGTTGAATTTTGGGTCAAATGAATTGTTGTGGGTTACTCGATTGAGTTTCAGGTTTGGGCTTGAGAGAGTTTTTGAAAAATAAAAAAATTTAGGCCCGACCTTGACTCAAAGCCCAAGAAAAGTTTCAAATCGGGCATGGGCTAGGGAATGACCTGGCCTAGCCTGGCTCACTTCCAGCCCTAGACATATTCAAGCTTAACAAGAAGTGGAAGGAAATATCAAATTTACTAGACTTCTAGGAGAATCTCCAAGATCGACTAAGAAGCCAGATAAATTAAACATCCCAAATATAATCAACACAAATATATGCTAAAAGCTAAAAAGAACAGAATGTTACTGTACAGGTGATAGCTCTGCAAAAAGACAATGAAATATGGCCTACAACAACACAAACCAATGCATGGGAATATCTGGATAAAAGCTTAGCATGCATGACAATAGGAAAATTGGCCACAAGACAGAAAGCATTCTTTGATACAATTAACATGTGAAGAATCAACTTGTACTGATAATTTCAGTGTCCACTTCGTTGCACCTCAACACGAATTAGCATACCTTAAGATTTCTGAATCCACCATAATTAAAAACTTTAGCTGCATTGCTTATTTCACATAGCTAATCACTTAAAGAAGAACTCAACCAATGGGGAAATTTGTATTGACAGTTAAACTATATCAAAAATTATTAACCCAGGTTTAAGACTTCTTTGAATATAGATTAATCATGTATCGCAACAACTCATGCCAAAGTTGTAGCAAAGCTAGCTGATATTATGCTTTAATCTATAATTCTTTTCAGGTTGTGTTCACGATAGCTGATGCAAATACCTTTATATTCTCTCTTTATATATGCCTAATTGGAAGCTTTTATCTTGTTTTTCCTACATTTATTTAACTTCTTCAGGAGGTTTGTAAGTCCAGAAAATATTATTCTTCCCACGTGTCTTCATCTTGCTGCACAGGTGTGAGAGTTAAAGTGTTCCAAACATGTTAACATTGTGGATGCCCTTTCTTTTCAGGCATGAAATCTAAACATCCTACCTATTGCCTCATCAAGAACTTTTACAATTATAATCATATGAAAAGATCATTCTGTAAGAAAAAGTGAGTAATCGTAATCAAGGTCTCAAGTTGCAGAGAAAGTCATCTTAGATAGTTGGCAAGGAGAAGGTTGATTACATGGAAACAAGCAACTATGTGACAAAAAGCAGAAGTGCATTGTAATGCAATGAAATTCTCAAAGGATGTCACAAACATAATAAATCAAACGTTACTGATAGAAAGCACAAAGAGAATAGCAAAATATCCATCAAAATTTAGAATAGGTTTGTTTATCTACAAGATGTGCTATAAATAAACTAACAGATCAATATGTATGCTAGGAAGCAAAGGAGGTGTGGAAAAGAACCCAAGCGTGGCTTGTATAACAAATTTATACTCAGGCACAGGCCCAGATTCATGAGCCTATAGTATGGTTTCCATGAGCAACAAGCAATTAAACTTTAGATATTATCCTGTTTTCCAACAAGCCTATCTGTCATTCATAGAATAAACCAAACCAATTCTAAATTGTAGACAGAAATAAATATTCTTATGAATTCTTCAAACACATTTCTTGAGAAAATATTGAAAGAAGACATGCATCAGACAATAATTTAGAAATAGAAAGGAGAAAAAAACTAACAATTTACAGGAGAAAGAAACTAACAATTTACAATACATATTACATTATACAACTTTTGCCATACATTTAGTGCTTAAAATCACTTCTAGTTAAATACTTTGATATCTCAATATTAGATGTTTATATGATTACAGATAAAAACATATATTCAAAAAGCACCAGTAGAGTAATGAGAAGATTATCTCACTAAAACATAAGACTAGAGCAGACATAGCAAGTATTGGTAAATACCTTCCTATCTAATACATCCCTCAAAGAATCTGCATCTTTACGTGATTTAAGTGCATCATGAGCAGCAACTTTAGACCTATTTAACTGGGTCTCCAACATTTCCATTTCTTTATATAGTGCTGATGCCATGACTTGAATCTCATCCTTGATATCTTTCCTCCCTTTGGAACAGGAGCAGATTCAGAAGCTGTTTGAAGTTATGTACAAGCTACTCCCAAAAAAAATGGGGGTTGTTTATCACCTGAATCCTGCACAGCTTCTTCCAATTTAATTTCAAGATCATTTCTTTCAGAAATAATTTTCTGTATCTGAAGCTCCAGCTCTTCAATCTTGGCCTCATAAGTGCTAATAGAAATCTTTGCAGCATCAGCTGCCTCTGCTTTTGCATTCAATTCTTTCTCTCTTCGCAGTATATGATTCCTCTCTGCCTGACCTTAACTAATTTCAATCAGAATCCAAGATCAACTAAACAACTTTAAAAAAGGTGAGAAATACAATGTTACCTGCAAGGATTCCATCAACCCCTTGTACTGTTCAAGTTCCGTATTAAGATGCTGGACTTTATCACTTAATAGAGAGTAAGGTTTTGATGTGACTACATATTTATCATCCTTCAATTCATTCTATATACATGAAGAAAGAAGTGAAATTTTAAGTCATAAACTTCATAAATAATAAAATTATCCAATAACAAGAATTTTGAGGTAAAAGCAAATTAAAGTATTGCAGAGATCCGAACTTGAAGATCGTCCATTTGCTTTGATATATTTAAGTTTTCCTCTCGGGCCTCCTGAAGTTCACAAAGACGGTTTGCTGCCAGTGCCTGCCATCCATTTGCAAAAGAAATCAAAAGGCAAAGGCTTCAATCACTCATAAAGATAACAAGTAACCTTTAAAAATCAATAATTAAAAGTATGTTTCTTTCCGAACCATACTTAAAGACTAAAGACATGTTCATGATACCTTAGCCTCCTCAACTGAATTTTTCAGCTCCCGCAAGCCCACAGTCCTCTCTGCAGGTTTATCTGGTGAATTGCTTCCATTTACAGCATTGGCAATTGAAGCATTCATTACAGATGTTCCATGTTTCTGCATTTGTAGAATAACCAACTTGCGTCGACTTTCCTCAAGCTCAGCCATGCTTTCTTCCAACTCACCTTAATCACCCAGATGTTAACAAGATATATACTTAGCACAACAAAGAGAGAGGAACAACATTAAGCACAATGAATCTTCTACGTGCTATGCATATACATTCCCCGAGATGGGTAAGCAGCACAATCAACTTTACTTCCCTTCTCTGCTTTTTGCACTCTCCTTGCGATCCGCAACTCATCAGCTGAAGGAGCCCCCATTAAATTTTCCATTTTTAGACATAATTTTGCAAGCTAACAAAATAAAAGAATCTCAACTAGGTGGCTTTCTTCTAGCTGTAAAGGGAAGGTTATAAACCTCTAACATTTCAGGACTAGGTGTTTAGCATAGTAGAAAATTTTTATATAAATTGAATAATTTAGATGCTGTACCTTCTTCCATAGGAAATGAAACCCTTTAGTTTGCATCATTGTCAGCAAATTGCAAAGTCGTGGTCACAAATGTAAATTGATGGAATTGTCATGAAGATAGTATGCTGGTAAATGGATATTAAATAAAACAGAAAACATAAGAGGAAGAATATGTTTCAGTACCTGACAGCCGTTTTATTTCAGATTGTTCCCTTGAATGACTCTCAAGATACTTGTTTATTTCATCTATATACTGTTTGTGCTTCTGATGGAGAATGTCAATAGCCTGACGCATATTGTTGGATATGTCACCCATGTGATCATTAAGTTTCTGGACTTGCACGATAGCATCTACAAGAACATTGTAACCAAGACAACCATTGGTTTAATGCACATGCATATAATCAGGAATGGTTTGCTAGGGATCTGAATAATTATGAGCATGCTTCAAGATTTTTGGACCTTCAGATGATAACTTCCCACGTAAAGCCATTGCTAAGCAATCATTTTTAGGCCATCGAGCAGCAATAGACTCTTGGACATGTTTCATCAGATCCAGTGTGGCCGAATGGCGGTGAGCAAGGGCCTCTTGAACATATTTAATGGTTCCATTTCCTCCATTCTTTTCAACAGGGCCAGCTCTTAAGAGCCTACAGAGAAATGTGTCCTCTGGAGGACATGACTCAAGTGATTCTGTAAAAAAAGAAGAAAGAAGCCATTTAACAATGGGCACCTTAAGTTTATAGAGCAAATGATCATCCTTGTAAAAAGTAATATTAGATAAAAATTAGTAGGCAAAGAATTTCAAGAAGAACCTATGCACATATCTTCATGGTCCAATGCTTGTAAGTAACGTAAATCGCCACCAGCTCGTACTCCAAGCAGGACTAAATCATCAACCAACTATAATTTTGACAAGAGTTGGAATTCCAATCAGAAAGCTTGTACCAGAAAAATAGAGAAGAAATAAAATGACATAAGTAAAACAGTTTCCAGATGACCTGATTCCACATTTTATTTACAGTAATCAAAGTCTTGTCATAAGAATTCTGTTCTTCTCTCAATTCTTTGAACTTTCCTTCTAAAGTGTGCATTTCTGCTTTCTGGGCCTCTAGCTGTTGAACAAGCCTTTGATTCTGGTGATGTAGAACTGCAGCATCCACCTGTAAAAACAACACTTTAACATAATTCGCATGACAAACTATAAACATTAAATAGTTAAATTCACAATGCTTCAAGATATTTCACATGACAAACTATAAACATTAAATAGTTAAATCAAGGACTACTATTAAAAATAAATTTGTAAAAGAGAAATACTAGTTGCTTGGCTGATATCAAGAATATATAGGTAGCCAAAGAGTATGATGAGATCTCCAAGGCAGAAAGAACATTCAAGCCCCCTTAGCACATAGAAATAAACAATCCCTATAGGATATTTTTATTTTGCTAAAGCTGCTTATATCATGTGCCCAAGCCAACAAGGTGGTTAGAAGTGACTCTAGCAGAAAATGACAAAAATTACTTCCTCAGCAATTTCCTTGTCCTCCTATGGTTTTCCAATCTCTCTTACCTCAATACCTACAATGCCAAAAGATATCAATTTCCAATTTTTAGTTTTTTTTTGTTCCATCCGATTATTCTCCAACTTTCAAATACCCCTTAAGATGACCTTAGAAGAGTACAAAAAAATGCCACAATGCATCAAAGAAGTGAAATCAAATCTCCCAATAACAACAATCCCAATAACAACAATAACAACAACAAAGCCTTAATTCCAAACTAATTAGGGTCGGCTACATGAATCATTTTTCTTCATTAGCTCTTTTCTGAGTTATATTTTTGTAAGATGCAAAAATTCTAAACCTTTCTTTATCACTTCCCCTCATAAATTTTTTGGTTTACCTTTACAGATCTCCCAAGAAAGATGATCTAAATAACACATATAGGTAGAAGCCGCTCCAATTAATTAGCATCTAATAGGAAGGCCAATGTCACCTCTGCAACATCTGTCATCTGAAAGAAGGATTGCGTGTTCCAGCAATCCATATGCGAGAACTAGACTTAAAACTGAGAATTTATACTAACTATATGAAATTTAAAGAGACATGAGAAAGAACATGTATAATTGCTTTCTCCAAAATCAACCACCTTCAAAGTGAATAACTACCATATCACAACCAAGTAAATGCCTGGTCATATCGATATAAAGAATATTGGCATACATATTTATGAGAGCCAAGATCAGATGTAACTAGCAGTTCTTTATAACCATACCACCTGTTAATTCAGAATCTAGTCTTAAGATCCTTAAATTCTAAACTTCAATCCCTGAAGAAAATTTACTAAATCACAATTCATCAGCCCAAAGTCTGGAAACATTACTATCACCCTAAGAATTACATTTGACATTTTGGAGTTTTTATCTAATTGCTGCTCATGCTCTCAATTCTTGTTGGTTTTGGCTACAAACTGCTGTTTCCTGCAACTTTGCATTGATAAAACCCAATGCTTCCAGTTCACTCCTATATCCTAAACAGTCAATGCTTATATGCAATGTCCACAAAGTGCAGATCTCCTTTGAGGCAATACTCTATAGGCGTTCAAAATATTACAACCATCAAAACTGCAACCCTGAAGCAAACAGTAGATCTGGGGTGGGGATGGAGGAGTGAAGGGGGATAGCACTTTCCAATTCAAGTTGAACAAATATGATTGCATAAATAAAACGGTCCTAATACTAGTTATTAATCTATCAGTCCTAATCAAAAATCAGGGTACTCTTTCAAAAGCTTCTCCCTTGACAGACTATATGTCCTCTATTCGTACTGTCACCAAAAGTTCTTGGAGAATATACAAAAAGCCTGATAACCATAAATATTCATGTATGAATTCACAATCAACTGATTATGATCAGCCTTGGAAAATAAGATCAGTATTTTGAGTAAACTAGATGTTCCTCAAGACGTTCTGTCCATACGAGTTGTGTCCCGACACTTGGGACATACCAAGACAGTAAGGATGGGCTGGAATTTCATTAATTTTTCTTTCTTATTCTTGTTGTTAATGACTGCTTCATTCTGTCATGACTGTACCATCTCGTCCCAATTCCACACTGTCCCAAGAACAAAAACAGAGAACGAGCCTGATACTAAGATTTAGATCCTTGACTCGGATGGACTAAGATGATTGCATCCCAACACTTGGGGAAGCTTGACATCCTAAGATACAATTTTTTAAAAAATTTTATGTTCTTTTTATTGTTTTTGCTAATGACCATTTTGGTCCGTCCTGATCAATGCCAATCCAAGAACCATACTCGCTAGGGCCCATACTGATATGGGCCTCAACACTAGGACTTAAACCACATTATTATGGCCTTCAATAAAACTCATCCATAACAGCATTAATTATTAGAATAGATCCGAAAGCAAAAACAGCAGCAGCTGCACTAGAGCCATTTTTAATCAACTTACTCCATCTGTATTTGAATGCTTATTATAAAATTTCAATGAGAAAAACACTCTGTGTCACATTATCACCAACATTTTCTAAACAAAATGCTACAAATGAGCCTCAAAAACCAAGAACATGAAAACCAAAGAATGAGATACCATAACATGCTGGTCCATCCCATAGAGCACATGCCATTCTAGTAAGGTATGGACACAGTACACAGGTGCAGGCCTTACATGTGATCACCCATGCTGGTATGTCTGCAGACAATTGAACAGACTGATACAAGCTGATATGGGCTGAACTTTCTTGACGTGAGTCTCTACACATGGTTGAGCTTGTGATCAACACAACTTAGCTCAATATTGCATGGCGAAATGTATAACCTGACAGCCCATGGCTTAGATGGGCATGGCAACAGTTTTATTCCTTCACAAAAAGTACAACATGCTTCATAGTGGAATTTCTTAATTTATTCGTTCATCACCAACTGAGAAGTGGTCAAATCATCACTAATTGTTAATAATGAAACCTTGAATCAATTCAGTATGGACAAATCAGAACCTGACCAAGTGGAAACCATAAAAGACTTTTGCTTTGACCTGAATCAGTTCAATCAGAACATTCCCTCAGTCCAACCAGTTATATTGTGTATAATATATATAAATGCTTAAGTGATATGCGCTGCAATAGGATACGATATCATATCATGCAGTCATGCTGGGAAACAAGGATCCAAATACCAATTTGGGTTCTGTTCTCTCTCAAATCCTAATGTTTCTAGAATACTTTAAAAATTTAAGTAGAATACTTAAATTCTATGTTCTAACTAAAATTTACTCCATAAAATCTATCTTTTAAATATTTTCTCTCATGTCATGGACAGTGCTAGAATTCTGCTTTTCTTCCCCCAATAAAAAGTCAATAGATGTAACAAATTATACTATCTCACGAGAGGAAGTTTGGGGGAGAACCTTGAGTTTTATCCCTACCCACACTTGGTTCGAATTTTCTGGTGTTTTAAGCTAATGTTTTTCTTTTCTACCTTTCATCATATGCAAGAGGGTAGATTTGCATCTATTTTGCCAAAACAAAAAGCAATACAGAGTAAAGATAACCAACAGCAAAATACGCAAGCACATGCAAAATATGACAATATTCATGCAAATACATGTAGTAATGTTATTGTCAAGGTAGTTTTCAATTTATAACATTTTAATCTATGTTTTAGATGTTAACAGATAAGATCTCACCAAAAATCACGATATACCTGCATAAATTATTATTACAAAAAATAATAATATTGAATAGGTCAAATCCACAGACCCGCCAGCTTCACAAAACCAAACAGAAAAGATCCAGAATTCTAAAATTTTCACATTTAACCAATAGTAGCTATATCAAGAAAGCTGCTCTGCTTTTTCAATAAAAAAATTACAAAAAACAGAAAAAAAAAAAGGATTTTTATTTTATTTCATATATATCGTATGAATTTCGAGAGTTGGTCGTAATTCCAAACGATACATTCGACACCACAGAAATGGAATGAAGTAATAAAAACGTAATCAAACAGATAAATTTGGGAAAACTCCAACCTGTTCATTCTGGTCCCCGAGGCCGTGCCCTCTGGCGTCGTTCTCCCTCTTGCCCGACGCCATGATCACCAATCCTTCAAATTCACAAAATCAAATAAGGAAGGGAGGAACCGGGCAAGAAGAAAACGAGGGTTTCGGCGTCAGAAGCGATGAGAAAGGAAAAGAAAGGCTAGGGTTCTGAGGGGCAATAGGGTTTAAGGAACGGGACACGTGAACGAAAAGGCGAACAAGGGGAAGGGAAGTAGCGTTTTAAGGCACCAGGAGAGGAAATTAGGGTTTTGAGGAGGACAAGAGGGAAGGAATCGGAGCTGCTCCTCGGAAAGCAAGCAGTAGGACTCCAACACGAGAAGGGGAAGGAGACATGGTACGTTTAGAAGAAAACGGCGAAAGCCCCGTGGCAGGGACGCCGCTCCCTCTTATAATGAAGGGGAACGGAAATGGGCTTCCAGGGAAACGGAGGCCAACTTAACTTTGGCACTGAAGTTACTGAATTGACATTATACGAGGAAAAGCGCGCGGTCACACCCGCGTTGGATCAAACGATATCCCTCTTTTTTTTTTTTTTTCAGCTAACGAAAGATGATATTCAAATTATATAGCAAAAAATAAAATAAAATAAGAATTTATATAAATATGGTGCAAATGGATTGGATTGATCCACAATTCAGCCTATTTTGATTCGATTAGATATGATTTGATTCATATTTAGAGACCTATGAGTTGAACCGAATCTAAAAATTAGATCCGATTTAAAGTCTCGATTAGAATTGAGTCTTATAAATTTTTTTATTTTTTGAATTCAACCTAATTTATTCTAATCTCTAAAGCTTAATAATATAAATTTTATTTTTTTATTCTAATTATCTTCTAAGTTCATTGAATAAGCTTGAATTTAAAATAATTCTTCTCTTTCATCTCCAATTCCTCCATGTTCTTTCTTTAATATCTATTTTTATTTTATTATTATTTTGATAATTTCTTATTTATAATATCTTTAAGTATATTGATAAATATTTTAAATATCATAATTTATATATTTAAGGATAATCATATACTTGAATAGAATTTAGAGTTTTTAAATAAAAATTTAAGTTTGCATTGATTCTTTTTAATCTCTTTTAATTTTTTTAATTGATCTATATTTGATTATCAATTATTAAATTTTAGTAACAAAGCAATAAATAGATGCTTAACTTAAAACACAATATTTGGGGTTGGTCCTAAATTGATCTAAATGGCATATTAGGTCTAAAATTTCTTTCATAAATCCAATCTGATTCGATATAATCAACAATTAGGTTGGGTTTGGACCTAAAATCAATATGAATATAGAACTAGATTGAGTTAGGATCAAGCATGACCCGATTTAATTGTGTCCATTTGCAACCCTAATCCTACTTTCTTTCACATAGGTTACAAGCATCAAACATATACATTTTGCTTTCTCTTACATGAGTTACGAGCATTGAACACGGGTTTTCTATGTATAAGATTTCCATCACAAATTGTTATATCACAAACATCTTTATCATTTGGTTCTTTTATATTACCTTTTAGAAATGTAATTTGCTTTTAAAATAATTGTTAGTATCTCCATCATAAGAAGAAATAATTAATGAGTTTATTGCAATTAAATCTAAATCAAACAATAATTCAATCTTTCAAATATGTTCTACCATCTCTAAAATATTTTAATATTAAAAATTATGTATTTTAAAGACTTTAGCTCATGTATCAAGAAGTCAAAATCAGATAATTTAGATATGAGACAATATATATTATTTTGACTCCTTGATGCATGCGGTTACTTAATCATATAATATTTAGTGTTTAAACATTTTAAGAGTAATAAATCATATCCAACTACCATCATTATGTTAGGAATTATGTATTCTAGATATGAATCAAATTCATGTAAATATACAAGAAGATATAATATAAAATTCTCAGATACCCAGGATCCTTAGGAACAGATTCATTAAATCTTAAATAAAATCTAAAATATTAGATTTATTCATACCTGAGTCCTTTATCGATGTAGAAAAAGATGAAGCCGATGAATCCTCTGCCACTAGCCATCCACGTGTTTGGCCTCTAACGGTGATCCACGCGGAAAAGAGTGGATGAGACTTTCAAGGTATGAAGATGATACTTCGGGAGAGAGGGATGCTAGCGCCTCTTAAATTCCCTTATAAAAATACAGAAGATATCTCTGAAGATCTAAAAAATCTAATCTTTTTCTTCTTATGCTCTCACTCCCTAAGAGGAAGGAACCATATTTATAGGGTGAGAAAGAAACATTCCAAGGAAGAAGAAGAGACCTCTTTTTTGGTAACGTCATGGTAAAGTTAATCCAAAGAAACATAAGAAACTCCTCATGGTAACGTCATGGTAACGTTAATCCAAGGAAACAGAAGAAACTCCCATTCTCATGGTAACGTTAATCCAATGTCACAATCTCAGTATTTGAAATTAGGAGTTGGTTATCTCATAACTATATGCCCCAATTTGTATGTGTTCATCAACGAACCGTAGAGATTCATCATGCCTCATCCTATGGGCATGTTTCATCTTCACATGGCTGAGATTGGCCATCCATACCCGAATAATCATAGCCATCCATCACATGGATCAAGTCATATTTGGGTATCCAATTATTTATTCATTATGTGCACAAATAATTTCTCCTTAACATTCCTTCTACTATAATAGATCATATCAATTATTATTTTATTTCTTTAAATTGGGTCTCACCTAATTATTTAATGGATCATATTATCTAAATTAAATCTAATTAATTTTTATTTTAATTCATCCAAAATTCTTCTTAATGCGTTGACCCATTAGGCCCTTTAACATATTGGCAATAATCATGCCCTAATCATAGACCCTATGAATGATTGGACAACTCTTTGTCCAAGTCAACAACATGATTATAGATCATGAGAGGCCTCTAGCAAAGCATCATGACCATCCAACTGCTAAAGGTTTTATTGACGTGACCATCAACAACACCTATCCATGAATGGTTACCGTATGATCGAATCCTTTCGTCACATATCTCAGATCAATCAGTGGTATGCAATGTGTCAACTCTATAATTGATCTTTATTTATTTGATATCAGGAAAAATTGACTCATATGAATTAGAGCTTTGAAACCATTTCGAATTCCAACTCAACCTTGCAAAGATTTAACAATCAATTTAATCCATCAAATGGTCGTGGGATATAACCCTTTCTATCAAGGAAGACGAATCCTGTCTTGATCAAACGCCATCTTCATGTGCTTCATGTCATACCCAACCGACACCATATTTGCCACCGTGGCTAGAGCGACGTTTGGATGTCATCAAAGCATGACATTCCACACATGAGATGCAATGAAGATCTCAAGTCAAAGGATCACTCATACCACCGTCATTAGAGATCAACCATCGACACTATATAGAATATCCATATAGGATCTCTATACGGGTCATCCAATGCATCGTTACAATAACGAGCATCCACACACCTATCCAAGTATCTTCATACTTTAGCTTGTGAAATCAGCTGCTCACTCCAAGGGTGAGGATATGCAATATGTGACAGTCTCACGGTATTCGATGGTGTCCAATCCCATCTACACATCGACTAGGAAAGTTTAAAGAATTGAACCATAACGTGCAATTTGAATCTCACAATTTGTAATCTCTATTACAAATTCCATATGCACGGTTCACATTCTTTTGGACTTTATCTCACAGACAAATATATCAAATAAAAGCCATCTGAATAGATAAAAAAACCATTTTATTGATTTGTATTCATAGAATGTATACAACATTCAATCCAATTGGATTTAGAGCATACACTAACACATTATTGATGTAGGATCCCATCATTTAATCTAGATATGAGTAGATCTAAATGAGATTCACTTGAATATGTAGTCAAGTTAAACTTTCTCTTTATATATATAGTACATTTACAAGCACACACAAAGCGATTAGCAAGTTCTAATTAAATTTGTCTAACCAATCCTCTAAAATCATTTCAAACTTAAAAATCTTTGGAATACTTGCCAAATCCCCTTGGATAAAGATCAAGTTATTTACCTTAACTTAGGCCCATGAAGATTTTGTGTTGGATTAACAAATAAGATTAAGAACGAATTTAATAACTTACTTCTCGATAAATCTTTCCATACATTATAGGGCATGAAAATCATGAAATTTTATTATGAGGTACATATTATTTCCATTAAAATTATTGTCATTTAACTTTATTAACAACAAATTTCATTTAAGGAATACAAGGAAACAAAATTCCTAACTACAGTTTTACTTATGACTTCCATATATCTAGTATCCAATTATTAGTAACAAAAATGATAAATATAAAATAAACAAGCATAGATGCTAATTCATAATGGAATTGAAATGCTAAGGCATGGTTTGTTATGTTCTCCCCTTTTTATTTTTAAAAGTAAAAATATGAAATTTGATGCAAGAAAGATATTTAGTTCTTTTATTTTTAAAATTGTATTTTCACTATTTTTAAAATTAATTATTGAGTCATGAAATCAACTCCATCCTAACTCCATGATTTATTTTTTTCTTTTTTCTGCTATTCTCAAATCTCCCTTTTTTTATTTCTCTTTCCTTGTTTGTCTTTTTATTTCTCTTTTCCTTGTTTGTCTTTGTACTTCTCTTTTCAATCTACTCTACCTTCCTTCCTCTATTGTTCATACTCTTCTCCTAGGATCTTGGCCTTCTTATGTGAACATTATCTCTTTTATAATCTCAAATGTATACTACAAATGTAAGCTACAATGATGGGGAAGTTTACTAGATGATATCAAATGCTATGAATATATAGAAATTAAAATGCCAATGGGTGCTCTATTTCTTATAAAACTTTGGCATAATGGAATCCCAACGTCGCCTATCATTGCTTATCCCTTCATTGTAGAAAGTGTAAGCAAGGTTATGATCATCTTTTTTCCATTGTGAGGGGTCTCTTAAGTTTGGCATCATTTTCAACATGCAAGATTTTCTCAAGAGACTTAGGTTTTCCTCCTCTAGAGACCTATGGATGCACAAACGAGGGCTGAAGAGATAATCTTTAGTTATATATTATGATGGATTTGGAAAGTAAGGAATGAACATTATTTTCAGTAGAAGACCTTCAATCTAAGATGTATGGCTAGATATGCTTCTATCTTGTCTAAGTAGCTGAGTTAATGCAGTTAAGACAAACCTTTTAGCATAATGAAACTAATTTTGAGGGCTCCTTTCCACATGTTGTT
This sequence comes from Calamus simplicifolius, assembly GCA_900491605.1. Lineage (NCBI taxonomy): Eukaryota > Viridiplantae > Streptophyta > Magnoliopsida > Arecales > Arecaceae > Calamus > Calamus simplicifolius. The sequence goes on along the minus strand of UESW01004759.1, from coordinate 13,901 downwards.
GTGGATTAACCAACAATTGTATTTCAGGTATCCCTCAATTAGGTTTTTTAAAGATTAATTTTGATGGGTCAGCTCATTCGGAGTTTGTTGGAGTAGGGGTTGTTATTAGGAATCATATGAAGAGAGTTGTATTTGCTTTAGCAATTCCTTTGTCTTCATTTTTGGTATCCTTTGTTGAACTAACTACTACATAGTATGGATTGAAGGAAGTCCGGTAAAGGTTTCAAAGCTCAAGAATTACTTCAGAGGGTGATTCAACTACTGTGGTATAATGGTTGCATGTACAAACACATTGCCACCATCTTTTTTTTTTTTGGTGAGATTTGCAAGATATTTGTTGAACTATTTTGCAATTTGAATGTATTCATATTTATAGAAAAGCAAATCAAGCAACACTATTTAGCAAATAAGGTTGCCAAATGCAAGAAACGATGTAGGTAGTGCTTGAAGTTCCGGCCATAGCTCACTCAACTTGCTTTGACAAATTCTAAGGAAGTTTCATTTTCGAGACATTAAGGTAGTGTTTGATAGGAAAAATATTATCCATGGATAAGTGTACGGGATAGAGTTTATCCTGGCTATCCCTAGGGATATCCCTTGGCTATCCCATTGATCATATCAAATGCAAAAAGGTAAATCCATAGGATAACCTTTTTTTACTCTTATTTGGAGGGATAACCCGCTATTTTGCATTCTCTAGGAAATAAATTGCGGGGATATCATGATTAACCATGGTTAACCATGAAAGTTAACTTTATTCTCTGCTATCCCTTATTATGGCGATATCCTCTGGACTATCTAACCTCCTTGTTTTTGTTATCCCACCTCCCCTTTTTCCCCAAAAAAAAAACCCCAAAATGACCACCAATCAAAGCCATCATACAAAATTCTAATCAATCCAAAGCTCTATTTTTTAGTGAATAAGTTTCATAGCAAAATTGGTAAACTTTTTTCATTGATCAATTTATCCATGTTTTATTACTCTAATCAAAGGAGTTAAGTAAATAAATCAAATTTTTATAGGTATCATCTACCCATAAAATGAGGGAATAGACTTTCCGATTGGGAAGATGACTAAATTAGTTTTCATCGACTAAATAACATGCCTTTTATTTTATCTATAAAATATCCTTGTTGCCTCTTACGGTTCTCACTCATAGATATTGATAAATCTAGCAGTTTTTTTTTACTTCATCGTTTTTTTTTATCATGTATTGTTAAATTTTTCTTTTTTCTTCTCTCAATTTTTTTTATTTTTTTTCATCCAGATTTTGATCATGTAAACTAAAGAATGAAACAAGAATATGGTCTTACACTTCTTCCATGCATAGTAGCACGCCCCTCGATGTTACCTTCTATCAAATTTTTATCTCACTATTTCTTTTCATTTCATATCTTGACTTATAGCTATGTTTGATAAAGAATAGAATTAAGAAGACAATTTTCAACCCCCCCCCCCCAAATGCTCTGTGATGTCATTTCCAAGAAGTATATAAGGAGATGCCACATCATCTCAAATTTTGGCTCTCATCCACCTCTTTTAAGATTGGGATGAAACAGTTGCTTTATGAGAGAAATATACTATTATTTAGTTAGTAAACAATAACTATTAAAACTTATTTTTATTTAAAAAATTAAAATTTATATGTAACATATTCTAAGGTATATGTATATGTTACTTTTAACAATTCATGGTAAGGATAGAGGTAGAGGTAAACCTAAACTAACATGAACAGAAATAATTAAAAAAATATATAACTATTTGTAATTTGAATGATGACTTGGTCCTAAATAGAGAAGAGTAGAGAAGCAGATTCATATAGTCAATCCCATGTAGTTAGAAAAAGGCTTAGATGAGATGAGTTGAGTTTATGTAATATATTGAAAGTATAATTTGGTATGAAAAAATTGAGCATCAATCATAAAGAAGTAATATATAACCAGTACAGAAATTAGGCCTACAAGCATAATGGTTATTATGAAAAGATAGAATAATCTGAGCAACTTACCTAAGAAGGTTATAATGCAAAATAATATATATAATAAATATTGAAACTATTTTTCAACATATAAAAGAATATGAGTAAATTATTTTTCTAAGTAAGTGTTGCTCCAATAATACTTACTTAGGAAAATATAGATTATGGAGTAATTTTAATGCTCCTAAAAGAATGGGCCCTAAGAGAAATCACTTGTGAAGAGAAGGAACTCAATATCACTTAGGAGGAGGCTGTCAAGTCAGATAATAGCATCATCTTATTGAGTGGAAGTACGATATAAGCTTTATTTAGACTTTTTAATTTTACATATTAAATATATATATTTTTCACAAATAAGAAATAATTGTGACCATTAAACAAGTTTCTATTATTAAAAATTTAGAAAAAAGTGAAAATAAAATTTATATTTTTAAATTTTTTAAAAATAAAATCAACAACATGCCAAACATAGCATACGTTAAGGACGTTAGAGGTTATATTACTAATATTTGTAAATAAAATTAGAATAATATAAAATACATAGATAATTGGTTATTATAAAATTAAGATTAGAAATAGCCAAGCTCATAAAGCTTCAATGGCAAAGTAGTAAAGGTCTGTTACTTTCAGGCCATTAAAGGTTTGTCAATTGTCAAAGATTAGTAATTGACAAGCACCTCATTAGCCTCGCACTTATGCAATTTCAGCCCAAATTCACAAACCCTACTCCACGTCTTAACAATTGGACTTAAACGCAAGGTTTCTTGTATCGAGCTCTTCTACATGGACTATTTAAAATAATTAAGGCTTTACCTGGATGGACTGTTGGGATGCCTTTAACTAGTTGTTCATGGTTGTTGAGCAACAAATAGACCAATAATTTTCTGAAACAAGCAACATAAAGTTAGAACTTTTTCTAAAAATTATAATAAATTTTCAAAAGGTATTATAGAATACTCTAACAAAGGGTTCTTTACAGGATTCCTATATTATTTTAATACTTGAGATAGGACCCAAAAAAAAACCCATGCAATGATTAGTCAACATACTAAAATGGATGCTAGCATCTCATATCCAATATTTTTCCAAATAAGTAAAACTAATAAGGTAAAAACAATAAAAGTAACTTAAATGCTGCACTATCTTTCTATATTTGCTCACTCACCTCATCATATTGAAAGAAAATATAAATATTTAAATTTGAAATTAAAAATATAATTCATTCAAAAAATCATTGAAATTTATGCTGCAAATATTTGCAGCCATAAATAATTATGAAATATTAGACCTATAATCTAGGATGAGATCATACATCTCTAGAAGCTGCATAATTTGATGTATGAAAATGTATATACTATATTTAGGGGTTGTTTGAAACCCTGCAAGTAGAATTACGGTATAACTGAAGTTATCATATAGTTGAATTGCATGTAATTAAACTTATTCTGTTTGGAAAGTTGTGGTTATAAATTTTGTAAATTGAAAGGAGTTGTTTGATTAAATGTAATAATAAGAGATGCAGTCACCTTGTAAATAGAACGATAAACTTGCCTTCAGTTCTTTTTTTTTAAAAAAATTTCTTCAACCAATTACATTGACTTACTTGTATGATTTTATACCAAAAGGTTCTCAGGTTCATATGAATCTTAAATTTTTAATTTGCAAAAAAAAAATATAATTAAATATTAATCTAGCAATAAAAATTTGATGCAATCAAAATTTCCATGGCTAGCGAGAGAGGAAAAGGAAAGGAAGTATTGAAATAAATATAAAAATGACATAAATGCATGATATACCCTAAAAGGAAAAAAACAGATGAAATACTTCATTTGGATACGATTCACTATTTTTGTCTTAATCATAGACTGTCCGTGATGAATTGCACTGCAACTACGGAGTCCCAACAAACTCCTAATAAGTGTTCTTACCTAGTTCAATGGAACAAGAAAATTCTTTGTCTAATGGTAGCATCATGTATCAAATATATTTGATGAAATCAATATTAAGCTAGACGTGTTTGTAATGGAAGGTGAGCAAAATGATTCAGTAGTTTACCGAAAGCTAAGAAAAAAACATGACTCACCAGGGAATCTATCATAAACTAGCCAAGTCACAGGAGTCCTAGAAGAAGAATGATTTTCCTTCCGCACCAACTGGATTTGTGATTCTCATAATTCTCATGACAAGTAGAAGATTTGTTCCATAATATCTCAACTGAGAGAACAAAATTACTAAGGTACATAGTGATTATAAATATCACATGTTTATAAATAGCTTTACAAGTATCATCAAAATTACAATTTTCTTGAAAAAAATCACAAGATACTTCATGTTATTAATTATCAAGGGGCATGCCTAGGTGCACAAACCTGCCAAAGACAAGCAGCCCAGACAAATGATATCACAGGTAAAGATCATGATGCATTCACCATCTCTTTTGTTGTAAACTGAAGAAAAAACTAAAAAATTCCAAAGCCTAATAAACAGTCTCTCTCTTATCTTTTCAGTTCCATGGACTTGAGCCCTTTCCCCCTACTCTTATCAACTAAGTTCACCAACCCTCAAGCATCTTTGATGATTTAAAGTTTTACCTCCTCCATCATCACCAAGGACTCATGTCGTCCCACGGTACTTTTGACCATGAACAAGTACAATGCCATTGAGAAGACCAAAGCACCCACCAAGAACCAGCAGACAATGGCGAGCGGCTTAGCTCGATCAAGCAACTCATCTCTAAGATTCCAGACCACCTAGTGCTCATCTCCAAAGTTCATGAAGCAGTTTCCTGAATGATCTCCAGGGTCCATAGCACAAAATCTATCACCGTAAATCGCACCCAGAAACATAATACTGATAGACTGCACGAAGCCAATGAAGAAGATTTGTAAACAACCGACGCCAATAAGCATGGTTGCAATAGAATGATTGCAATTTAAAGGACTAGGTGCTGCAGCCCCTAGGGAACTATGCAGTTGGCCAAGCAGAGGTGGAACAGGAGAAGTTGTTGCTTGAAAGCTATGGCACTGAGGCAGTAGAAAGGATTGTGAAAAAGATGTAGATGAGTAAGGTGAGAGGGAAAAAATCCCCACAATGGGATGGTGCCATCAAGGTCCATGAGTTGGTAATGGTCAGGGTTAATGAAGAGCTCTACGGTGGTGTTCAAGTTGCCTACCATGCTGATGATGAGCTTTAGGTGTCTTAGGATTGCAGAGGCGTACAATAGAGAGTTAGTGAAGCAGATGGAGTGGAGTGAGTTTGATCTTGTAGAAGAAGTGCCACAGGCTATGAGTGGGGGACGACAAGAGCAATGCTGAGTATAAGACATAGCTGCTTTAGGATTAGGGAAGGGAATATTGGGGAGGAGGTGGAGGTGGCGTGGAGGGAGTGGAGCTCTGCTATTGAATCAGGAGAATCAAATTGGATGCATAGATTTACACATTTTCATTCTTCACGCCGTCTTCACCATTGCTGAGCCCTTCTATCAGTGAAATGTAAGTGCTATCATCTGGAGCAATGCCATTGCTCACCATCTCTTTAAGGAGATTCTCAGCATGATCACCTTCCCCATTTTTGCATAGCCCTTGTATGAGGCATTGTATGTAAGAAGTGTAGGATTGAATCCCTTGCTCAACATCTCATTCCTAACCTTAAAAGCATCCTTGACATCACCTCTCCTGCTATAACCACTAATCAGTGTATTATAACTGATTAGATCAGGTTTGATACCACGGCTACTCATCTCATCAATTAACTCCCGACCCTCTTCAACTTTCCCCAACAAGCAAAGCCCTCTCATCAGTGTATTGTAGGTAACTTCATCTGGAGCAATTCTCTTGCTTTCCATCTCCTTCAAAAGCTCAAATGCCCGCTCTATGTTTCCATTGCCACAATGGCCATCAATCAAAGCATTATACATCACAAGATCTGGACACAGACCCTTTTCTATCACCTCTCTGAACATCCTGTCTGCCTCAGTAACTCGACTCCGCTTGCAGAGAACATAAATTAAAGATGTATAGGTCACCATAGTTGGTCGAACCCGTTTCCTTGACATTTCTTCAAAAAGATCAAATGCCTTCTTTACATTCCCCTCTTTGCAATACCCATTTATTAAAATGTTATAAGTGATTGCATCAGGAACCATACCCTTTGTGTCCATCTCCTTAATCATTGCGTTAGCTTCCTCATTCCTGCCCTCCATGAACAATGCATGCACAAGCAAATTATAAGTGCAAACAGTTGGCTCAATCCCTTTCTTCACCATCTCATCCCTATATCCAAATGCGACATCCAGTTTATCCTTGTTACAGTACCCATCAATCAAAGCATTGTAATTGACAGCACTTGGAACCAAAACCTCTCTCCAGCATTTCGTCAAACATCGCCGAAGCATCTTCGACCCTCCCTTCTTTGCACATCCCCGATATGAGAGTGCCACAAGTGTATGCGTTAGGCTTGATACCCTTCTCCCTCATTACATCCAACATCTCGAGGCCCGTTTGGACCTTTCCCCTTGAGCAATACCCGTGAATTATTGTATTGTACGTGACGACAGTCGGCCGAACACCTGAATTCTCCATGAACAGTATAAAAGCTTTCGCCTTTTTGAGTTTCCCTTCCTTACACAAAACATTGATCATAATATTGAAGGTCACTACAGACGATGGAATCCTCAACCGAAACATTTCAGCATACAAAACCCAAGCCTTTTCCGTTTGGTGTGATTTCAAGAAGGCATTCAATAAACAGTTGCAAGATTCGATCTTTGGAAGAAACTTAGCATCTTTCATCAAATAAAACATGTCTAGGGCTTCCTGGATCTTACCCGAATCGAGATAGGCCCTAAGGAGGAGATCGAGCACCAGTTGGGGATCGGACGGCTTCAGTTCTTCGCCGGCGGCCACCAGAGCGTTGAATAACATCTGGGAGAGGTCGAACCGGCCGGTGGCGACGCCCTCTTTGAGGAGGTTGAGGGCGAGGTTCGGCGGTCGGAGGGAGGAGAGGAGGGAAGCGGCGGTGGAGAGGGAGCGGACGTCGAGGCGGTGGAGGCCGACGCGATGGAGGAAAGGGAGGATGAGATCTGGGGAGCGGCGGAGGTTGAGGATGACGGCGGAGACAAGGGGAGGGGAGAGGATGGGGAGAAGGGGGTCGAGGGAGGTCCATTGGGAGCGGAGGACGAAGGCAGCTATGGAGTCCGCGCGGGGCTCTGGAACGGGGGGAGGGGGGTCAACGGCCGACCGTGGGGTGGAGGGGGTATCGACTGCAACGGAATGCGCGTTGTGTGGCGGCCGGCGAGCAGCGGCAACGCACGCGAGGCCTCGCCGCCCCAGGCTGCTGGAGTTGCTCATCTTCGAAGATACGGCTTGCTGCCGGGCGTTCAAGCCGGTTTTGCCCCTTAAAACCATCAAACCATGGAATTTGATGAAAAGTCGATATTTGAATGAATTTTAGATCAATCAACCTCGACGTTTACCAAATTTAGATATAGCTGTATTTGAATATAGTTAACGCAGGATAATAAGATTTTTGCATAAATCGGCTGATATGGATAGATAAATCAGGTCCATGTTTGAGTTGCGATTGACTTTATGAGACTCAAAGGATGCATCATTGACCTACTGCCTCGATATCTTCGTTCAAACTTTTCGCCAACTGACCCTCGGCTTCTTTTGCCGAGTCTTACCCTGATTGAAAGCAATCGAACCTCAACAACAGTCTGTAGTTACTCGATCGATCTTTTCCTTTGCTGATCTTTGCCCGTACTGAACATCTTGTCCATCAAATTACTAAGAATTACAAGAATCTCGAAGCTCCTTTCTGAAGTGGTTCTCCATGAACAAAAGCGGGAGCTAGATCTCCATGAACGAAAGCGGGAGACAAATAAGGCTCCCCTCTTCATTTGCGGGATGACGAATTCCCTTATAAGGTACATCAAAATCGGCCTTATCATCCTCCAACTTCCACAACTGCTACAAAAAACACACACAAAAACTCCTTGTTGACATCATAACATTCCAAAACCCTTCTCTCGAATCTCCTTCTCTCAAAAACCTTCTCCACATTATCTGTGGTCAAGGATCTCCTCTGACTTAGGCGTTAGAGGGTCCTCTACAGGGACCAACCACCTCAAACCCTGCTGGAGGATGCTATTTTGCAGGTTTATCAAGACGAAAGGATGCCACCGGGATCCGTACGAGCATCACACCTCCCCCCAAGTGAGAGAACAAAAATCCGCAGCAATTGATTAGCGCTAGAGGAAGGGCCCCTCAAGTCCCTAAAAACTTGAAATTTCAGAAAAAAAAGGTTCAAAAGAGGAAACCATTCTAAATGGTGAACTACAAAAGGTCAATCGTAGATGCCCCCAATCAAGCCGCCTCTTAAGGGCCTGATCCCTCGTAGAACATGACATCCTCACAACTACCCTAGTCTGATGCTCTGCCGCCACCCGCGGCTCTCATCATGCAGGACCAATTCACATATTGGTCCAGCAAGTCCAGGCATTGACATAGTTGGTGGAGTCCTCTCCCGATTACACCCAATCAGCAACATCTCGGTGGAGCAGCTGCGTCGGCTCACCAACAGCTCCTCCATCTAACCAGTTTGAAGCTACGAGTTCCCTACGGCAACTTGGCCATGAAATAGGGGAAATAGAGCCAGTCCCACCGAAAGCTAGAGACATGGGCTTTCCCTAGCCTTGCCGGGCCCGTTCCTTTTCTCTGGTTTCCTCTCATTATGGATCAACACCAAGACATCGATCCCCCATCCTGGTCTCCAACAACGAGGCCGAATATAAAGCTCTACTTGTCGGGCTTCGAATTGCCCTTAATTTAAAGGTCAAGAGGCTGAATATCTACACCGACTCTTAGCTGGTGGCTGGACACGTACGGAAAGAATTTGAGGCCTGAGAGCCGAATATGATCCAGAATTTGTAGAAGGTGCATGATCTATCATTTGATTTTTCTGAGCTTGAATCATTCAAGTTCCAAGGACAGAAAATGCATGCACAAACCTTCTCTTAAGGTTGGCCACCACCAACTCAATGGATATGGAGCAAAAGTTCCACTTTAAAGTCCTAGAGAAGCCCAGCATAGCGACACTAATTCTGTGATGCAACTCAAAACTGAGCCATCATGGATTAACCTCATCTTGGCGTATCTCAGAGATGGGTCTGTTCCTGCATATAGAAAAGAAGCTAGGAGGCTAAAAATGCAGTCCGTCTACTACATCCTGCATGATGGGTAGCTCTACAAGCATTCCTTCTTCATGCCACTACTCAAATGCCTTAGATCATTAAAGGCCGACTATGCCCTATAAGAGGTACATGAAGGCATTTGCAGTAATCACCTGGGAGGTCAAGCCCTCTGCCACAAAGTGCTATGTCAACGATGTTAGGGAGATTGTTGAAAATTGTTGCCCCAATCTTATTGATTTTGATGATTACCGAAAGCCATGAGTATATTAAAAGATGCAATGAATTATTTATATGAGCAATGAATTTATTTATCATAATCAATGAGTATGTTAAGTATGACTTTAATCAATTGGAAAGTAGCTTTATGCTCCATGTTTAAGCTTTCAAAAAGAAATTTTTATACTTCATATTTCAATCAATGAGTTTTTGGAATATATCTTGAATTGATTCTTAATGTCAAATTTACTATATTCAAGTCAAAAATTGATTTAAAATTGATCTGGAACGAATTTCAAAGTCAATCAGAAAATTTCTGATTTTTGATACGTTCCGAGCCGACTCTAGAGTTTCAGAGTCGACTCCACTCAGTATACAGAGATGTCTGATTTTTTGAGTCGACCCTGTGATTTCAAGAGTCGACCCCCGATATTGTCGAGCCAACTCCATAATGAGAGTCGACTCCGCTCAGACACCAGAGAGTTATTTTTCTGAGCACTTCTCGAGTCGACCCCTTGCTTTTCATGAGTCGACCCCCGACTGTCAGGAGTCGATACCTTATTTTCGTTGAGTCGACCCCTTAACTTTCTGAATGTTTCTATTTTTGGCATCGCATCTTCGAGCCGACTCACCTAAAGTTGGAGCCGACTCCAACAAATCTGGGCATGATTTTTTCTGAATGCCAACTCAGCGCCAACGGTAAGATTTTTCAATAACGGCTAGATTTCTTTGTTTCTAACGACCATATGTTTGCAGAGTCTATAAATAGAGAGGCCGTTTTCAAATCAAAATATATATATACAAAATCAAGAGAGAAAAAGGAAAATCTTTCAGAAAAAAGGAAAAACAGAGCGTCATTTGAAAAATCCGAGATTCAAAAATAGAGTGAAAGAGAAGGAGTGAAATCAAAGGAGACTTCATTGTGTTCAAGTTCATCAATCCAAGAAAGTTTTGGAAGAAAATCCAAGAGCCATTCAAGATCAAATCAAGAGATTTTCTACATTCAAAGAAAGGAAGAGAAAGCTCAAATCAACTCCAACATTCAATCCGTGAAGAATCTGAGCTGAGGCCCGATTCCACGCTTCAAAGGAGTTGAAGAAAAGAAAAGAAGAAAACCTGCACTCAAATCGGATCTAAACAGGCCCTTCTAAACCTTTTTTATTTTGAAATATCTGCTCAAAAGGAGCTGTTTTGTATTAAACTCATATTTTATCTTGTGGTTTGCTAATTCAATCAGTGGATTGAATTAGTGGAGGTAGTTTACCTCGACACAAGCTAAGGATAGCTTGTGTGTTGGGTTTTGTGCTGGTGAGCCCGTGTAAAACCGGCTGGGTTCGTTGTGATCCCGAGAAAATAACAAGTTTGGGTTGTAAGCTTGTAAAACAACTCGACTGTAATCGAGAAGATTATAGTGTGGACCCAAGTGGAGCTTGGGAGTGGACGTAGGTGTTGGATACACCGAACCACTATAAAATCTTTGTGTTTGCCGTGCTTATTTATCTCTCTCTCTTGCTATCGTGCTTTAACTTGAATTAAGTGTTTATATCCTCTCATCAATAGTTTAAATTGCTTCAAAAGGCTTAATTTTTAAAGAACCCAATTCACCCCCCCCCCCCCCTCTTGGGTTGCCATCTGGGCCAACAATTGGTATCAGAGCTTGTGCTCATTTGTTTTTGATTGATCACACGATCAAGAGCGAAAGATCCAAATGGCAACACAAGCCAGCTCAAGTTTTGCTGAGGGCCATTCCACAAATAGACCACCTTTATTTAATGGTTCCAACTATTCATATTGGAAAGCAAGAATGAGGATATTCATTCAAGCTTCAGATTATGAATTATGGAGTGTCATAATTAATGACCTAGTACACCCACACACTTAGTTGATGGTTCAATAGTTCCTAAGCCCGAAAGGGATTGGAATGAAAATGATAGGAAGATGGCTCAGCTTATGCAAAAGCCATGAATGTTTTATATTGTTCTCTTGATGCTAATGAATTTAATCGTATCTCTACCTGTAATTCCGCTAAAGAGATATGGGATAGATTAGAGGTTACCCATGAGGGAACCAACCAAGTTAAAGAATCTAAGATTAACATACTTGTACATAAATATGAATTGTTTAGCATGGAATAATCTAAAACCATAACATGCATGTATACTAGATTTACTGATATTGTTAATGGTTTGAAGAGTCTTGAAAAAACCTACACTAATGCTGATTTGGTTCGCAAAATTCTTAGGTCACTACCAAGATCATGGGAAGCCAAAATGACAGCCATTCAAGAAGCCAAAGATCTAAACACTTTACCTTTGGAAGAGCTTCTTGGATCCCTTATGACCCATGAATTGATAATGAAACAACATGTGGAGGAGGATAGCAAAAGGAAGAAGACGATTGCCCTCAAGGCTGCAGAAGTTGAAGAAAAAGCAGAATGATGAGGATGATGATGAAGACACAGCTCTTTAGCAAGGAAATTTAAGAAATTTATGAGGAGAAAGAAATCCTTCACAAAAAGAAATTTGGAAATAAGATGGAAGGAGAAAAGGAAAAAGATAAGGACAAGGACAAAGAAAAAGACCCTTGATCTGTTATGAATGTAAGAAATCGGGGCATTATAGATATGATTGTTCGCAATTGAAAAAGACCTTCAAGAAAAAGAAGAAAGCGTATGTTGCAACTTGGAGCGACAGTGATGAATCTTCTTCTGAAGAAGAAGAACAAAAAGAAGTTGCCAACATTTGTTTTATGGCGAACGACGACGACGAGGTAAGTTCTGAAAACCCTTGTGATGATTTTGCTTTTGATGAATTATTTGAAGCCTTCAATGAACTTGTAGATGACTTTAAAATTTTGAAAAAGAAATATAAATCTCTGAAAACTGAAAACATAAATTTAATTAAAGAGAAAAATGAAGTGATGCTTGCAATTAAAGATTTAAAAGGTAAAAAAATGTTTCTTAAAGAAAAGGATGATTTTACTCATGAAATTAATATACTAAAATCTGAAAACGAAAATCTAATAAAAGATTTGAAAAAGCAAATGCAAACTCTATCTTGGAAAATGAACAGCACATTGTAGAAAATGAATTTCTAAAGAAAGAAGTTAAAAAATACAAAGATATTGTTGATAAATTCACCTTAAGTTCTACTAAATAAACATGATTTTAGATAGTCAAAAAGTAGTTTTTGATAAGGCTGGATTAGGATATAATACATCTAGAAAACAAAAATCCTTGAAAAACATTTTTGTACGTGCTAGCCAAAGTAACATCACTTGTTTTAAATGCAATTTAAAAGGGAATAAATCATTTGAATGTAATTTACAAAAACCAAATAAGAATTTAAATTTTAAAGGGAAGAAAATATGGGTTCCAAAAGAAACAATATTTGTTGCTACTAACCATGAAGGACCCAAGAAAGCTTGGGTACCTAAACATAAAGTCTGATTTTATTGCAGGAATGTCTTGTGGCCAAAAGATAAAGAGAAAGTGGTATCTTGATAGTGGCTGCTCAAGACATATGACGGGTGACAAAGAAGAATTCATCACCCTTGAAGAAAAGAAAGGAGGAGTTGTTACTTCGGTGATAATGGTAAAGATCAGATTATGGGCCTTGGTAAAATCCGTATAACTCCATCCACTTTTATAGATAATATACTTTATGTTGATGGTTTGAAGCATAATTTAATTAGTATAAGCAATTATGCGATAAAGATTTTAAAGTATCATTTGAAACCTCTCTCTGCATAGTATCTAAGTCCATTGATAATAGCATTGTATTTACCGGTTATAGACATGACAATGTTTACTTGGTTGATCTAGATAAATTATCTATGAGTGATCATTGCTTAATTGCTGATAATGCTAATATGAATGAAATTGGATGGTTATGGCATCGTAGATTAGGTCATGTAAGCACACACCTAATTTCAAAACTAATTAAAATGGACTTAGTTAAAGGGCTACCTAAAATAGATTTTGAAAACAACAAAATATGTGATGCATGTCAATTTGGAAACAAACAAGAAGTTCTTTCAAATCTAAAAATATTGTTTCAACTTCTAGGCCATTAGAACTACTTCACATGGACCTTTTTGGACCAACTAAAACCACAAGTCTAGGAGGAAAGAAATATGGTCTTGTGATTGTAGATGATTACTCTAGATACACTTGGGTATTTTTTTAGCTCACAAAGATGAGACTTTTCGATATTCCTAAAATTCTTTAAGAAAGTCACAAATGAGAAAAAACTACCATAGTGTCTCTAAGAAGTGATCATGGAACTGAATTTGAAAATCACCTATTTGAAAAATTTTTGTGCTGAAAATGTATTAATCATAATTTTTCTGCACCTAGGACCCCACAACAAAATGGTGTTGTAGAAAGGAAAAACAGGACTTTAGAAGACATGGCCCGTACCATGCTATGTGAAAGCAACCTACCAAAGTATTTTTGGGCGGAAGCTATAAACACTGCATGTTACATTTTAAATAGAGCCCTAATAAGACCAATA